>OX388347.1:94246627-94746184 GCA_947579665.1 Sympetrum striolatum | reverse complement strand
GAGATATAAGCGTTTGAAAATTTGAAAAATCGCAAATTTAAAATTGCTCAAAATCGATCCCAATTAATTCTGGTGGTAGGTATAATTATTGTTGATACTAAATAAGCATTCGTTTTGCGCTATCATTTCAAATAAGCGAGATATAAGCGTTTGAAAATTTGAAAAATCGCAAATTTAAAATTGCTCAAAATCGATCCCCATTAATTCTGGTGGTAGGTATAATTATTGTTGATACTAAATAAGCATTCGTTTTGCGCTATCATTGCAAATAAGCGAGATATAAGCGTTTGAAACTTTGAAAAATCGCAAATTTAAAATTGCTCAAAATCGATCCCCATTAATTCTGGTGGTAGGTATAATTATTGTTGATACTAAATAAGCATTCGTTTTGCGCTATCGTTGCAAATAAGCGAGATTTAAGCGTTTGAAAATTTGAAAAATCGCAAATTTAAAATTGCTCAAAATCGATCCCCATTACTTCTGGTGGTAGGTATAATTATTGTTGATACTAAATAAGCATTCGTTTTGCGCTATCATTGCAAATAAGCGAGATATAAGCGTTTGAAAATTTGAAAAATCGCAAATTTAAAATTGCTCAAAATCGATCCCCATTAATTTTGGTGGTAGGTATAATTATTGTTGATACTAAATAAGCATTCGTTTTGCGCTATCGTTGCAAATAAGCGAGATATAAGCGTTTGAAACTTTGAAAAATCGCAAATTAAAAATTGCTCAAAATCGATCCCCATTAATTCTGGTGGTAGGTATAATTATTGTTGATACTAAATAAGCATTCGTTTTGCGCTATCATTGCAAATAAGCGAGATATAAGCGTTTGAAAATTTGAAAAATCGCAAATTTAAAATTTCTCAAAATCGATCCCCATTAATTCTGGTGGTAGGTATAATTATTGTTGATACTAAATAAGCATTCGTTTTGCGCTATCATTGCAAATAAGCGAGATATAAGCGTTTGAAAATTTGAAAAATTGCAAATTTAAAATTGCTCAAAATCGATCCCCATTAATTCTGGTGGTAGGTATAATTATTGTTGATACTAAATAAGCATTCGTTTTGCGCTATCATTGCAAATAAGCGAGATATAAGCGTTTGAAACTTTGAAAAATCGCAAATTTAAAATTGCTCAAAATCGATCCCCATTAATTCTGGTGGTAGGTATAATTATTGTTGATACTAAATAAGCATTCGTTTTTCGCTATCATTGCAAATAAGCGAGATATAAGCGTTTGAAAATTTGAAAAATCGCAAATTTAAAATTGCTCAAAATCGATCCCCATTAATTCTGGTGGTAGGTATAATTATTGTTGATACTAAATAAGCATTCGTTTTGCGCTATCGTTGCAAATAAGCGAGATATAAGCGTTTGAAAATTTGAAAAATCGCAAATTTAAAATTGCTCAAAATCGATCCCCTATAATTCTGGTGGTAGGTATAATTATTGTTGATACTAAATACGCATTCGTTTTGCGCTATCATTGCAAATAAGCGAGATATAAGCGTTTGAAAATTTGAAAAATCGCAAATTTAAAATTGCTCAAAATGGATCTCAATTAATTCTGGTGGTAGGTATAATTATTTTTGATACTAAATAAGCATTCGTTGTGCGCTATCATTGCAAATAAGCGAGATATAAGCGTTTGAAAATTTGAAAAATCGCAAATTTAAAATTGCTCAAAATCGATCCCCATTAATTCTGGTGGTAGGTATAATTATTGTTGATACTAAATAAGCATTCGTTTTGCGCTATCATTGCAAATAAGCGAGATATAGGCGTTGGAAAATTTGAAAAATCGCAAATTTAAAATTGCTCAAAATCGATCCCCATTAATTCTGGTGGTAGGTAAAATTATTGTTGATACTAAATAAGCATTCGTTTTGCGCTATCGTTGCAAATAAGCGAGATATAAGCGTTTGAAAATTTGAAAAATCGCAAATTTAAAATTGCTCAAAATCGATCCCCATTAATTCTGGTGGTAGGTATAATTATTGTTGTTACTAAATAAGCATTCGTTTTGCGCTATCATTGCAAATAAGCGAGATATAAGCGTTTGAAAATTTGAAAAATCGCAAATTTAAAATTGCTCAAAATCGATCCCCATTAATTCTGGTGGTAGGTATAATTATTGTTGATACTAAATAAGCATTCGTTTTGCGCTATCGTTGCAAATAAGTGAGATATAAGCGTTTGAAAATTTGAAAAATCGCAAATTTAAAATTGCTCAAAATCGATCCCCATTACTTCTGGTGGTAGGTATAATTATTGTTGATACTAAATAAGCATTCGTTTTGCGCTATCGTTGCAAATAAGCGAGATATAAGCGTTTGAAAATTTGAAAAATCGCAAATTTAAAATTTCTCAAAATCGATCCCCATTAATTCTGGTGGTAGATATAATTATTGTTGATACTAAATAAGCATTCGTTTTGCGCTATCATTGCAAATAAGCGAGATATAAGCGTTTGAAAATTTGAAAAATCGCAAATTTAAAATTGCTCAAAATCGATCCCCATTAATTCTGGTGGTAGGTATAATTATTGTTGATACTAAATAAGCATTCGTTTTTCGCTATCATTGCAAATAAGCGAGATATAAGCGTTTGAAAATTTGAAAAATCGCAAATTTAAAATTGCTCAAAATCGATCCCCATTAATTCTGCTGGTAGGTATAATTATTGTTGATACTAAATAAGCATTCGTTTTGCGCTATCATTGCAAATAAGCGAGATATAAGCGTTTGAAAATTTGAATAATCGCAAATTTTAAATTGCTCAAAATCGATCCCCATTAATTCTGGTGGTAGGTATAATTATTGTTGATACTAAATAAGCGTTCGTTTTGCGCTATCATTGCAAATAAGCGAGATATAAGCGTTTGAAAATTTGAAAAATCGCAAATTTAAAATTGCTCAAAATCGATCCCCATTAATTCTGGTGGTAGGTATAATTATTGTTGATACTAAATAAGCATTCGTTTTGCGCTATCCTTGCAAATAAGCGAGATATAAGCGTTTGAAAATTTGAAAAATCGCAAATCTTAAATTGCTCAAAATCGATCCCCATTAATTCTGGTGGTAGGTATAATTATTGTTGATACTAAATAAGCATTCGTTTTGCGCTATCATTGCAAATAAGCGAGATATAAGCGTTTGAAAATTTGAAAAATCGCAAATTTAAAATTGCTCAAAATCGATCCCTATTAATTCTGGTGGTAGGTATAATTATTGTTGATACTAAATAAGCATTCGTTTTGCGCTATCATTGCAAATAAGCGAGATATAAGCGTTTGAAAATTCGAAAAATCGCAAATTTAAAATTGCTCAAAATCGATCCCTATTAATTCTGGTGGTAGGTATAATTATTGTTGATACTAAATAAGCATTCGTTTTGCGCTATCATTGCAAATAAGCGAGATATAAGCGTTTGAAAATTCGAAAAATCGCAAATTTAAAATTGCTCAAAATCGATCCCCATTAATTCTGGTGGTAGGTATAATTATTGTTGATACTAAATAAGCATTCGTTTTGCGCTATCATTGCAAATAAGCGAGATATAAGCGTTTGAAAATTTGAAAAATCGCAAATTTAAAATTGCTCAAAATCGATCCCCATTAATTCTGGTGGTAGGTATAATTATTGTTGATACTAAATAAGCATTCGTTTTGCGCTATCATTGCAAATAAGCGAGATATAAGCGTTTGAAAATTTGAAAAATCGCAAATTTAAAATTGCTCAAAATCGATCCCCATTAATTCTGGTGGTAGGTATAATTATTGTTGATACTAAATAAGCATTCGTTTTGCGCTATCATTAAATTATTCGTTTTTGTAATATGTTTTGTTTCTTTTTTCGATAATATCTCGATAAAATGAGGAATATTAAGGAAGAAAAAGTGGAATGAAATTGAAATTACGCTAATATTATTCGTTTTTGTTGCTTTTTTCGATAATATCTCGATAAAATGAGAAAAATCAAAGAACATAAGAGGAAATAAAATTGAAATTTCTCTAAAATCAATCGTTCTTGTTGCCTTTTTCGATAATATTTCGATAAAATGAGGATAATTAAGCAAAAAATAGGACAGAAATTGAAATTTCGCTATAATTATTCGTTTTTGTAGCTTTTTTCGATAATATCTCGATAAAATGAGGAAAATTAAGGAAAATAAAGAGTAAGAAAATTGAAATATCGCTATAGTGATTTGTTTTTGTTGCTTTTGTCGGTCATATCTTGTTATAAAGGGGAAAATTAAGGAAAATAAGTGGGAAATTAAATTGAAATTTCGGTAAAATTATTCGTTTTTGTTGCTTTCTTAGATAATATCTCTATTTAACGAAGAAAATAAAGGAAAAATTAGGAAAAAAATTGATATTTTGCTTAAATTATTCGTTTTCGTTGCTTTTTTGGTTAATATCTCGATAAATTGAGGGAAATTAAAGAAAAAAAGAGGAAATAGGATTGTAATTTCGCTTAAATTATTCAGTGTTGTTGCTTTTTTCGATAATATCTCGATAAATACACGAGAATTAAGGCAAAATAGAGGGAAAAAATAGAAATCTCTTAAAATATGTCCGTTTTCGTTGTTTATTTTATCATATCTTGATAGAATGACGAAAATAAAGGAATAATAGATGAAAAGAGTTTAAATTTTACTAAAATTGTCAGTTTTGTGGGTCTTTACGTTCATCTCTTGATAAAATGTCGAAAATTAAGGCAAAATAGAGGAAGAAAGAGGAAATTTTGCTTAAATTATCCGTTTTGGTGGCTTTTTTCGATCATATCTCGATAAAAGGACAAAAAATAAAGATAAAATATGGGAAAAAAATTGAAATTTTGCTATAACCATCCATTTATGGTGCTTTTTCGAAGCAAAGAAAGCAAAGAAGCAACGAAAATAGATAAGTTCCACTCCAATAGGTCGACATCGGGATGTCGACTCCCGGATGACTCACGGTCTATTACCTTAGTTCAATCACCCTAGGTCGATGACTCGAGGTCGATGAACCGATGTCGATGACCTAGTGTCGATAACCTAAGGTCGATGACCCAAGGTCAATGGCCCGAGGTCAATGAACCGAGGTTAATGACCCGAGGTCAATGACCCGAGGTCAATAACCCGAGGTCAATGACCCAAGGTCGATGACCCGATGTCTATGACCCAAGGTCGATAACCCGAGGTCTATGATTCGAGGTCTATGACCCGAGGTTGATTACCCGAGATCAATGACCCGAGATCAATGACCCCAGGTCGATAACTCGAGGTCAAAGACCCACGGTCAATGACCCAAGATTGATGACCCGAGGTCGAAGACCCAAGGTCTATGACCTGAGGTCAATGATCCCAGGTCGATGCCCCGTGGTCGAATACCCGGGGTCAATGATCCCAGGTCGATGACCCGAAGTCGATGACCCAAAGTCAATGACCTAAGGTCAATGACCCGGGGTCAATGACCCCAGGTCAATGACCACAGTCGATGACCCGAGGTCGGATACCCGAGTTCTATGATCCGAGGTTGAAAACCCATGGTCAATTACCCGAGGTCAATGACCCTAGGTCGATGACCCGAAGTTGACGACCCAAGGTCGATCATCCGAGGTCGATGACCAGAGGACGATGACCCGAGGTCGAAGACCCGAGGTCGATGACGCGGGGTCGATGACCAGAGGTTGATGCCCGAGGTCGATGACCCGAGGCCGACGACCCGAGGTCGATGACCCGAGGTCGACGACCCGAGGTCGATGACCCGAGTTCAATCACCCAAGGTCGATGACCCGAGGTCAATGACCCAAAGTCGATCTCCCGGAGTCATCCTCCCGGAGTCAACCTCCAGGCGTCGAACTCCCGGAGTCGACCTCCCGGAGTCCAACTCCCGGAGTCGTACTCCCGGAGTCGTACTCCCAGAGTCGTACTCCCGGAGTCGTACTCCCGAAGTTGACCTCCCGGAGTCGAACTCCCGGAGTTGACCTCCAGGAGTCCAACTCCCGGAGTCGTACTCCCGGATTCGCACTCCCGAAGTTGACCTCCCGGAGTCGAACTCCCGGAGTTGACCTCCAGGAGTCGAACTCCCGGAGTCGACCTCCAGGAGGTGAACTATCAGAGTATTCCTCCCGTAGTCAACCTCCCAGAGTCTACCTCCCGGAGTCAACCTCCCGGAGTCGACATCACGCAGTTGATCTCCGGACATCAACCTTGCTCATCGACTTTGTGTCATCAACCTCGGGTCATCTACCTCGGGTCATCGTCCTCTGGTCATCGACCTCGGGTATTTGACCTTGGGTCAACGAGCTTTGGTCATCGACTTCAGGTCAACGAGCACATGTCATTGACCTCTGGTCAAGATAATATCGATAAAAGCGACAAAATGGGATAATTTTAGCGATCATTGAATATTTTTGCTCGATTTCAGCAAAATGTTCGTCATTTTGTCAGGATAATATCGAAAACAGCGACAAAATGGGATTATTGTAGCGAAATTTTGATATTTTTTCACTCTCGTTCAGGAAATGTTTCGTCATTTTGTCAAGATAATGTCGATGAAAGCGACAAAATGGGATAATTTTAGTGAAATATTAATAAAATTAAATTTTTTGGCTCTATTTCACCATTATTTTGGACATTGTGAAGGATAATATCGAAAAAATTGAGGATAATTTAACCAAAACTTCAATTTTTTTCCTCTATTTCGCCGTGTTTTCTTCATTTTATCGGAATATTATCCAAAAAAGAGAAGAAAACGGATAATTTTAGCGACATTTCAATTTTTCCTACTATTTTGTTTTTATTTTTCGTCATTTTATAGATAAATGTTCTAACTAAGCAACGAAAATGGATAAATTTAGCGACATTTAATTGTTTTCCTCTATTTTGTACTTCTTTTTCGTCATTTCATCGAGATATGATGGAAAAAAGCAAGGAAAACAAATTTTGTTAGCGAAATTTCAATTTTTCTCCTCTATTTCGCCATAATATTCGTAATTTTATCTAGATATGAACATAAAAGCAACAAAAACGGATAATTTTAGCTTAATTGTTAATTTTCTCCTCTATTTTACCTTAATTTTTGTAATTTTACAAGATATTATCAAAAAAAACAACGAAAACGGATAATTTTAGTAAAATATAATTTTTTTCCTCTATTTTTTGTTTATTTTTCGTTATTTTATCGAGATATGATCTAAAAAAGCAAAGAAATTGGATAATTTTAGCATAATTCCCATTTTTTTCTCTATTTTGAATTAATTTTCGTCATTTTATCGAGAGATGATCGTGAGGAGCCACAAAACTGATAATTTTAGCAAAATTTGAACTCTTTTCATCTATTATTCCTTTATTATTTTTTATTTATAGTTACAAAATTATAAAAATAAAAATTTTTTAAAATATTTATTGCTTTTTTCGATCATATCTTAATAAAAAGGCGAAAATTTGGGCAAAATAGATGAAAAAATATAGAAATTTCGCTAAAACTATCCGTTTCCGTTTATTTTTTCGATCATATCTAGATAAAATGAGAAAATTAATGCAAAATAGAGGAGAAAAATTGACATTTCGCAAAAATCATCTGTTTTCGTTGCTTATTTTGATCGTATTTCGAAAAAATGACGAAAATTAAACAAAAATAGATGAAAAAAATTAAAATTTCGCTTAAATGATCTGTTTTTGTTTCTTTTTTCAATAATATCTCGATAAAATGAGGAAAATTAAGGAAATAAAAGGGAAAAAATTTGAAATTTAGCTCAAATTATTCGTATTTTTTGCTTTTTTCGATAATATCTCTTTAAAATGATGAAAATTAAGAAAAAAAATGAGGAATAAAATTGAAATTTCGCTAAAATTTTTCGTTTCTGTTGCTTTTTACGCTAATATCTCGATAAAATGAGGAATATTAAAGAAAAAAGAGGAAAGAAATTAAACTTTCGCTAAAAAAATACGTTTTTGTTTCTTTTTTCGGTAATATCTCAATAAAATGAGGAAAATTAAGGGAAAAAAAGGAAAAAATTGATATTTCAGTAAAATTATTCGTTTTTGTTGCATTTTTCCGTCAAATCTTGATAAAATGAGGAAAATTAAGGAAAAAAAATTGATATTTCCCTAAAAATATTCGTTATTGTTGCTTTTTTCGAAAATATCTAGATAAAATGAGAGAAATTAAGAAAAAAAAAGGGAATGAAATTGAAATTTCGCAAAAATTATTTGTTTTTTTTTGCTTTTTTCGGTCAAATCTCGACAAAATTAGGAAAATTAAGGAAAAAAAAGAGGAAAAAATGAAAATACGCCTAAATTATTCTTTTTTATTTCTTTTTCCGTTCATATCTCGATAAAATAAGATAAATCAACAAAAAATAAGAAGAAATAAAATTGAAATTTCGCTAAAATTATTCATTTTTGTGGCTTTATTAGATAATATCCCCATAAAATGAGGAAAATTAAGGAAAAAAGAGGAAAAAAAACTGAAATTTTGCTAAATTGATTTATCTTTGTTGCTTTTTTCGGTAATATCTCAATAAAATAAGGAAAAATGAGAAAAAAAAGGGGGAAAAATTGAATTTTCGCTAACATTATTCGTTTTTGTTGCTTTTTCCAATAATTTCTCGATATAATTAGGAAAATTAAAAAAAAAGAAAGGAAAAAAATTGAAATTTCGCTAAAATAATTCGTTTTTGTTGCTTTATCGAAAATATCTCGATAATATGAAAGAAATTAAGAAAATAAGAAGAATGAAATCGAAATTTCGCTAAAATTATTCGTTTTTGTTGCTTTCTTAGATAATATCTCGATTAAACGAAGAAAATAAAGGAAAAAATAGGAAAAAAATTGAAATTTTGCTTAAGTTATTCGTTTTTGTTGCTTTTGTCGGTCTTATCTTGTTATAAAGGGGGAAATAAAGAGGAAATAAAATTGAAATTTCGCTAAAATTATTCGTTTTTGTTGCTTTCTTAGGTAATATCTCGATAAAACGAAGAAAATTAAGGAAAAAAAAGGGAAAAAAATTGATATTTCGCTTAAATTATTCGTTTTTATAACTTTTTTCGATAATATCTCGATAAAATGAGGAAAATGAAGGTAAAAGAGAGGAAATAAAATTAAAATTTCGCTAATATTATATTTTTTGTATCTTTTTACGGTCATATATCGATAAAATGAGGAGAATTAAGGAAAAAAAGAGGGAAAAATCGATATTTTGCTAAAATGATCTATTTTTGTTGCTTTTTTCGATAACAACTCAATAAAATGAGGAAAATTAAGGAAAAAAAAGGGGGAAAAAATTGAAATTTCCCTTAAATTATTTATATATATATAAACTCGGGTCGTCGACCTCGAGTCATTGACCTCGGTTCATTGACCTGTTTTAATCGACCTCGGGTCATCGACCTGGGGTCATCGACTTAGGGTCATCGACCTCGGGTCATTCACCTAGGGTCATGGACCTCTGGTTATCGACCTTGGGTGATTGACCAGGGATCATTGACCTTGGGTCATCGAGCAGGGGTCATTGACCTTGGGTCATCGACTTCGGTTCGTCGACCTGGGGTCATTGTCCTCGAGTAATATACCTCGGGTAATTGACCTCGGGTCATTGACCTGAGGTCATTGACTTTGGGTGATCGACCTCGGATCATAGACCTCGGGTCATCAACCTCGGGTCATCGACCTGGGGTCATTGACCTCGGGTCATTGAACTCGGGTCATTGACCTCGGACAATCTACCTCGGGTCATCGATCTGGGTTCATCGACTTCGGGTCATTGACCTGGGGTCATAGACCTCGGGTCATGGACCTCGGGTCATGGACCCCGGGTAATAGACCTCGGGTAATCGACCGCGGGACATCGACCTCTGGTCATTGACATCGGGTCATCGACATTGGGTCATCGACATCGGTTCATCGACATCGGTTCATCGACCTCGAGTCATCGCCCTAGGGTTATTGCCCTCGGGTAATAGACCGTGAGTCATCCGGGAGTCGACATCCAGAGATAATTTCCACTCTTGGAGTGGAAATTATCCGTTTTCGTTGCTTCTTTGCTTTCGTTGCTTTAAAAAAATCATAAATGGATAGTTATATCAAAATTTCAATTTTTTCCCCTATTTTGTCTTTATTTTTCGTCATTTTATCGAGATATGATCCTTAAAAGCAACTAATACAGATAATTTAAGCAAAATTTCCTTTTTATTCCTCTATTTTGCTTTAATTTTCGTCATTTTTTCAAGAGATGATCGTAAAGAGCCACCAAACAGATAATTTTAGCAAAATTTAAACTCTTTTCACCTATTTTTTCTTTATTTTCGTCATTTTATCGAGGGATGGTCGTAAAGAGCAACGAAGAATGATAATTTAAACGAAATTTCTATTTTTTTCAACAATTTTGACTTTTTTTCTTCATTCTATCGAGATATGATAAAATAAACAACGAAAATGGATTTTTTTACGAAATTTCAATTTTACCCCTGTATTTTGCCTTAATTCTCGTCTTTTTATTGAGATATGATTAAAAAAGCAACAAAAACATACAATTTTACGGAAATATCAATTTTTTTCTCTATTTTGTCTTTTTGTTTCGTCATTTGATCAAGAAATGATCGACAAAAGTAACGAAAAAAGGTAATCTAATCGAAATTTAATTTCGTTAGCCTATTTAGCCTTTTATCTCGTCATTTTATCGAGATATCACCGAAAAAAGCAACAAATCGGATAATTTTAGCGAAATTTCAACTTTCTTCAACTATTTTTCCTTAATTTTCGTCATTTATTTGAGATATGATCGAAAAAAGAAACAAAAATTAATAATATTTGCGAAATTTCTATTTCTTTCCTCTTTTTTCCTTAATATTCCTCATTTTATCAAGATATTATCAAAAAAAGCAACAAAAACGAATAATTTTAGCAAAATTTCGATTTCATTCCTCTTTTTCTTCTTAATTTTCCTAATTTTATAGAGATATGATGAAAAAAAGCAACAAAAACGAATAATTTTAGCGTAATTACAATTTTTTCCTCTTTTTTTTCTTAATTTTCTTCGTTTTTTCGAGATATTATCGAAAAAAGCAACATAAACGAATAATTTAAGCGAAATTTCAATCTTACTTCCTCTTTTTTCTTTAATTTTCTTTATTTTATCGAGATATTATCGAAAAAAGCAACAAAAACGAATAATTTTAGCGAAATTTATATTTCATTAGTCTTTTTCCCTTAATTTTCCCCTTTATATCACGATATGACCGAAAAAAGCAACAAAAACGAATATTTTTTGCGAAATTTCAAATATATTTCCTCTTTATTTTCTTTGAATTTCCTCATTTTATCGATATATGAACGAAAAAAGAATCAAAAACGAATAATTTATGCAAAATTTCAATTTCTTCCCCTTTTTTCCACATTATATGGAGGTATGGCCGAAAAAGGCAACCAAAACGAATAATTTAGGCGTAAATTCATTTTTTCCCTTTTTTTTCCTTAATTTTCCTCATTTAATCGAGATATAATCGAAAAAGGAAACAAAAACAAATAATTTTAGGGAAATATCATTTTTTTTTCCTTTTTTACTTTCTCCATATACGAAGTATAGAGAAAGTATTGTTTTCATGAAAAAAATCGACTTCGAGATTTCAACGAAAATACATGTTTTGGGGTCCCTAGAACACGTTTTGAACATTTTCGGAATGATGTCTGTGTGTATGTGTGTGTGTGTGTGTGTGTGTGTGTGTGTGTGTGTGTGTATGTGTGTGTGTGATAGTGGGCGCTCTAACATGAAAACTATTAGTCGTATCAATACCAAAATTCATATATAGTACTGTGGTGTGTGCTGTCAGAGTTGATTAGTTTTTGGAGTAAATCGATCAACCGGAAGTCGAGCTTCATTCATCAAAGCTCATTTCCGGTTTTCAAAATATCTCCATAAATATGAAATATAGGTATATTTTATACCCTATAAAAGTTTTAGATAATGTGTTTTACTATAACTTTTGTATTTAACATAGTTTTGTATCACCCGTTGATTAGGAGTTATTCGTGAAATACTGATCAACCGGAAGTAGCTGATTATGTACTTTGTGGGCGCTCTAACATGAAAACTGTTAGTCGGATCAACACCAAATTTCATATAAATTTTTTTGGTTTATGTCGTTAGAGTTGATTAGATTTTGGAGTGAATTGGTAAACCGGAAGTCAAGCTTCATTCATGAAAGCTCATTTCCGGTTTTCAAAATATCTCCATAAGTATTAAATATAGGTATAAACTATAACTTATAAAAGTTTTAGAAAATGTAATTTACTATGACTTTTGTATAAAACATATTTTTTTATCACTGATTGCGTAGGAGTAATTCGTGAAATACTGATAAACCGGAAGTTGCTGATTATGTACGTTGTGGGCGCTCTGGGCTCTATGGGCGAAAGGCCAATTTCATCGTTTTTCATCGTACATTTCCCAAAGAACATGATTTATAATGTTTTTGACGTCAAAGATAATAATATATAAATTAGTCACTCATCTAACAAGATTAGATGGAATATAGAGTTCGAAATTACTGTCGTAGATAAATATATACATCTTATATATGGAGAAAGTCATGTGCTGGCCACATCAGATTTTTTTTCTTTAATTTTCCTCATTTTATCGAGATATAATAGAAAAAAGCAACAAAAACGAATAATATTAGGGAAATATCAATTTTTTTTCCTCATTTTTATCCTTATTTTTCCTTGTTATACAATGATATTATCGAAATAAACAACAAAAAAGACTAATTTTAGCGAAATTTCAATTTTATTTCTTCTTTTTTTCTTAATTTTCCTAGTTTTATCTATAAATTATCGAAAAAACAACAAACACGTATAATGTTAGCAAAATTTCAAATTTTTTCCTCTTTTTTTCCAAATTATATGTAGATATGACCGAAAAAAGCAACCAAAACGAATAATTTAGGCGTAATTTCATTTTTTCTTGCTTTTTACTTTCTCCATATACGAAGTATAGAGAAAGTATTGTTTTCATGAAAAAATTCGACTTCGAGATTTCAACGGAAATACATGTTTTGGGGTCCCTAGAACACGTTTTGACCATTTTCGGAATGATGTCTGTGTGTATGTGTGTGTGTGTGTGTGTGTGTGTGTGTGATAGTGGGCTCTCTAACGTGAAAACTATTAGTCGTATCAATATCAAACTTCATATATAGTACTCTAGTGTGTGCTGTCAGAGTTGATCAGTTTTTGGAGTAAATCGGTCAACCGGAAGTCGAGCTTTATTCATTAAAGCTCATTTCCGGTTTTAAAATATCTCCATAAATATGATATATGCGTATATTGTATACCCTATAAAAGTTTTAGATAATGTTATTTACTATAACTTTTGTATTTATTATATTTTTGTATCACCTGTTGATTAGGAGTTATTCTTGAAATACTGATAAACCGGAAGAAGATGATTATGTACTTTGTGGGCGCTCTAACATAAAAACTATTTGTCGGATCAACATTAAATTTCATATATAGTACTTTTATTACAGTCGTTAGAGTGGATTAGTTTTTGCAGTAAATCGGTCAACCGGAAGTGGAGCTTCATTCTTCAAAGCTCATTTCCGGTTTTCAAAATATCTCCATAAATATGATATTCAGGTATTTACTATTATTTATAAATGTTTTAGAAAATGTAAATTACTATAACATTTGTATGAAACATATTTTTGTATCATTGATTGTTTAGGAGTTATTCATGAAATACTGATAAACCGGAAGTTGCTGATTATGTACTTGGTGGGTGCTCTGGGCTCTATGAGCGAAAGGCCAAACTCGTCGTTTTTTATCGAGCATGTCCGGAAAAACATTATTTATAATGTTTGTGACGTAAAAGATTATAATATATAAATAAATCACTCATCTTCCAAGTTAAGATGGAATATAGAGTTCGAAATTACTGTCGTAGATAAATATTTACATCTTATGTATGGAGAAAGTCATGTGCTGGCCACATCAGATTTTTTACTTTCTCCATATACGAAGTATAGAGAAAGTATTGTTTTCATGAAAAAATTCGACTTTGAGATTTCAACGGAAATACACGTTTTGGGGTCCCTAGAAAACGTTTTGACCATTTTCGGAATGATGTCTGTGTGTATGTGTGTGTGTGTGCGTGTGTGTGTGTGTGTGTGTGTGTGTCTGTATGTGTGTGTGTGCTAGTGGGCGCTCTAACGTGAAAATTATTAGTCGTATCAAAACCAAACTTCATATATAGTACTGTTTTGTGTGCTGTCAGAGTTGATTAGTTTTTGGAGTAAATCGGTTGACCGGAAGTCGAGCTTTCTTCATCAAAGCTCATTTCCGGTTTTCAAAATATCTCCATAAATATGATGGATAGGTATATTGTGTACCTTATAAAAGTTTTAGATAATGTGATATACTATAACTTTTGTATTTAACATATTTTTTTATCTTCGGTTGATTAGGAGTTATTCGTGAATTACTGATAAACCGGAAGTAGCTATTATGTACTTTGTGGGCGATCTAACATGAAAATTAATTGTCGGATCAACACCAAATTTCATATATAGTATTTTGGTTGGTGTGTTTAGAGTTGATTAGTTTTTGGAGCAAATCAGTACAACGGAAGTCGAGCTTCATTCTTCAAAGCTCATTTCCGGTTTTCAAAATATCTCAATAAATATGATATTTAGGTATATACTATTAATTATAATAGTTTTAGAAAATAAATTTTGCTATAACTTTTGTTTGAAATATATTATTGTAAAACTGATTTTTTAGGAGATATTCATGAAATACTGATAAACCGGAAGTTGCCGATTTTGTACTTCATGAGCGCTCTGGGCGCTGTGGGCGAAAAGCCATTTCATCGTTTTTCATCGAGCATGTCCCGAAAAACATTATTTATAATGTTTGTGACGTAAAAGATAATATGATATAAATTAATCACTCATCTTCAAAGTTTAGATGGAATACAGAGTTCGAAAATACTTTCGTAGATAAATATTTACATCTTATATATATGGAGAAAGTCATGTGCTGGCCACATCAGATTTTTTTCCTTAATTTTCCTAATTTAACCGAAATATTATCGAAAAAAGCAACAAAAACGAATAATTTTTATCAAAATTTCAATTTTTTCCTCTTTTTTTCGTTAATTTTCCACGTTTTATCGAGATATTATCGAAAAAAGAAACAAAAACGAATAATTTTATCGAAATTTCAATTTTATTTCTTCTTTTTTTCCTTAATTTTCCTAATTTTATCGATAAATTATCGAAAAAAGCAACAAAAACAAAGAAAAATGGCGAAATTTCCATTTTTTCCTCTTTTTTTCGTTAATTTTCCTCGTTTTATCGAGGTGTTATCTAAAAAACAACAAAAACGTATAATGTTAGCTAAATTTCAAATTTTTTCCTCTTTTTTTTTCTTAATTTTCCCCTTTCTATCAAGATATGACCGAAAAAAGCACTAAAAACAGATCATTTTAGCGAAATTTCAATTATTTTCCTCTTTTTTTCCTTCATTTTCCTTATTTTATCAAGATATTATCGAAAAAAGCAACAAAAAGGAATAATTTAAGCGAAATATCAATTTCATTTCTCTTTTTTTTCCTTTATTTTCCAAATTTCATCGAGATATTATCAAAAAAAGAAACAAAAACGAATAATTTTAGCTAAATATAATATTTTCCTATTCATTCCTTAATTTTCCTCGTTTTATCGTGATATGACCGAAAAAAGCAACAAAAACATCATTTTAGCGAAATATCAATTTTTTTCTCTTTTTTACCTTATTTTTCCTCATTTTATCGAGATATGACAGTAAAAAGGTACAAAAAAAATAATATTAGCTAAATTTTAATTTTATTTCCTGTTTTTTACCTTCATTTTCCTTATTATATTGAGATATTGCCGAAAAAAGAAACAAAAACCTATAATTTTAGCGAAAGTTCAATTTTTCTCCTCTATTTTGCATTTATTTGTCATTTTTTCGAAACACGATCGAAATAAGCAACGAAAACAGATGATTTTTTTGAAATTTCATTTTTTCACAAATTTTCGCCTTTTTATTAAGATGTGATCGAAAAAAGCAAAAATTATTTTTAAAATTTTAATTTTAAAACTTTTGTATATTTGGTAACTATAAATAAAAAAATAATAATGGAAAAATAGATGAAAAGAGTTTAAATTTTGCTAAAATTATCTGTTTTGTGGCTCTTTACGATCATCTCTCGATAAAATGACGAAAATTAATTCAAAATAGAGAAAAAAATGGTAATTTTGCTAAAATTATCCGTTTTCTTTGCTTTTTCTGGTCATATCTAGATAAAAATGCGAAAAATAAACACAAAATAGAGGAAAAAATTTATATTATACTAAAATTATCCATTTTCGTTGTTTTTTTGATTATATCTCGTAAAATAACGAAAATTAAGGCAAAATAGAGGAAAAAATTAGCAATTAAGCTAAAATTATTCGTTTTTGTTGCTTTTTTCGATCATATCTCGATAAAATGAGCAAAATTAATGAAAAAAAGAGGAAATAAGATTGAAATTTCACTAAAATTAATCGTTTTTGTTGCATTTTTGGATAATATGTCGATAAATCGAGGAATATTAACGAAGAAAAAGAGGAAAAAATTGAAATTTCGCTAACTTTATTCGTTTTTGTTGCTTTTTTCGATAATATCTCGATAAAATGAGAAAAATTAAGGAAAAAAAGGAAAAATATTGAATTTTCGCTAAAATTAGTCGTTTTTGTTGCTTCATTCGATAATATCCCCATATAATGAGGAAAATTAACAAAAAAAGAGAAATAAAAAGAAATTTTGCTAAAATTATTCATTTTTGTTGCTTTTTTCGATAATATCTCGAAAAAACGAGGGAAATTAATGAAAAAAAAGAGGAAAAAAATTGAAATTTTGTTTACATAATTCGTTTTTGGTACTTTTTTCCATCATATCTCTATAAAATGACGAAAATGAAGGCAAAATAAAGGAGAATTGAAATTTCGCTAAATTCTCCGATTTGTTGCTTTTTCGGTGATATCTCAATAAAATGACGAGATAAAAGGCAAAATAGAGGAACGAAATTGAAATTTCGATTAAATTACCTTTTTTCGTTGCTTTTGTCGATCATTTCTCGATCAAATGACGAAACAAAAAGACAAAATAGAGAAAAAAATTGAAATTTCCGTTAAAATGTATGTTTTTGTTGCTTTTTTAATCATATCCCGATAAATAGACGAGAATTAAGGCAAAATAGAGGGAAAAAATTGATATCTCGCAAAATATATCCGTTTTCGTTGTTTATTTTATCATATCTCGATAGAATGACGAAAAAAAGACAAAATAGAGGGAAAAAATAGAAATTTCTTTAAATTATCCTTATTCGTTGCTTTTTTTGACCATACCTCGATAAAATGACGAAAATAAAGGAAAAATAGATGAAAAGAGTTTAAATTTTGCTAAAATTATCAGTTTTGTGGCTCATTAAGATCATCTCTTGATAAAATGACGAAAATTAAGGCAAATTAGGGGAGAAAAAAGGAAATTTTGCTTAAGTTATCCGTTTTGGTTGCTTTCTAGGATCATATCTCGATAAAATGAGGTAAAATAAGGACAAAAAAGGGGAAAAAATTTGAATTTTGCTATAACTATCCATTTATGGTGCTTTTTCGAAGCAACGAAAGCAAAGAAGCAACGAAAACGGATAATTTCCACTCCAAGAGGTCGACTCCGGGATGTCAACTCCCGGATGATTCACGGTCTAATACCCGAGGTAAATGACACTAGGTCGATGATTCGAGGTCCATGAACCGATGTCGATGACCCGATGTGGATGACCCGATGTCAATGACCCAAGGTCGATGACCCGAGGTGAATGACCAGAGGTCTATGACCATAGGTCAATGACCACAAGTTGATGACCCGAAGTCGATGACCCGAGGTCGATGACCCGAGTTCGATGACCCGAGATCGATTACTCGAGGTCAATTACCCAAAGTCGACCTCCTGGAGTCAACCTCCGTGAGTCGACCTCCAGGCGTTGAACTCCCGGGGTCAACCTCCCAGAGTCGACCTCCCAGAGTCGACCTCCCGGAGTTCACATCACGCAGTCGATCTCCGGTCATCGACCTTGCGTCATCGACTTTGTGTCATCAACCTCGTGTCATCGACCTCGGGTCATCGTCCCCTGGTCATCGACCTCGTATTCGAGTATTCGAGCTTTGGTCAACGACCTTTGGTCATCGACTTTAGATCAACGAGCACATGTCATCGACCTCTGGTCAAGATAATATCGAAAATAGCGACAAAATGGGATAATTTTAGCGATCATTGAATATTTTTGCTCGATTTTAGCAAAATGTTCGTCATTTTGTCCGGATAATATCGAAAACAGCGACAAAATGGGATTATTGTAGCGAAATTTTGATATTTTTTCGCTCTTGTTCAGCAAATTTTTCGTCATTTGTCAAGATAATATCAAAGAAAGCGACAAAATGGGATAATTTTAGTGAAATTAATAATAAAATTTAGTAATAAAATTAAATTTTTTGGCTCTACTTCACCATTATTTTGGGCATTGTGAATGATAATATCGAAAAAAAGTGAGGATAATTTAAGCGAAATTTCAATTATTTTCCTCTATTTCGCCTTTATTTCGTCATTTTATCGGAATATTTTCCAAAAAAGAGAAGAAAACGGATAATTTTAGCGACATTTCAATTTTTCCTACTATTTTGTCTTTATTTTTCGTCATTTTATCGAGAAATGTTCTAAATAAGCAACGAAAATGGATAAATTTAGCGAAATTTATTTTTTTTCCTCTATTTTGTCTTTCGTTATCGTCATTTTATCGAGATATGATGGAAAAAAGCAATGAAAACAAATGATGTTAGCGAAATTTCAATTTTTCTCCTCTATTTCGCCATAATATTCGTCATTTTCTCGAGATATGATCATAAAAAGCAACGAAAATGGATAATTTTAGCTAAATTGCTAATTTTATCCTATATTTTCCTTAATTTTAGTAATTTAACGAGATATTATCAAAACAAACAACGAAAACGGATAATTTTAGTAAAATATAAATTTTTTCCTCTATTTTGTGTTAATTCTTCGTTATTTTATCGAGATATGATCGAAAAAAGCAAAGAAAACGGATAATTTTAGAAAATTCCCATTTTTTTTCTCTATTTGGAATTAATTTTCGTCATTTTATCGAGAGATGATCGAAAAGAGCCACTAAAACTGATAATTTTAGCAAAATTTAAACTCTTTTCATCTATTTTTCCTTTATTTATTTTTTATTTATAGTTACAAAATTTTAAAAAATAAATTTTTTTTAAAAATTGATTGCTTTTTTCGATCATATCTTAATAAAAAGGCGAACATTTGGGCGAAATAGATGAAAAAAATAGAAATTTCGCTAAAACTATCCGTTTTCGTTTATTTTTTCGATCATATCTAGATAAAATGAGAAAATTAATGCAAAAAAAAGGAGAAAAATAGAAATTTCGCAAAAATCATCTGTTTTCGTTGCTTATTTCGATCGTATTTCGAGAAAATGACAAAACAAATGCAAAATAGAGGAGAAAAATTGAACTTTCGCTAAAATTATACTTTTTTGTTTCTTTTTTAGATAATATCTCGATAAAATTACGAAAATTAAGGAAAAAAGAGGAAAAAAATTGTAATTTCAATGAAATTAATATTTTTCGTAGATTTTTTCGGTCATATCTCGATTAAAGGAGGAAATTTAAGGAAAAAAAGAGAGAGAAAATTGAACTTTCGCTATAATTATCTGTTTTGTTTCATTTTTCAATAATATCTCGATAAAATGAGGAAAATTAAGGAAAAAAAAGAGGAAAAAAAATCGAAATTTCACTAAAATTAATCGTTTTTGTTGCATTTTTGGATAATATCTCGATAAAATGAGGAAAATTAAGAGGAAAAAAAAGGAAAAAATAGAAATTTCGCAAAAATTCTTCGTTTTTGTTGCTTTTTTCGAAAATATCTCGATAAAATGAGGAGAATATAGGAAAAAAATAGGAAAAAAATTGTAATTTCGCTAAAATTATTCGTTTTTGTTGCTTTTTTCCGTCAAATCTCGTTAAAATGAGGAAAAAAGAGGGAAAAATATTGATATTTCCCTAAAATTATTCGTTATTTAGCTTTTTTCAATTTTATCTAGATAAAACGAGAGAAATTAAGAAAAAAAAAGAGGAATGAAATAGAAATTTCGCTAAAATTATTCGTTTTTGTTGCTTTTTTCGATAATATCTCGATAAAATGAGGAAAATCAGAGAACATAAGAGGAAATAAAATTGAAATTTCGCTAAAATTATTCGTTTTTGTTTGTTTTTTCGATAATATTTCCATAAAATGAGGATAATTAAGCAAAAAAATAGTAAAGAAATTGAAATTTCGCTATAATTATTCGTTTTTGATGCTTTTTTCGATAATATCTCGAAAAATGAGGAAAATGAAGGTAAAAAAGAGGAAATTAAATTAAAATTTCAATAATATTATTTTTTGTACCTTTTTATATCTCGATAAAATGAGGAAAATTAAGGAAAAAAAAGAGGAAAAAAATAGATATTTCGCTAAAATGATCTGCTTTTGTTGCTTTTTTTGATAATAACTCGATAAAATAAGGAAAATTTAAAAAAAAGGAAAAAAAATTGAAATTTCGCTAAAATGATCTGTTTTGCTTTATTTTTTCGGTCATATCTTGACATAAAGGAGAATATTAAAGAAAAAAAGAGGAAATAGGATAGAAGAAAAAAAGAAAATAGGAATGAAACTAAAATTTCGCTATAAATATTCGTTTTTGTTGCTTTTGTCGGTCATATCTTGTTATAAGGGGAAAATAAAGAAAAATATAGAGAAAAAAAAATGATATTTCCCTAAAATTATTCATTATTGTTGCCTTTTTCGAAAATATCTAGATGAAATGAGAGAAATGAAGAAAAAAAAGAGGAATGAAATTGAAATTTCGCAAAAATTATTCTTTTCTTTCTTTCTTCGGTCAAATCTCGATAAAATTAGGAAAATTAAGGAAAAAAAAGAAAAAAATGAAAATACGCCTAAATTATTCGTTTTCATTGCTTTTTTCGTTCATATCTTGATAAAATAATGAAAAATCAACAAAAAAAAGTGGAAATAAAATTGAAATTTCGCTTAAATTAATCGTTTTTGTTGCTTTTTTCGCTAATATCTCGATAAAACGAGGAAAATTAAGCAAAAAAAATAGGAATGAAACTAAAATTTCGCTATAAATATTCGTTTATGTTGCTTTTTTCGATAATATATCGAAAAAACGAGGAAAATTGAGGGAAAAAAAGAGGAAAAAAATTGAAATTTCGCTAAAATTATTCGTTCTTGTTACTTTTTTCCATCATATCTAAAATAAATGATGAAAATCAAGGAAAAAATGACCCCAGGTCGATGACCCGAAGTCGATGACCAAAGGTTGATGACCGGAGGTCGATGACCCGAGGTCGATGCCCCGTGGTCGATGACCCAAGGTCAATTACCCCAGGTCGATGACCCCAGGTCGATGACCCGAGGTCAATGACCCGAGATCGATGACCCGAGGTCTATGATCCGAGGTTGATAACCCGAGGTCAATGACCCGAGGTCAATGACCCCAGGTCGATGACCCGAAGTTGATGACCCAAGGTCGATGATCCGAGGTCGATGACCCGAGGTCGATGACCAGAGGACGATGACCCGAGGTCGATGACCCGAGGTCGATGACCAGAGGACGTGGACCCGAGGTCGATGACCCGAGGTCGATCTCCTGGAGTCAACCTCCCGGAGTCAACCTCCAGGCTTCGAACTCCCGGAGTCGACCTCCCGGAGTCCAACTCCCGGAGTCGTACTCCCGGAGTCGTACTCCCAAAGTTGACCTCCCGGAGTCGAACTCCCGGAGTTGACCTCCAGGAGTCGAACTCCCGGAGTCGACCTCCAGGAGGTGAAGTATCAGTGTATTCCTCCCGTAGTCAACCTCCCAGAGTCTTCCTCCCGGAGTCGATCTCCCGTAGTCGACATCACGCAGTCGATCTCCGGACATCAACCTTGCGTTATCGACTTTGTGTCATCAACCTCGGGTCATCGAACTCGGGTCATCCTCCTCTGGTCATCGACCTCGGGTATTTGACCTTGGGTCAACGAGCCTTGGTCACCTACTTCAGGTCAACGAGCACATGTCATTGACCTCTGGTCAAGATAATATCGATAAAAGCGACAAAATGGGATAATTTTAGCGATCATTGAATATTTTTGCTCAAATTTACCAAAATGTTCGTCATTTTGTGAGGATAATATCGAAAACAGCGACAAAATTGGATAATTTTAGTGAAATGTTTATAAAATTAAATTTTTTGGCTCTATTTCACCATTATTTTGGACATTGTGAAGGATAATATCGAAAAAAGTGAGGATAATTTAACCAAAACTTCAATTTTTTTCCTCTATTTCGCCTTTTTTCTTCATTTTATCGGAATATTATCCAAAAAAGAGAAGAAATCGGATAATTTTAGCGACATTTCAATTTTTCCTACTATTTTGTCTTTATTTTTCGTCATTTTATAGATAAATGTTCTAACTAAGCAACGAAAACGGATAAATTTAGCGAAATTTAATTGTTTTCCTCTATTTTTTGTTTATTTTTCGTTATTTTATCGAGATATGATCTAAAAAAGCAAAGAAATCGGATAATTTTTGCAAAATTCCCATTTCTTTTTCTCTATTTTGAATTAATTTTCGTCATTTTATCGAGAGATGATCGTAAAGAGCCACAAAACTGATAATTTTAGAAATATTTAAACTCTTTCCATCTATTATTCCTTTATTATTTTTTTATTTATAGTAACAAAATTTTAAAAATAAAAACTTTTTAAAATATTTATTGCTTTTTTCGATCATATCTTAATAAAAAGGCGAAAATTTAAGCAAAATAGATGTAAAATAGAAATTTCGCTAAAACTATCCGTTTCCGTTTATTTTTTCGATCATATCTCGATAAAATGACAAAATTAATGCAAAATAGAGGAGAAAAATTGACATTTCGCAAACATCATCTGTTTTCGTTGCTTATTTCGATCGTATTTCGAAAATATGACGAAAATTAAAGAAAAAAAGATGAAAAAAATTGAAATTTCGCTTAAATGATCTGTTTTTGTTTCTTTTTTCAATAATATCTCGATAAAATGAGGAAAATTAAGGAAAAAAAAGGAAAAAACTTGAAATTTAGCTAAAATTATTCGTATTTGTGCTTTTTACGCTAATATCTCGATAAAATGAGGAATATTAAGGAAAAAAGAGGAAAGAAATTGAACTTTCGCTTAAATTATACGTTTTTGTTTCTTTTTTCGGTAATATCTCAATAAAATGAAGAAAATTAAGGGGAAAAAAAGGAAAAAATGAAAATACGCCTAAATTATTCGTTTTTATTTCTTTTTTCGTTCATATCTCGATAAAATAAGGAAAATCAACAAAAAATAAGAGGAAATAAAATTGAAATTTCGCTTAAATGATCTGTTTTTGTTTCTTTTTTCAATAATATCTCGATAAAATGAGGAAAATTAAGGAAAAAAAAGGAAAAAAATTGAAATTTCCCTAAAATTATTCGTTATTGTGGCTTTTTTCGAAAATATCTAGATAAAATGAGAGAAATTAAGAAAAAAAAGAGGAATGAAATTGAAATTTCGCTAAAATTATTCGTTTTTGTTACTTTTTTCGAAAATATCTCGATAAAATGAGGAGAATGAAGGAAAAAAATAGGAAAAAAATTGAAATGTCGCTAAAATTATTCGTTTTTGTTGCTTTTTTCCGTCAAATCTCGATAAAATGGGGAATATTAAGGAAAGAAAGAGGAAAAAAAATTGATATTTCCCTAAAATTATTCGTTATTGTTGCTCTTTTCGAAAATATCTAGATAAAATGAGAGATATTAAGAAAAAAAAGAGGAATAAGATTGAATTTATGCCAAAATTATTCGTTTTTTTGCTTTTTTCGGTCAAATCTCGACAAAATTAGGAAAATTAAGGAAAAAAAAAGGAAAAAATGAAAATACGCCTAAATTATTCGTTTTTATTTCTTTTTTCGTTCATATCTCGATAAAATAAGGAAAATCAACAAAAAATAAGAGGAAATAAAATTGAAATTTCGCTAAAATTATTCGTTTTTGCGGCTTTATTTGATAATATCCCCATAAAATGAGGAAAATTAAGGAAAAAAAGAGGACAAAATTGAAATTTCGCTAAAATTATTCGTTTTTGTTGCTTTTTTCGGTCCTATCTTATTCTAAAAGGGAAAATTAAGGAAAATAAGGTGGAAATAAAATTGAAATTTCGCTAAAATTATTCGTTTTTGTTGCTTTTTAGGTTAATATCTCGATAAATTGAGGAAAATTAAAGAAAAAAAGAGGAAATAGGATTGAAATTTCGCTTAAATTATTTATTGTTGTGGCTTTTTTCGATAATATCTCGAAAAAACGAGGAAAATTAAGCATATGAAAAGTGGAAAAAAAATTGAAATTTCGTTTACATTATTCGTTTTTCTTGCTTTTTTCGATAATACCTCAATAAAATGAGGAAAATTAAGGAAAAAGAATGGAAAAAAATTGAAATTTCACTAAAATAATTCGTTATTGTTGCTTTATCGAAAATATCTCGATAAAATGAAAGAAATTAAGAAAAAAAGAAGAATGACATTGAAATTTCGCAAAAATTATTCTTTTTCTTTCTTTTTTCAGTCAAATCTCGATAAAATTAGGAAAATTAAGAAAAAAAAGAAAAAAAAGAAAATACGCCTAAATTATTCGTTTTTATTGCTTTTTTCGTTCATATCTCGATAAAATAAGGAAAATCAACAAAAAAAAGTAGAAATAAAATATAAATTTCGCTAAAGTTATTCGTTTTTGCGGCTTTTTTCGTTCATATCTCGATTGAAAGAGGAAAATAAAGGGAAAAAAAAAGGAAAAAATTGAAATTTCGCTAAAATTATTCGTTTTTGTTGCTTTTTTTGGTCATATCTCGATTGAAAGAGGAAGATCAACAAAAAAAAGTGGAAATAAAATTGAAATTTCCGTAAAATTACTCGTTTTTGTTGCTTTTTTCGGTCATATGTTGATATAAAAGGGAAAATTAAGGAAAAAAAGAGGAATGAAATTGAAATTTCGCTATAATTATTCGTTTTTGTTGCTTTTCTTGATTATATCTTGATAAAATAAGGAAAATCAAGGAAAATAAGGTGGAATAAAATTGAAATTTCGCTTAAATTATTCGTTTTTGTGGCTTTTTTCGATAATATTTCGATAAAACGAGGAAAATTAAGCAGAAAAAATAGGAATGAAACTGAAATTTCGCTATAAATATTCGTTTTTATAGCTTTTTTCGATAATATCTCGATAAAATGAGGAAAATGAAGGTAAAAAAGAGGAAATTAAATTCAAATTTCTTTAATATTATTTTTTTGTATAGCTTAACGGTCATATTTCGATAAAATGAGGAAAATTAAGGAAAATAAAGAGGGAAAAAATTGAAATTTCGCTTAAATTATTCATTCTTGTTGCTTTTTTCGATAACATCACGATAAAACGAGGAAAATTAAGGAAAAAAATAGGAAACAATTGAAATTTCGCTAAAATTATTTGTTTTCGTTGCTTTTTTCGATAATATCTCGATGAAATTTGGAACATTAACGAAAAAAAATATGAAAAAAAGTTATATTTCCCTAATATTATTTGTTTTTGTTGCTTTTTTCGGTCATATCTCCATATAATGTGGAAAAAATCTGATGTGACCAGCACATGACTTTCTCCATATATAAGATGTATCTATTTATCTACGACAGTAATTTCGATCTCTATATTCCATCTAAACTTGGAAGATTAGTGAATAATTTATATATTATTATCTTTTACGTCACAAAAGTTATAAATAATGTTTTTCGGGACATGATCGATGAAAAACGATGAATTTGCCTTTCGCCCACAGCGCCCACTAAAGTACATAGTTAGCAACTTCCGTTTTATCAGTATTTCATGAATTACTCCTAAACAATCAGTGATAAAAAAATATGTATCATACAAAAGTTATAGTAAATTGTATTTTCTAAAACATTTATGAAAAATAGTATATACCTAAATATCATATATATGGAGATATTTTGAAAACCGGAAATGAGCTTTGAAGAATGAAGCTCAACTTCGGGTTAACCGATTTACTCCAAAAACTAATCAACTCTAAAGACACCAACCAAAAAGTTATATATGAAATTTGGTGTTGATCCGACAAATAGTTTTCATGTTAGAGCGCCCACAAAGTACATAATCATTTTCTTCCGGTTTACCAGTATTTCACGAATAACTCCTAATCAACCGGTGATACTAAAATATGTTTAATACAAAAGTTATAGTAAATATTATTATCTAAAACTTTTATAAGTAATACAATGCACGTATATATCATATTTATGAAGATATTTTGAAAACCGGAAATGAGCTTTAATGAATGAAGCTCGACTTCCGGTCAACCGATTTACTCCAAGAACTAATCAACTCTGAAAGCACACACCACAGTACTATATACGAAGTTTGGTATTGATACGACAAATAGTTTTCACGTTAGAGCGCCCACAAACACACACACACATACAGACACACACACACACACACACACACACACACACACAGTTGAGCTTCATTCTTCAAAGCTCATTTCCGGTTTTCAAAATATCTCCATAAATATGATATTTAGGTATACACTATTAATTACAAAAGTTTTTGAAAATAAAATTTACTATAACTTTTGAATAAAACATATTTTTGTATCACTGATTGTTTAGGAGTTATTCATGAAATACTGATAAACCGGAAGTTGCTGATTATGTACTTTATGGGCGCTCTGGGCTGTATGGGCGAAAGGCCAATTTCATCGTTTTTCATCGATCATGTCCCGTAAAACATTATTTATCATTTTTTTAGCGTCAAAGATAATATATAGTATTAATCACTCATATTCGAAGTTTAGATGGAATATAGAGTTATTACTGCGGTAGATAAATATTTACATCTTATATATGGAGAAAGTCATGTGCTGGCAACATCAGATTTTTTGATAATAACTTGATAAAATGAGGAAAATTAAGAAAATAAAAGGGAAAAAAATGTAAGTTTCGCTAAAATTATCTGTTTTGCTTCTTTTTTCGGTCATATCTTGATGTAAAGGGGAAAATTAAAGAAAAAACAGGAAATAGGATTGAAATTTCGCTTAAATTATTCGTTTATGTTGCTTTTTTCGATAATATATCGAAAAAACGAGGAAAATTAAGAGAAAAAAAGAGGAAAAAAATTGAAATTTCGCTAAAATTATTCGTTCATGTTGCTTTTTTCCATCATATCTAAAATAAATGACACAAATTAAGGAAAAATATATTTGAAAGAAGTTGAAATTTGGATAAATTATCCGATTTCTTTGATTTTTCGGTCATATCTCGATAAAATGACGAAATTTCAAGCAAAATAGAGGAGAGAAATTTAAATTTCGCTTAAATTACCTTTTTTCGTTGCTTTTTTCGATCATATCTCGATAAAATGAGGAAAATTTAGAAAAAAAAAGAGGAAAAAAATAGATATTTCGCTAAAATGATCTGTTTTTGTTCCTTTTTACTTTCTCTATATACGAAGTATAGAGAAAGTATTGCTTTCATGAAAAAATTCGACTTTGAGATTTCAACGGAAATACACGTTTTGGGGTCCCTAGAACACGTTTTGACCAATTTCGGAATGATGTCTGTGTGTATGTGTGTGTGTGTGTGTGTGTGTGTGTGTGTGTGTGTCTGTATGTGTGTGTGTGTGTTTGTGGGCGCTCTAAGGTGAACACTATTGGTCGTATCAATACCAAACTTCGTATAAAGTACTGTGGTGTGTGCTGTCAGAGTTGATTAGTTTTTGGAGTAAATCGGCTGACCGGAAGTCGAGCTATATTCATTAAAGCTCATTTCCGGTTTTCAAAATATCTCCATAAATATGATATATACGTGTATTGTATTACTAATAAAAGTTTTAGATTATGATATATACTATAACTTTTGTATTTAACATATTTTTGTATCACCGGTTGATTAGGAGTTATTCGTGAAATACCGATAAACCGGAAGTAGCTGTTATGTACTTTGTGGGCGCTCTAACTAAAAAACTATTCATTGTATCTACACCAAATTTCATACGTAGTACTTTAGTTAGTTTTTTTAGAGTTGATTAGTTTTTGGAGTAAATTAGTTAACCGGAAGTTGAGCTTCATTCTTCAAAGCTCATTTCCGGTTATCAAAATATCTCCATAAATATGATATTTAGGTATATATTATTATTTGTAAAAGTTTTAGAAAATAAAGTTTACTATAACTTTTGGTTGAAACTTAATTTTGTATCACTGATTGTGTAAGAGTTATTTATGAAATACTGATAAACCGGAAGTTGCTGATTATGTACTTTGTGGGCGCTCTGGGCTCTATGGGCGAAAGGCCAATTTCATCGTTTTTCATCGATCATGTCCCGTAAAACATTATTTATAATGTTTTTGGCGTCAAAGATAATATATATATATATATATATATATTAATCACACATATTCCAAGTTTAGATGGAATATAGAGTTCGAAATAACTGCGGTAGATAAATATTTACATCTTATATATATGGAGAAAGTCATGTGCTGGCCACATCAGATTTTTTGATAATAATTTGATAAAATGAGGAAAATTAAGAAAATAAAAGGGAAAAAAAAGGTAAGTTTCGTTAAAATTATCTGTTTTGCTTCTTTTTTCGGTCATATCTTGATATAAAGGGGAAAATTAAAGAAAAAACAGGAAATAGGATTGAAATTTCGCTTAAATTATTCGTTTATGTTGCTTTTTTCGATAATATATCGAAAAAACGAGGAAAATTAAGAGAAAAAAAGAGGAAAAAAATTGAAATTTCGCTAAAATTATTCGTTCATGTTGCTTTTTTCCATCATATCTAAAATAAATGACACAAATAAAGGAAAAATATATGAAAAAAGTTGAAATTTGGATAAATTATCCGATTTCGTTGCTTTTTCGGTCATATCTCGATAAAATGACGAAATTTCAAGCAAAATAGAGGAGAGAAATTTACATTTCGCTTAAATTACCTTTTTTCGTTGCTTATTTCGATCATTTCTTGATAAAATGACAAAACAAAAAGATAATATGGAGAAAAAAATTGAAATTTCCCTAAAATTATATGTTTTTGTTGCTTTTTTATTCATATCTCGATAAATAGACGAGAATTAAGGCAATAGAAGGGGAAAATTGATATCTCGCAAAATATATCCGTTTTCGTTGTTTATTTTATCATATCTCGATTGAATGACAAAAAAAAGGCAAAATAGAGGAAAATAGAAATTTCGTTAAAATGAACCATTTTCGATGCTTTTTTGGACCATACCTCGATAAAATGACGAAAATAAAGGAAAAATAGATGAAAAGAGTTTAAATTTTGCTAAAATTATCAGTTTTGTGGCTCTTTACGATCATCTCTTGATAAAATGACGAAAATTAAGGCAAATTTGAGGAGAAAAAAGGAAATTTTGCTTATATTATCCGTTTTGGTTGCTTTCTAGGATCATATCTCGATAAAATGAGGTAAAATAAGGACAAAAAAGGGGAAAAAAATTTAAATTTTGCTATAACTATCCATTTATTGTGCCTTTTCGAAGCAACGAAAGCAAAGAAGCAACGAAAACGGATAATTTCCACTCCTAGAGGTCGACTCCGGGAATATTAAGGGAAAAAAAGAGGAAAAAAAATCGAAATTTCACTAAAATTAATCGTTTTTGCTGCATTTTTGGATAATATCTCGATAAAATGAGGAAAATTAAGAGAAAAAAGAGGAAAAAATGGAAATTTCGCTAAAATTCCTCGTTTTTGTTACTTTTTTCGAAAATATCTCGATAAAATGAGGAGAATGAAGGAAAAAAATAGGAAAAAAATTGAAATTTCGCTAAAATTATTCGTTTTTGCGGCTTTTTTCGATAATATCTCCATAAAATGAGGAAAATTGGGGAAAAAAAGAGGAAAAAAACTGAAATTTCGCTAAAACGATTTATCTTTGTTGCTTTTTTCGGTAATATCTCGATAAAATGTTTGTTGCTTTTGTCGGTCATATCTTGTTATAAAGGGGAAGATAAAGTAAAATAAAGAGGAAAAAAAATGATATTTCCCTAAAATTATTCGTTATTGTTGCCATTTTCGAAAATATCTAGATAAAATGAGAGAAATGAAGAAAAAAAGAGGAATGAAATTGAAATTTCGCAAAAATTATTCGTTTATTTTGCTTATTTCGGTCAAATCTCGATAAAATTAGGAAAATTAAGGAAAAAAAAGAGGAAAAAATAGATATTTCGCTAAAATGATTCGAAAATCAAAGAACATAAGAGGAAATAAAATTGAAATTTCGCTAAAATCATTCGTTTTTGTTGCTTTTTTCGATAATATTTCGATAAAATGAGGATAATTAAGCAAAAAAATAGGAAAGAAATTGAAATTTCGCTATAATTATTCGTTTTTGTATCTTTTTTCGATAAAATGAAGGTAAAAAAGAGGAACTTAAATTAAAATTTCGCTAATATTATTTTTTTGTACCTTTTTACGGTCATATCTCGATAAAATGAGGAAAATTGAGGAAAAAAAAGAGGAACAAATAGATATTTCGCTAAAATGATGTGTTTTTGTTGCTTTTTTTGATAATAACTCGATATAGTGAGGAAAATTAAGAAAAAAAAGGGGAAAATAATTGAAATTTCGATAAAATTATCTGTTTTGCTTCTTTTTTCGGTCATATCTTGACATAAAGGAGAATATTAAAAAAAAGAGGAAATAGGATAAAAGAAAAAAAGAAGAATGAAATTGAAATTTCGCTAAAATTATCTGTTTCGCTTCTTTTTTCGGTCATATCTTGATATAAAATGGAAAAAGAGGAAATAGGATTGAAATTTCGCTTAAATTATTCGTTTATGTTGCTTTTTTCGATAATATATCGAAAAAACGAGGAAAATTAAGAGGAAAAAAGAGGAAAAAATTGAAATTTCGCTAAAATTAATCGTTTTTGTTATTATATGTATAATACAGCATAACTATATGTTTTTGTTGCTTTTTTAATCATATCTCGATAAATAGACGAGAATTAAGGCAAAATAGAGGGAAAAAATTGATATCTCGCAATATATATCCGTTTTCGTTGTTTATTTTATCATATCTCGATAGAATGACGAAAAAAAGACAAAATAGAGGGATAAATAGAAATTTCGTTAATATGAACCTTTTTCGTTGCTTTTTTCGACCATACCTCGATTAAATGTCGAAAATAATGGAAAACTAGATGAAAAGAGTTTAAATTTTGCTAAAATTATCAGTTTTGTGGCTCTTTACGATCATCTCTTGATAAAATGACGAAAATTAAGGCAAATTTAAGGAGAAAAAAGGAAATTTTGCTTAAATTATCCGTTTTGGTTGCTTTCTAGTATCATATCTCGATAAAATGAGGTAAAATAAGGACAAAAAAGGGGAAAAAAATTTAAATTTTTCTATAACTATCCATTTATTGTGCCTTTTCGAAGCAACGAAAGCAAAGAAGTAACGAAAACGGATAATTTCCACTCCTATAGGTCGACTCCGGGAAAATTAAGGAAAAAAAAGAGGAAAAAAATCGAAATTTCACTAAAATTATTCGTTTTTGCGGCTTTTTTCGATAATATCTCCATAAAATGAGGAAAATTGGGGAAAAAAAGAGGAAAAAAACTGAAATTTCGCTAAAACGATTTATCTTTGTTGCTTTTTTCGGTAATATCTCGATAAAATGAGGATAAATAAGGAAAAATAAGAGGGAAAAAATTGAAATTTCGCAAAAATTATTCGTTTTTGCATTATGTTTTGTTTCTTTGTTCGATAATATCTCGATAAAATGAGGAAAATTAAGGAAGAAAAAGAGGAAAAAAATTGAAATTTCGCTAAAGTAATTCGTTTTTGTTCCTTTTTTCTGTCATATCTTGATATAAAGGGGAAAAATAAGGAAAAAAAAGAGGATTGAAATTGAAATTTCGCTAAAATTATTCGTTTTTGTTGCTTTTTTCGATAATATCTCGATAAAATGAGGAAAATCAAAGAACATAAGAGGAAATAAAATTGAAATTTCGCTAAAATCATTCGTTTTTTTGCTTTTTTCGATAAAATCTCGATAAAATGAAGGTAAAAAAGAGGAAATTAAATTAAAATTTCGCTAATATTATTTTTTTGTACCTTTTTACGGTAATTTCTCGATAAAATGAGGAAAATTAAGGAAAAAAAAGAGGAAAAAATAGATATTTCGCTAAAATGATGTGTTTTTGTTGCTTTTTTTGATAATAACTCGATAAAGTGAGGAAAATTAAGAAAAAAAAAGGGAAAATAATTGAAATTTCGCTAAAATTATCTTTTTTCGGTCATATCTTGACATAAAGGAGAATATTAAAAAAAAGAGGAAATAGGATAGTAGAAAATAAGAAGAATGAAATTGAAATTTCGCTAAAATTATTCGTTTTTGTTGCTTTTTTCGGCCATATGTTGATATAAAAGGGAAAATTAAGGAAAAAAAGAGGAATGAAATTGAAATTTTGCTTAAATTATTCGTTTTTGTTGCTTTTGTCGGTCATATCTTGTTATAAAGGGGAAGATAAAGTAAAATATAGAGGAAAAAAAATGATATTTCCCTAAAATTATTCGTTATTGTTGCCTTTTTCGAAAATATCTAGATAAAATGAGAGAAATGAAGAAAAAAAAGAGGGATGAAATTGAAATTTCGCAAAAATTATTCGTTTATTTTGCTTATTTCGGTCAAATCTCGATAAAATTAGGAAAATTAAGGAAAAAAAAGAGGAAAAAAATGGAAATACGCCTAAATTATTCGTTTTTATTGCTTTTTCCGTTCATATCTCGATAAAATTAGGAAAATAAGGAAAAAAAGGGGGAAAAAATTTAAATTTCGCTAAAATTATTCGTTTTTGTAATATGTTTTGATTCTTTTTTCGATAATATCTCGATAAAATGAGGAAAATTAAGGAAGAAAAAGAGGAAAAAAATTAAAATTTCGCTAAAGTTATTCGTTTTTGTTGCTTTTTTCGGTCATATCTTGATATAAAGGGGAAAAATAAGGAACAAAAAGAGGATTGAAATTGAAATTTCGCTAAAATTATTCGTTTTTGTTGCTTTTTTCGATAATTTCTCGATAAAATGAGGAAAATCATAGAACATAAGAGGAAATAAAATTGAAATTTCGCTAAAATCAATTTTAGCGAAATTTCAATTTTATTTCCCCCTTATTTTCCTTAATTTTCCCCTTTATAACAAGATATGACCAACAAAAGCAACAAAAACAGATCATTTTAGCGATATTTCAATTTTCTTACTCTTTTTTTTCCTTAATTTTCCTCATTTTATCAAGTTATTATCGAAAAAAGCTACAAAAACGAATAATTATAGCGAAATATCAATTTCTTTCCTATTTTTTTGCTTAATTATCCTCATTTTATCGAAATATTATCGAAAAAGGCAACAAAAACGATTGATTTTAGAGAAATTTCAATTTTATTTCCTCTTATGTTCTTTGATTTTCCTCATTTTATCAATATATTATCGAAAAAAGCAACAATAACGAATAATTTTAGGGAAATATCAATTTTTTTTCCTCTTTTTTTCCTTAATTTTCCTCATTTTATCAAGATTTGACGGAAAAAGCAACATAAACGAATAATTTTAGCGACATTTCAATTTTTTCCTTCATTCTGCTCATTTTATCGAGATATTTTCGAAAAAATCCGCAAAACAGAATAATTTTAGCAAAATTTCAATTTTTTTCCTCTTTTTTTTTCTTAATTTTCCTCATTTTATCGAGAAATTATCGAAAAAAGCAACAAAAACGAATAATTTTAGCGAAATTTCAATTTTTCTTCTTTTTTTCCATTAATGTTCCTCGTTTTATTGATATATTATTGAAAAAAGCAACAAAAACGAATTATTTTACTGAAATATCAATTTTTTCCTTTTTTATTTCCTTAATTTTCCTCATTTTATTGAGATATTACCGAAAAAAGAAACAAAAACGTATTTTTTTAGCGAAAGTTTAATTTCTTTCCTATTTTTTCCTTAATATTCCTCAGTTTATCGAGATATTAGCGTAAAAAGCAACAAAAACGAAAAATTTTAGCTAAATTTCAAATTTTTTCCCTTTTGTTTCCTTAATTTTCCTCATTTTATCGAGATATTATTGAAAAAGGAAACAAAAACAGATCATTTAAGCGAAATTTCAATTTTTTTAATCTATTTTTGTTTAATTTTCGTCATTTTTTCGAAATACGATCGAAATAAGCAACGAAAACAGATGATTTTTGCGAAATGTCAATTTTTCTCCTCTATTTTGCATTAATTTTGTCACTTTATCTAGATATAATCGAAAAAATAAACGGAAACGGATAGTTTTAGCGAAATTTCTATTTTTTTTTCATCTATTTTGCCCAAATTTTCGCCTTTTTATTAAGATATGATCGAAAAAAGCAATAAATATTTTAAAAAATTTTTATTTTTATAATTTTGTAACTATAAATAAAAAATAATAAAGGAATAATAGATGAAAAGAGTTTAAATTTTGCTAAAATTATCAGTTTTGTGGCTCCTCACGATCATCTATCAATAAAATGACGAAAATTAATTCAAAATAGAGAAAAAAAAATGTGAATTTTGCTAAAATTATCCAATTTCTTTGCTTTTTTCGATCATATCTCGATAAAATAACGAAAAATAAACACAAAATAGAGGAAAAAATTATATTTTACTAAAATTATCCGTTTTCGTTGTTTTTTTGATAATATCTCGTAAAATTACGAAAATTAAGGCAAAATAGAGGAGAAAATTAACAATTAAGCTAAAATTATCCGTTTTCGTTGCTTTTATGATCATATCTAGATAAAATTACGAATATTATGGCGAAATAGAGGAGAAAAATTGAAATTTCGCTAACAACATTTGTTTTCCTTGCTTTTTTCCATCATATCTCGATGAAATGACGAAAAAGAAAGACAAAATAGAGGAAAACAATTAAATTTCGCTAAATTTATCCGTTTTCGTTGCTTAGTTAGAACATTTATCTATAAAATGACGAAAAATAAAAATAAAATTGTAGGAAAAATTGAAATGCCGCTAAAATTATCCGTTTTCTTCTCTTTTTTGGATAATATTCCGAGGAAGAAAACAAGGCGAAATAGAGGAAAAAAATTGAAGTTTTGGTTAAATTATCGTCAATTTTTTCGATATTATCCTTCACAATGTCCAAAATAATGCTGAAATAGAGCCAAAAAATTTAATTTTATTAATATTTCACTAAAATTATCCCATTTTGTCGCTTTCTTCGACATTATCTTGACAAAATGACGAAACATTTGCTGAACGAGAGCGAAAAAATATCAATATTTCGCTACAAAAATCCCATTTTATCGCTGTTTTCGATATTATCCTGACAAAATGACGAATATTTTGCTGAAATCGAGCAAAAATATTCAATGATCGCTAAAATTATCCCATTTTGTCGCTTTTATCGATATTATCTTGACCAGAGGTCAATGACATGTGCTCGTTGACCTGAAGTCGATGACCAAAGCTCGTTGACCCAAGGTCAAATACCCGAGGTCGATGACCAGAGGAGGATGACCCGAGTTCGATGACCCGAGGTTGATGACACAAAGTCGATAACGCAAGGTTGATGTCCGAAGATCGACTGCGTGATGTCGACTCCGGGAGGTCGACTCCGGGAGGTAGACTCTGGTAGGTTGACTACGGGAGGAATACACTGATAGTTCACCTACTGGAGGTCGACTCCGGGAGTTCAACTCCTGGAGGTCAACTCCGGGAGTTCGACTCCGGGAGGTAAACTTCGGAAGTACGACTACGGGAGTACGACTCCGGGAGTTGGACTCCGGGAGGTCGACTCCGGGAGTTCGAAGCCTGGAGGTTGACTCCGGGAGGTTGACTCCGGGAGATCGACTTTGGGTCATTGACCTCGGCTCATCGACCTCGGGTGATTGAACTCGGGTCATTGACCTCGGATCATCGACCTTGGGTCATCAACTTCGGGTCATCGTCCTCTGGTCATCGACCCCGGGTCATCGACCTCGGGTCTTCGACCTAGGGTCATCGTCCTCTGGTCGTCGACCTCGGGTCATCGACTTCGGATCATCGACCTTGGGTCATCAACTTCGGGTCATCGACCTGGGGTCATTGACCTCAGGTCATTGACCTCGGGTCATTGACCTCGGGTTATCAACCTCGGTTCATAGACCTTGGGTCATCGACCTCGGATCATCGACCTTGGGTCATCAACTTCGGGTCATCGACCTGGGGTAATTGACCTCGGGTCATTGACCTCGGGTCATTGACCTCCGGTTATCAACCTCGGATCATAGACCTCGGGTAACCGACCTCGGGTCATCGACTTTGGTCATCGACCTGGGGTCATTGACCCCGAGTCATTGACCTTGGGTCATTGACTTTGGGTCATCGACATGGGTTCATTGACCTCGAGTCATTGACCCCGGGTAATCGACCACGGGTCATCGACCTGGGATCATTGACCTCGGGTTATTGACCTCGGGTAATCGACCTCGGGTCATAGACCTTGGGTCATCGGCCTCGGGTCATCAATCTGGGGTCATTGACCGTGGGTTATCGACCTCGAGTCATCGACATGGGGTCATTGATCTCGGGTCATTGATCTCGGGTAATCAACCTCGGGTCATAGACCTCGAATCATATACCTCGGGTCATCGACCTTGGGTCATCGACATCGGGTCATCGACCTCGGGTCATTGACCTCGGGTCATTGACCTCGGGTCATTAACCTCGGTTCATTGACCTCGGGCCATTGACCTTGGGTCATCGACCTTAGGTTATCGACACTAGGTCATCGACATCGGTTCATCGACCTCGAGTAATAGACCTAGGGTGATTGACCTAAGGTAATAGACCGTGAGTCATCCTGGAGTCGACATCCCGGTGTCGACCTATTGGAGTGGAACTTATCTTTTTTCGTTGCTTCTTTGCTTTCGTTGCTTCGAAAAAGCACCATAAATGGATGGTTATAGCAAAATTTCAATTTTTTCCCATATTTTATCTTTATTTTTTGTCCTTTTATAGAGATATGATCGAAAAAAGCCACCAAAACGGATAATTTTAGCAAAATTTCCTCTTTTTTCCTCTATTTTGCCTTAATTTTCGTCATTTTATCAAGAGATGATCGTAAAAACCCACAAAACTGATAATTTTAGTAAAATTTAAACTCTTTTCATCTATTTTTCCTTTATTTTCGTCATTCTATCGAGATATGATAAAATATACAACGAAAACGGATATATATTTAGAGATTTCTATTTTTTCCCTCTATTTACCCTTAATTCTCGTCTATTTATCGAGATATGATTAAAAAAGCAACAAAAACATATAATTTTAGGGAAATTTCAATTTTTTTCTCTATTTTATCTTTTTGTTTTGTCATTTTATCGAGAAATGGTCGACAAAAGCAACGAATAAAGGTAATTTAAGCGAAATTTAAATTTTTCTCCTCTACTTTGCTTAAAATTTGTCATTTTATCAAGATATGACCAAAGAAGCAACGAAATCAGATAATTTTAGCCAAATTTCAACTTTTTTCATCTTTTTTTCCTTAATTTTCATCATTTATTTTAGATATGATGGACAAAAGCAACAAGAACGAATACTTTTAGCGAAATTTCAATTTTTTTCCTGTTTTTTTCCCCTTAATTTTCCTTGTTTTTTGGATATATTATCGAAAAAAGCAACAAAAACGAATATTTATAGCGAAATTTAAGTTTCATTCCTATTTTTTTTTGCTTAATTTTCCTCGTTTTATCGAAATATTAGCGAAAAAAGCAACAAAAACGAATAATTTAAGCGAAATTTCAATTTTATGCCCCCTTATTTTCCTTGATTTTCCTGATTTTTTCAATATATTATCAAGATAAGCAATAAAAACGAATAATTTTAGCGAAATTTCAATTTCATTCCTCTTTTTTTCCTTAATTTTCCATTTTATATCAACATATGGCCGAAAAAAGCAACAAAAACGAATAATTTTAGCGAAATTTCAATTTCATTCTTCTTATTTTCTACTATCCTATTTCCTCTTTTTTTTAATATTCTCCTTTATGTCAAGATATGACCGAAAAAAGAAGCAAAAAAGATAATTTTTGCGAAATTTCAATTTTTTTTCCCTTTTCTTTCTTAATTTTCCTCACTTTATCGAGTTATTATCAAAAAAAGCAACAAAAACAGATCATTTTAGCGAAATATCTATTTTGTCCTCTTTTTTTCCTTAATTTTCCTCATTTTATCGAGATATGACCGTAAAAAGGTACAAAAAAATAATATTAGCGAAATTTTAATTTAATTTCCTCTTTTATACCTTCATTTTCCACATTTTATCGAGATTTTATCGAAAAAAGCTACAAAAACGAATAATTATAGCGAAATTTCAATTTCTTTCCTATTTTTTTGCTTAATTATCCTCATTTTATCGACATATTATCGAAAAAAGCAATTGAAAATTAAGGAAAAAAAAGAGGAAAAAAATTGAAATTTTTCTAAAATTATTCGTTTTTGTTGCTTTATTCGATAATATCTCGATAAAATGAGGAAAATTAAGAGAAAAAAAGAGGAAAAAATGGAAATTTCGCTAAAAGTATTCGTTTTTGTTGTTTTTTTCGAAAATATCTAGATAAAATGAGAAAAATTAAGAAAAAAAGAGGAATGAAATTGAAATTTCGCAAAAATTATTCGGTTTTTTTGCTTTTTTTCGGTCAAATCTCGACAAAATTAGGAAAATTAAAAAAAAGGAAAAAATGAATATACGCCTAAATTATTCGTTTTTATTGCTTTTTCCGTTCATATCTCGATAAAATAAGGAAAATCAACAAAAAATAAGAGGAAATAAAATTGAAATTTCGCTAAAATTATTCGTTTTTGCAGCTTTTTTCGAAAATATCTCGATAAAATGAGCAGAATGAAGGAAAAAAATAGGAATAAAATTGAAATTTCGCTAAAATTATTCGTTTTTGTTGCTTTTTTCCGTCAAATCTTGATAAAATGAGGAAAATTAAGGAAAAAAAGAGGAAAAAAAATGATATTTCCCTTAAATTATTCGTTATTGTTACTTTTTTCGAAAATATCTAGATAAAATGAGAGAAATTAAGAAAAAAAAGAGGAATGAAATTGAAATTTCGCAAAAATTATTCGTTTTTTTTGCTCTTTTCGGTCAAATCTCGAAAAAATTAGGAAAAATTTTAAAAAAAGAGGAAAAATGAAAATACGCCTAAATTATTCGTTTTTATTGCTTTTTACGTTCATATCTCGATAATATAATGAAAATCAACAAAAAATAAGAGGAAATATAATTGAAATTTCGCTAAAATTATTCTGTTTTGCGGCTTTTTTCGAAAATATGTCGATAAAATGAGCAGAATGAAGGAAAAAAATAGGAAAAAAATTGAAATGTCGCTAAAATTATTCGTTTTTGTTGATTTTTTCCGTCAAATCTTGATAAAATGAGGAAAATTAAGAAAAAAAAAAAAGGAAAAAAAATTGATATTTCCCTAAAATTATTCGTTATTGTTGCTTTTTTCGATAATATCTCGATAAAATGAGGAAAATCAAAGAACATAAGAGGAAATAAAATTGAAATTTCTCTAAAATCAATCGTTTTTGTTGCCTTTTTCGATAATATTTCGATAAAATGAGGATAATTAAGCAAAAAAATAGGAAAGAATTTAAATTTCGCTATAATTATTCGTTTTTGTAGCTTTTTTCGATAATAACTCGATAAAATGAGGAAAATTAAGGAAAAAAAGAGTAACAAGATTGAAATATCGCTAAAATGATCTGTTTTTGTTGCTTTTGTTGGTCATATCTTGTTATAACGGGGAAAATTAAGGAAAATAAGGGGGAAATAAAATTGAAATTTCGCTAAAATTATTCGTTTTTGTTGCTTACTTAGATAATATCTCTATTTAACGAAGAAAATTTAAAAAGTAGGAAAAGAATTGAAATTTCGCTAACATTATTCGTTATTGTTGCTATTTTCGATAATTTCTCGATAAAATTAGGAAAATTAAAGAAAAAGAAAGGAAAAAAATCGAAATTTCGCTAAAATAATTCGTTTTTGTTGCTTTATCGAAAATATCTCGATAAAATGAAAGAAATTAAGAAAAAAAGAAGAATTAAATTCAAATATCGCTAAAAATATTCGTTTTTGTTGCTTTGTTAGATAATATCTCGATAAAACGAAGAAAATTAAGGAAAAAAATAGGAAAAAATTGATATTTCGCTTAAATTATTCGTTTTTGTAACTTTTTTCGATAATATCTCGATAAAATGAGGAAAATGAAGGTAAAAAAGAGGAAATAAAATTAAAATTTCGCTAATATTATATTTTTTGTACCTTTTTACGGTCATATCTCGATAAAATGAGGAATATTAAGGGAAAAAAGAGGAAAAAATCGATATTTTGCTAAAATGATCTATTTTTGTTGCTTTTTTCGATAATAACTCAATAAAATGAGGAAAATTAAGGGAAAAAAAGGGGGGAAAATTGAAATTTCCCTAAAATTATTCGTTCTTGTTGCTTTTTTCGGTCATATCTGGATTAAAAAAGGAAATTTAAGAAAAAAAAAATGAGGGAGGAAAATTGGAAATCATTCATCGGGTCATTGACCTCGGGTAATCGACCTGGGGTCATCGACCTGGGGTCATTGACCTCGGGTTATCGCCCACGGGTCATAGACACGGGTCATCGACCTGGGGTCATCGACTTAGGGTCATCGACCTCGGGTCATTGACCTAGGGTCATGGACCTCGGGTTATCGACCTTGGGTGATAGACCAGGGATCATTGACCTTGGGTCATCGACCAGGGGTCATTGACCTCGGGTCATTGACCTTGGGTTTTCGACTTTGGTTCGTCAACCTGGGGTCATTGTCCTCGAGTAATATACCTCGGGTCATTGACCTCGGGTCATTGACCTGAGCTCATTGATCTTGGGTATTCGACTCCGAGTCATCGAACTGGGGTCATTGACTTTGGGTGATTGACCTCGGATCATAGACCTCGGGTCATCAACCTCGGGTCATCGACCTGGGGTCATTGACCTCGGGTCATCGAACTCGGGTTAGCGACCTCGGGTCATTGACCTCGGGTAATCGACCTCGGGTCATCGATCTGTGTTCATCGACTTCGGGTCATCGACCTGGGGTCATTGACCTCGGGTCATGGACCTCGGGTCATGGACCCCGGGTAATCGACCTCGGGTAATCGACCGCGGGACATCGACCTCGGGTCATTGTCATCGGGTCATCGACATTGGGTCATCGACATTGGTTCATCGACATCGGTTCATCGACCTCGAGTCATCGACCTAGGGTTATTGACCTCGGGTAATAGACCGTGAGTCATCCGGGAGTCGACATCCAGAGATAATTTCCACTCTTGGAGTGGAAATTATCCGTTTTCGTTGCTTCTTTGCTTTCGTTGCTTTGAAAAAAAAACATAAATGGATAGTTATATCAAAATTTCAATTTTTTTCCCCTATTTTGTCTTTATTTTTCGTCATTTTATCGAGATATGATCCTAAAAAGCAACTAATACAGATAATTTAAGCAAAATTTCCTTTTTATTCCTCTATTTTGCCTTAATTTTCGTCATTTTATCAAGAGATGATCGTAAAGAGCCACAAAACTGGAAATTTTAGCTAAATTTAAACTCTTTTTGCTTTTTTCGATCACATCTTAATAAAAAGGCGAAAATTTGGGAAAAAATGTTTTCCTTGCTTTTTTCCATCATATCTCGATAAAATGACGAAAAAGAAAGACAAAAAAGAGGAAAAAAATTAAATTTCGCTAAATTTATCCGTTTTCGTTGCTTATTTAGAACATTTCTCGATAAAATTACGAAAAATAAAGACAAAATAGTAGGAAAAGTTGATATGTCGCTAAAATTATCCGTTTTCTTCTCTTTTTTGGAAAATATTCCGATTAAATGACGAAAACAAGGCGAAATATAGGAAAAAAATTGAAACTTTGCTTAAATTATCCTCACTTTTTTCGATATTATCCTTCACAATGCGCAAAATAATGTTGAAATGAGCCAAAAAAATTTAATTTTATTAATATTTCATTAATATTATCCCATTTTGTCGCTTTCTTCGATATTATCTTTACATATGACGATAAATTTGCTGAACGAGATTGAAAAAATATTAAAATTTCGCTACAATAATCCCATTTTGTCGCTGTTTTCGATATTATCCTGACAAAATGACGAACATTTTGCTAAAATTGAGCAAAAATGTTCAATGATCGCTAAAATTATCCCATTTTGTCGCTGTTATCGATATTATCTTGACCAAAGGTCGATGACATGTGCTCGTTGACCTGAAGTCGATGACCAAAAGTCATTGACCCAAGGTCAAATACTCGAGGTCGATGACCAGAGGACGATGACCCGAGGTCGATGACCCGAGGTTGATGTCACAAAGTCGATGACGCAAGGTAGATGACCGGAGATCGACTGCATGATGTCGACTCCGGGAGGTCGACTCCGGGACCTCGACTCTGGGAGGTCTCCGGGAGGAAGATTCTGATAGGTAGACTCCTGGAGGTCGACTCCGGTATGTACACTCCTGGAGGTCAGCTCCGTGAGTTCGACTCCAGGAGGTCAACTCCGGGAGTACGACTCCGGTAGTACGACTCCGGGAGTTCGACTCCGGGAGGTTGACTCCGGGAGTTCAACGCCTGGAGGTCAACTCCGGGAGGTTAACTCCGGGAGATCGACTTTGGGTCATTGACCTCGGGTAATCGACCACGGGTTTGGACTCGAGTCATCGACCTCCGGTCATAGACCTAATTTTAGCGAAATTGAAATTTAGCTAAAATTGTTACATGTTTTGTTTCTTTTGTCGATAATATTTCGATAAAACGAGGAAAATTAAGCAAAAAAAATAGGAAAAAAATATAAATTTCGCTATAATTATTCGTTTTTGTAGCTTTTTTCGATAAAATCTCGAATACTGAGGAAAATGAAGGTAAAAAGGAGGAAATAAATTTAAAATTTCGCTAATATTTTTTTTTTGTACCTTTTTACGGTCATATCTCGACAGAATGATGAAAATTAAGGAAGAAAAAGAGGAAAAAATTGATATTTCGTTAAATTATTCGTTTTTGTTGCTTTTTTCGGTCATATCTTGATATAAAGGGGAAAATTAAGGAAAAAAAAGAGGAATGAAATTGAAATTTCGCTAAAATTATTCGTTTTTGTTGCTTTTTTCGATAATATCTTGATAAAATGAGGAAAATTAAGGTAAAAAAGAGGAAAAAAATATAAATTTCGCTAAAATTATTCGTTTATGTTCCTTTTTTCGATAATATCTCGATAAAATGAGTAAGTTTAAAGGAAAAAGAGGAAATAAGATTGAAATTTCACTAAAATCATTCGTTTTTGTTGTTTTTTCGAATATATTTTGATAAAATTAGGAAAATTAAGGAAAAAGAGGAAAAAAATGGAAATTTTAATGAAATTATTATTTTTTGTAGGTTTTTTTCGGTCATATCTCGATTAAATGAGGAAATTTAAGGAAAAAAAGTGAAAGAAAATTGATATTTCGCTATCATTATCTGTTTTGTTGCATTTTTGGATAATATCTCGATAAATCGAGGAATATTAACGAAAAAAAATTGAAATTTCGCTAACATTATTCGTTTTTGTTGCTTTTTTCGATCATATCTCGATAAAATGAGGAAAATTAAGGAAAAAAATAGGAAAAAATTATATTTAGCTAAAATTATTCGTTTTTGTTGCTTTTTACGATTATATCTCGATGAAATTTGGAAAATAAAGGAAAAAAAAGAGGAATGAAATTGAAATTTTGCTAAAATGATCTGTTTTTAGTCCTTTTTTCGGTCATATCTTGATATTAAGGGGAAAATTAAGAAAAAAAGAGGAAAAAATTTGAAATTTTACTAACATTATACGTTTTTGTAGTTTTTTCGATAACACCTCGATAAAACAAGGAAAATTAATGAAAAAAAGAAGTAAAAAAATTGAAATTTCGCCAACTTTCTTTGTTTTTGTTGCTTTTTTTGATAATTTATCGATAAAATTAGGAAAATTAAGGAAAAAAAGAAGAAATAAAATTGAAATTTTGATAAAATTATTCGTTTTTGTTGCTTTTTTCGGTCATATCTTGATAAAAAGGGAAAATAAAGGGAAAAAAAGATGAATGAAATTGAAATTTCGCTAAAATTATTCGTTTTTGTTGCTTTTTTCGATAATATTTTGATAAAATGAGGAAAATCAAGAAAAATAAGAGGAAATAAAATTGAAATTTCGCAAAAATTATTCGTTTTTGTTGCTTTTTTCGATAATATTTCGATAAAACGAGGAAAATTAAGCAAAAAAAATAGGAAAGAAATATAAATTTCGCTATAATTATTCCTTTTTTTAGCTTTTTTCGATAAAATCTCGAAAACTGAGGAAAATGAAGGTAAAAAAGAGGAAATAATTTTAAAATTTCACTAATATCATTCGTTTTTGTTGTTTTTTCGATAATATTTCGATAAAATTAGGAATATTAAGGAAAAAGAGAGGAAAAAAATTGAAATTTTGATAAAATTATTCGTTTTTGTTGCTTTTTTCGGTCATATCTTGATAAAAAGGGAAAATAAAGGGAAAAAAAGATGAATGAAATTGAAATTTCGCTAAAATTATTCGTTTTTGTTGCTTTTTTCGATAATATTTTGATAAAATGAGGAAAATCAAGAAAAATGAGAGGAAATAAAATTGAAATTTCGCAAAAATTATTCGTTTTTGTTGCTTTTTTCGATAATATTTCGATAAAACGAGGAAAATTAAGCAAAAAAAATAGGAAAAAAATATAAATTTCGCTATAATTATTCGTTTTTGTAGCTTTTTTCGATAAAATCTCGAAAACTGAGGAAAATGAAGGTAAAAAAGAGGAAATAATTTTAAAATTTCACTAATATCATTCGTTTTTGTTGTTTTTTCGATAATATTTCGATAAAATTAGGAATATTAAGGAAAAAGAGAGGAAAAAAATTGAAATTTTGATAAAATTATTCGTTTTTGTTGCTTTTTTCGGTCATATCTTGATAAAAAGGGAAAATAAAGGGAAAAAAAGATGAATGAAATTGAAATTTCGCTAAAATTATTCGTTTTTGTTGCTTTTTTCGATAATATTTTGATAAAATGAGGAAAATCAAGAAAAATGAGAGGAAATAAAATTGAAATTTCGCAAAAATTATTCGTTTTTGTTGCTTTTTTCGATAATATTTCGATAAAACGAGGAAAATTAAGCAAAAAAAATAGGAAAAAAATATAAATTTCGCTATAATTATTCGTTTTTGTAGCTTTTTTCGATAAAATCTCGAAAACTGAGGAAAATGAAGGTAAAAAAGAGGAAATAATTTTAAAATTTCACTAATATCATTCGTTTTTGTTGTTTTTTCGATAATATTTCGATAAAATTAGGAATATTAAGGAAAAAGAGAGGAAAAAAATTGAAATTTTGATAAAATTATTCGTTTTTGTTGCTTTTTTCGGTCATATCTTGATAAAAAGGGAAAATAAAGGGAAAAAAAGATGAATGAAATTGAAATTTCGCTAAAATTATTCGTTTTTGTTGCTTTTTTCGATAATATTTTGATAAAATGAGGAAAATCAAGAAAAATGAGAGGAAATAAAATTGAAATTTCGCAAAAATTATTCGTTTTTGTTGCTTTTTTCGATAATATTTCGATAAAACGAGGAAAATTAAGCAAAAAAAATAGGAAAAAAATATAAATTTCGCTATAATTATTCGTTTTTGTAGCTTTTTTCGATAAAATCTCGAAAACTGAGGAAAATGAAGGTAAAAAAGAGGAAATAATTTTAAAATTTCGCTTATATTATTTTTTGTACCTTTTTACGGTCATATCTCGACAGAATGATGAAAATTAAGGAAGAAAAAGAGGAAAAAATTGATATTTCGTTAAATTATTCGTTTTTGTTGCTTTTTTCGGTCATATCTTGATATAAAGGGGAAAATTAAGGAAAAAAAAAGAGGAATGAAATTGAAATTTCGCTAAAATTATTCGTTTTTGTTGCTTTTTTCGATAATATCTTGATATAATGAGGAAAATTAAGGTAAAAAAGAGGAAAAAAATATAAATTTCGCTAAAATTATTCGTTTATGTTCCTTTTTTCGATAATATCTCGATAAAATGAGTAAGTTTAAAGGAAAAAGAGGAAATAAGATTGAAATTTCACTAATATCATTCGTTTTTGTTGTTTTTTCGATAATATTTCGATAAAATTAGGAAAATTAAGGAAAAAGAGAGGAAAAAAATGGTAATTTCAATGAAATTATAATTTTTTGTAGGTTTTTTTCGGTCAAATCTCGATTAAATGAGGAAATTTAAGGAAAAAAAGTGAAAGAAATTGATATTTCGCTATCATTATCTGTTTTGTTGCATTTTTGGATAATATCTCGATAAATCGAGGAATATTAACGAAAACAAAGAAGAAAAAAAATTGAAATTTCGTCAACTTTCTTTGTTTTTGTTGCTTTTTTTGATAATTTATCGATAAAATTAGGAAAATTAAGAAAAAAAGAAGAAATAAAATTGAAATTTCGCTAAAATTATTCGTTTTTGTTTCTTTTTTCGATAATATCTCGATAAAACGAGGAAAATTAACGAAAAAAAAGGATTAAAATTGAAATTTCGATAAGGTTTTTCGTTTCTGTTGCTTTTTTCGATAATATCTCGGTAAAATTAGGAAAATTAAGGAAAAAAAAGCGAAAAAAAATTGAACTTTCGTTAAATTATTCGTTTTTGCTGCTTATTTCCGTAATATCACGATAAAACAAGGAAAATTAAGGAAAAAATACGAAAAAATTGAAATTTCGCCAACTTTCTTTGTTTTTGTTGCTTTCATCGATAATATCTCGATAAAATTAGGAAAATTAAGGAAAAAAAGAAGAAATAAAAATGATATTTCCCTAAAATTATACGTTTTTGTTGCTTTTTTTCGATTATATCTCGATAAAATAAGGAAAATTAAGGATAATTTAGAGCAAAAAAAATTGGTATTTCCCTAAAATTATTCCTTTTTGTTGCTTTTTTCGATTATATCTCGATAAAATGAGGAAAATTAAGGAAAAAAAGAGGAAAAAAATTGATATTTCCCTAAAATTATTTTTTTTTGTTTCCTTTTTCGATTATATCTCGATTAAATGAGGAAAATTAAGGAAAAAAAAGAGGGAAAAAATGAAATTACGCCTAAATTATTCGTTTTTGTTTCTTTTTTCGGTCATATCTCCATATAATGTGGAAAGAAAGGGGAAGAAATTAAAATTTTGCTTAAATTATTCGTTTTTGATTCTTTTTTCGTTCATATCTCGATAAAATGAGGAAAATCAAGGAAAATAAAGATGAAATATATATGAAATTTCGCTATCATTATTCGTTTTTGTTGCTTTTTTCGATAAATTCTTCATAAAAGGAGGAAAATTAAGGAAATAAAATTAAAATTTCACTAAAATTATTCGTTATGGTTTCTTTTCGCGATAATATCTCGATGAAATGAGGAAAATTTAGGAAAAAAATTGGAAAAAATTGAAATTTTGCTAAAATTAATCGTTTTGTTGCTTTTTTCGATAATATTCCGATAAAATGAGGAAAATGAAGGAAAAAATAGGAAAATAATCGATATTTCGCTAAAATTATTCGTTTTTGTTTTTTTTTCGATAATAATTCGATAAAATGAGGAAAATTGAGGGAAAAATCGAGGGAAAAAAAAAACAAAAAAAACGAATTATTTTAGCGAAATATCAATATTTTTCCTATTTTTTTGCGTAATTTTCCTCATTTTATCGATAAATTTTAGAAAAAAGCAACAAAAACGAATAATTTTAGCGAAATTTTTTAATTTTTTCCTCTTTTTCCCTTAATTTTCCTCATTTTATTGAGATATGACCGTGAAAAGCTACAAAAACGAATAATTTTTACGTAATTTTTTTTCTCTATTTTGTCATCATTTTTCGTAATTTTATATATATTTATTTAATAATTTATTAAGTACATTTACATTAAATTGAATCAGTAGTATACAAGAAAAAAATCAAGAATATCGAAATATTATAATAATACAGTAATATACAAGAGATTCATTTTCAGGATTTACTTTAAGGTCAACCTGAGCCAATAATTGGCTCTTCAGGTGGTTTCTGATTTTTAAGAGAGATTTGGTTTATACATGGATATATACAGAGATAGGCACATTGGTATTAACAATATAAAATAATTGTACATATTTCTATACCATATTATACTCAAGATACTCTGTTATTTTTATTTTCACTTCACTTTTCTATTCAAAATCATCAAAACAGATAATTTCACTAAAATTTCAACTTTTATACCTTATCTGACCTTAGTTTTCGTAATTTTGCCAAGATATGATCGAGAAAATCATCGAAAACGGTTAATTTCATCAAAATTTAAACATTTTTCCTCTATCTGGCCATTTTTTCGTGATTTTACAAGATATGATCGAAAAAAAATCGAACACGGATGATTTCAAAGAAGTTTCAATATTTTTCCCATATTTTGCCTTAGTTTTCGTGATTTTGCCAAGATATGATCGAAAATAGCATCGAAATCGGATAATTTAACCGAAATTCCAATATTTTTGTTTATTTTGCCTTGCTTTTCGTGATTTTGCCAAATTATGATCGAAGAAAGCGCCGAAAACGGATACTTTCCTCAATGTTTTAATCTTTTTCCTATATTTTGCGTTAGTTTACGTGATTTTTCCAAGATATAATCAAGAAAGTATCGAAACGGATAATTTCACCGAAAATTCAACTTTTTTCCCATATCTATACTTTGTTTTCGCGATTTCGGCAAGATATGATCGAGATATCATCGAAAACAGATAATTTCATCAAAATTTAAATTTTTTCCTCAATCTGGCATTGTTTTGTGATTTTCCAAGATATGATCAAAAAAAGAATCGAAAACGGATGATTTTAATTAAATTTCAATCGTTTTCCTCTATTTTGCCTTAGTTTTTATGATTTTCCAAAATATGATCTAAAAAAGCATCGAAACCGGATAGTTTCACCGAAATTTCCATCTTTTTCCTCGAATTTGCAAAAATAAGATCGAAAAAACCATCGAAAACAAATAATTACAACGAACTTTCAATCTTATTCCTCTTTTTTGCCTTAGTATTCGTGGTTTCTCCTTGTAATGATCGAAAAATGAATCGAAAACGGTAGATTTCAAGGAATTTACAACCTCATCCTTTATTTTGCCATACTTTCTGTGATTCTACCAAGATATGGACAAATAAAGCATCGAAAACGGATGATTTTAATGAAATTTCAATCTTTTTCCTATGTTTTGCCTTAGTTTTCGTGATTTTGCCAAGATATGATCAAAAAAAGCATCGAAAACAGATAATGTCACCGAGATTTCAATTTATATTCCTTTACTTTGCCTTACTTTTCGTGATTTTGCCAAGATATGATCGAAAATAGCATCTAAAACGGATGATTTCAACGACATTTCAATGTTTTTTCGTCTATTTTGCCTTATTTTCGTGATTTTGCAAGTTATGATCGAAAAATGAATCGAAAACGGTAGATTTCAGGGAAGTTTATATCTCATGCCTTATTTGTCGTGATTTTGCCAAGATATGATCGAGAGAAGCATCAAAAACGAATAATTTAACCGAAATTTCGATCTTCTTCCTATGTTTTGCCTTAGTTTTCGTGATTTTGCCAAGATATGATCAAAAAAAGCATCGATAACGGATAATTTCACCGAAATTTTAATCTTTATGCTCTATTTTGAATTAGTTTTCGTGATTTTGCCAGGATATGATCGAAAAAAAGCATTGGAAACGGATAATTTCAATAAAATATCAACTTTTTACTCTACCAGGCCTTAGTTTACGTGACTTTGCCAAGATATGATCGAAAACGGCATCGAAAACGATTAATTTCACCGAAATTTCAACTTTATTTCTCTATCTGGCCTTTTTCTTTAGTGATTTTGCCAAGACATGATCGAAAAAATTATCGAAAATGGTTAATTTAACCGAAATTTCAACCATTTTCCTCTATTTTTCCTTGCATTTCGGGATTTTGCCAGGATATAATCGAAAAAGTATCGAAACGGATAATTTCACCAAAATTTTAATCTTTTTGCTCTATTTTGAATTAGTATTTTTGATTTTGCCAAGATATTATTACAAAAGCGTAGAAAACGGATATTTTCACCGAAATTTCAATCTTCTTCATATATTTTGCCTTAGTTTTCGTAATTTTTCAAGATATGATCGAAGAAAATCAAAGAAAACGAATAAATTCACCGCAATTTAAACTTTTTTTCATACCTGTCCGCTGTTTTCGTGATTTTGCCAAGATATGATCGAAAATAGCATCGATAACGGATAATTTCACCGAATTTGCAATCATTTTGCTCTATTTTGCCTTAGTTTTCGTGATTTTTCCAAGATATGATCGAAGAAAAGCATTGTAAACGGATAATTTCACCGTAATTTCAATCTTATTCCTCTATTTTGACCTATTTTCCATGATTTTGCCACAATATGATCGAAAACAGCATCGAAAACGGATACTTTTACCGAAATTACAAATTTTTTCCTCAATTAGGCCTTACTTTTCGCGATTTTGCCAAGATATGCTCGAAGGAAATCATTGAAAACGAATAATATCACTGAAATTTCAACTTTAATCCCATACCTGTCTGTTGTTTTCGTGATTATGCCAAGATATGATAAAAAAAAGCATATAAAACGGATAATTTCATCGAAATTTCAATCTTCATATATTTTGCTTTAGTTTTCGTAATTTTTCCAAGATATGATCCAATAAAACCAAAGAAAACGCATAATTTCACCGAAATCTCAACTTTTTTTCATACCTGTCCGCTATTTTCGTGATTTTGCTAAGATATGATCGAAAATAACATCGAAAACGGATAATTTCACCTAAATTTCAATATTTTTCCCATATTTTGCCTTAGTTTTCGTGATTTTGCCAAGATATGATCGAAAATAGCATCGAAATCGGATAATTTAACCGAAATTCCAATATTTTTGTTTATTTTGCCTTGCTTTTCGTGATTTTGCCAAATTATGATCGAAGAAAGCGCCGAAAACGGATACTTTCCTCAATGTTTTAATCTTATTCCTATATTTTGCGTTAGTTTACGTGATTTTTCCAAGATATAATCAAGAAAGTATCGAAACGGATAATTTCACCGAAAATTCAACTTTTTTCCCATATCTGTACTTCGTTTTCGCGATTTTGCCAAGATATGATCGAGATATCATCGAAAACAGATAATTTCATCAAAATTTAAAATTTTGTCCTCAATCTGGCATTGTTTTGTGATTTTCCAAGATATGATCGAAAAAAGAATCGAAAACGGATGATTTTAATTAAATTTCAATCGTTTTCCTCTATTTTGCCTTAGTTTTCGTAATTTTGCCAAGATATGATCGAAGAAAATCATTGAAAACGAATAATTGCACCGAAATTTAAACTTTAATCCCATACCAGTCCGTTGTTTTCTTGATTTTGCCAAGATATGTTCAAAAAAGCATAGAAAACGGATGATTTTAATGAAATTTCAATCTTCTTCCTATATTTTGCCTTCGTTTTCGTAATTATTACAAGATATAGTCGAAGAAAATCAAAGAAAACGAATAATTTCACTGAAATTTAAATTTGTTTTTCATACCTGTCCGTTGTTTTCGTGATTTTCCCAAGATATGATCGAAAAAAGCATCGAAAACGGATAATTTCACTGAAATTTCTATATTATTCAATCATTTTGCCTTGCTTTTTGCGATTTAATCGAAGCCAAGATATGATCGAAAAAAGAATCGAAAACGGATGATTTTAATTAAATTTTAATCGTTTTCCTCTATTTTGCCTTAGTTTTCGTTCTTTTGCCAAGTTTTATCGATAAAAAGCATTGAAAACGATTAATTTGACCGTTATTTCAATCTTTTTCCTCTATTTTGCCTTAGTTTTTATGATTTTCCAAAATATGATCAAAAAAAGCATTGAAAACGGAGAGTTTCACCGAAATTTCCATCTTTTTCCTCGAATTTGCAAAAATAAGATCGAAAAAACCATCGAAAACAAATAATTACAACGAACTTTCAATCTTATTCCTCTTTTTTGCCTTAGTATTCGTGGTTTCTCCTTGTAATGATCGAAAAATGATTCGAAAACGGTAGATTTCAAGGAATTTTCAACCTCATCCTTTATTTTGCCATACTTTCTGTGATTCTACCAAGATATGGACAAATAAAGCATCGAAAACGGATGATTTTAATGAAATTTCAATCTTTTTCCTCTATTATGCCTACGTTTTCGTGATTTTGAAAGATATGTTCGAAAAAAGCATCGAAACCGGATAATTTCACTAAAATTTCAATCTTTTTCCTCTATTTGGCCTTAAATATCGTGATTTTGCCAAGATATGATCGAAAAAAGCATCGAAAACAGATAATGTCACCGAAATTTAAATTTTTTTCCTTTACTATCCTTACTTTTCGTGATTTTGCAATGATATGTTCGAAAAAACCATCGAAAACGGATAATCTCACCAAATATTCAATCTTTTTCCTCTATTTTGCCTTAGTGTACATGATTCTGCCAAGATATGATCAAAACATGCATCGAGAACAAATAATTACTACGAAATTTCAATCTTTTTCCTCTTTTTTGCCATAGTTTTCGAGGTTTGTCAATATATGGTCGAAAAATGAATCGAAAACAGATAATGTCACCGAGATTTCAATTTATATTCCTTTACTTTGCCTTACTTTTCGTGATTTTGCCAAGATATGATCGAAAATAGCATCTAAAACGGATGATTTCAACGACATTTCAATGTTTTTCGTCTATTTTGCCTTATTTTCGTGATTTTGCCAAATTATGATCGAAGAAAGCGCCGAAAACGGATACTTTCTTCAAACTTTCAATCTTTTTCCTATATTTTGCGTTAGTTTACGTGATTTTTCCAAGATATAATCAAGAAAGTATCGAATCGGATAATTTCACCGAAAATTCAACTTTTTTCCCATATCTGTACTTCGTTTTCGCGATTTTGCCAAGATATGATCGAGATATCATCGAAAACAGATAATTGCATCAAAATTTAAAATATTTTCCTCAATCTGGCATTTTTTTATGATTTTCCAAGATATGATCGAAAAAAGAATCGAAAACGGATGATTTTAATTAAATTTCAATCGTTTTCCTCTATTTTGCCTTAGTTTTCGTAATTTTGCCAAGATATGATCGAAGAAAATCATTGAAAACGAATAATTTCACCGAAATTTCAACTTTAATCCCATCCCGGTCCGTTGTTTTCTTGATTTTGCCAAGATATGATCAAGAAAGCATAGAAAACGGATGATTTTAATGAAATTTCAATCTTCTTCCTATATTTTGCCTTCGTTTTCGTAATTATTACAAGATATAATCGAAGAAAATCAAAGAAAACGAATAATTTCACCGAAATTTAAATTTTTTTTCATACCTGTCCGTTGTTTTCGTGATTTTCCCAAGATATGATCGAAAAAAGCATCGAAAATGGATGATTTCAACGAAATTTCAATGTTTTTTCTTCTATTTTGCCTTACTTTTCGTGATTTTGCTAACATGTGATAGATAATTGCATCTAAAACGGATGATTTCAAAGAGATTTCAATGTTTTTTCGTCTATTTTGCCTTATTTTCATGATTTTGCCTCGTTATGATCGAAAAATGAATCGAAAACGGTAGATTTCAGGGAAGTTTTAATCTCATGCCTTTATTTCGCATTACTTTTCGTGATTTTGCCAACATGTGATAGATAATGCATCTAAAACGGATGATTTCAAAGAGATTTCAATGTTTTTTCGTCTATTTTGCCTTATTTTCATGATTTTGCCACGTTATGATCGAAAAATGAATCGAAAACAGTAGATTTCAGGGAAGTCTCAATCTCATTCCTTTATTTCGCATTACTTTTCGTGATTTTGCCAACATGTGATAGATAATTGCATCTAAAACGGATGATTTCAAAGAGATTTCAATGTTTTTTCGTCTATTTTGCCTTATTTTCATGATTTTGCCACGTTATGATCGAAAAATGAATCGAAAACAGTAGATTTCAGGGAAGTTTCAATCTCATGCCTTAAGATATGGACAAAAAAACATCGAAAACGGATGATTTTAATGAAATTTCAATCTTTTTCCTCTATTTTGCCTTAGTTTTCGATATTTGTCCAAAATATGATCGAAAAATGCATCGATAACGGATAATTTCAAAGAAATTCCAATCTTTATCCTCTATTTTGCTTTAAATTTCGTGATTTTGCCAAAATATGAACGAAAAAGGCATCGAAAACGGATAATCCTACCGAATATTCAATCTTTTTCCGCTATTTTGCCTAAGTTTTCGTGATTTTAAAAGATATGTTCGAAAAAAGCATCTAAAACGGATAATTTCACTAAAATATCAATCTTTTTCCTCTATTATTCCTTAGTTTTCAAAAATTGGCCAAGATATGATCGAAAAAAGCATCCAAAACGGATATTTTTAGAATAATTTCCATCTTTTTCCTCTATTTTGCCTTAGTTTCCGTGGTTTTGTCAAGATATGATCGAAAAAACGATCGAAAAGGATAATTTCACCGAAATTTCAATCTTTTTCCTCTATTTTGCTTTCATTTTTGTGATTTTGCCAAGATAAGATCGAAAAAAGCATCGAAAACGGATAATTTCACCGAAATTTCAATGTTTTTTCTCTATTTTGCCTTTCTTTTCGTGATTTTGCCAAGATATGATCGAAAAAATCATCGAAAAGGGATAATTTCACAGAAATTTCAATCTCTTTCGCCAATTTCTCCTTACTTTTCTTGATTTTGCCAAGATATGATCGAAAAATGCATCGAAAACGGATAATGTCACCTAAATTTCATTTTTTTCATTTATTTTGGCTTACTTTTCGTGATTTTGCCAAGATATGATCGAAAAAAGAATTGAAAACGGTTGATTTCAAGGAAGTATCAATCTCATTCCTTTATTTTGCCTTACTTTTCGTGATTTTTCCGAGATATGATCTTAAAAAGCATCGATAACGGATAGTTTCACCGAATATTCAATCGTTTTCCTCTATTTTGCCTTTCTTTTCGTGATTTTGCCAAGATATGATCGAAAAAATCATCGAAAAGGGATAATTTCACAGAAATTTCAATCTCTTTCGCCAATTTCTCCTTACTTTTCTTGATTTTGCCAAGATATGATCGAAAAATGCATCGAAAACGGATAATGTCACCTAAATTTCATTTTTTTCATTTATTTTGGCTTACTTTTCGTGATTTTGCCAAGATATGATCGAAAAAAGAATTGAAAACGGTTGATTTCAAGGAAGTATCAATCTCATTCCTTTATTTTGCCTTACTTTTCGTGATTTTGCCAAGATATGGACAAAAAAAGCATCGAAAACGGATGATTTTAATGAAATTTCAATCTTATTCCTCTATTTTGCCTTAGTTTTCGTTATTTTGCCAAGATATGATCGAAAAAATGCGTCGATAGCGGATAATTTCACCGAAATTTCAATCCTTTCCCTCTATTTTTCGGTACATTTACATTACATATATACATACATATATATACATTTATATACATACATTTATGACTGCCAAACAACTGAACCATTTCGAAAAATTGCCAATTTCTCCGATTTTTCGGTAATCTGCTAATAAAGGTTGAATATTTGCTCACAATATGGAATTAATTCGCTTACATCTTCAAAACGAGTCCACATTTGAATAGGTTTTCTCTAATTTTCTCAAAATACAACCAGAAAAATGAAAAGTCCTATTTTTCGCCGATTTTTCCGTAAATTTCTAATAATAGTGGAAGTTTTGTTTAAAAAATGGAGTACCCTTGCTTTGATTTAAAAAACGAGTCAATGTTCTACCAGGTTATCTCCAATTTTGGGTAATCTACAGCCAAAAATCTGAAATCTCTCCAAAAAATGCCAATTCTTCGACAATTTCCCCTTAAATTGCAAATAAAGTGGAATTTTGTTCTTAATATGAAATGATCTCGCCAGACCTTTAAGGCGAACCAATTTCGACTAGGATTTCTTGAAGTTTAGGAAAAATAAAGCCAAAAAACATTTTTTAAATGGTCAATTTTCGCCCTTTTTTCCGTAAATAGATAATAATAGTAAAATCTTGTTTTAATATGGAATGACCTCGCTCAGATTTTCAAAACTAGTCCACATTTAACTAGATTTTTATCAATTTTAGGAAAAACTGAAAAATATCGAAAAAATGCCTATATTTCGCCGTTTTTTCTGTATTTCGCTCTTAAAAGTAGAAGTTTAATTAGAGATATAGAATGTTCTAACTAAAATCTTTAAAACAGGTCCAAATTAAACTAGACTTTCTCGGAATTAAGTAAAAAACAGAAATAACTGAAAAGTTGCAAAAAATGCTAATTTTTCGCCGATTTCTCCGTAATTTGCCGCTAAAAGTGGAAACCTTTTGCTATAATATGGAAATATCTCGATTTGATTTTCATAGCGACTTGAAATTCGACCATGTATTTTCGAATTTTCTCATTATACAGTAAGAAAAATGAGAAATTTCAAAAAATGTATATTTTTCGACGATTTTTCCATATTTTGCCAATGGAAGTAGTTTTTTTTTCAAAAATAGAATTATCTCGCCTGAGTCTTTAAACCGAGTCCAAGTTTTACTAGATTTTTTCAAAATTTAGGAAAACACAGCAAAGAAACTGAACAATTGCGAAACAATGCTTACATATCGTCTACTTTACCGTACTTCGCTAATAATATTAGAGGTTTTTCTTCAAGTATAGAAGGATCTTCAAAACAGGACCAAATATGACTAGATTTTTGCAAAATTGTCAAAAAAATGTAAAAAAATAAAAATTCCGAAAATATGCACATTTTTTCCGATTTCTCCGTAATTTGCCTATAAAATAGAACTTATTGCTCTTAATATGGAATGATCACTCTAAGATCTTCTAAAGTAACCGTATTCGACAAGGTTTTCTCAAAGTTTTTTGCAAAATAATGCAAAACAGATTAACCATTCTACAAAATGCCTATTTTTTCACAATTTTCAGTAATTTGCGTGTAAAAGTATGTATTTTCATAATACGTATCTCGCTTGGATATTGATCTTCAGAACGAGTTATACCTCAACTAGGGTTTCTAGAATTTCAGGCAAAATACAGCAAAAAAACTGAAACATTTCGAAAAAATGCCAATTTCTACATTTTTTCCTTAATTTGCCAATAAAAGTGGACTTTTTGCTCACAATATAGATTGAACTCTCTTGCACCTTCACATCGGTCCAACACTTTACTAGGTTTCCTCGAATTCAATCAATATACAGCCCGAAAACTGAGAAATTCTAATTTTCGCCAGTTTTTAATGAAATTACTTATTCTAGTGAAAAGTTTGTTTAAAATTTAGAATGACATCGCTTATATTTTCAAAACGATTCCAATTTTAACTAGGTTTTCTCGAATTTTAGGAAAAAATACAGACAAAGAACTGAAAACCTTCGAAAAAATGCAAATTTTACGCCGATTCTTCCGTAATTTGTCAATAAAATTGGAATTTTTTTTAACAATATGGCATGGTCTCGCCTCGTGGTCTCATCTTCAGAACGGGTCTGAATTACACAAGATTTTCTTGAAATTAAGACAAAAAACAGCCAAATAACTGATTCATTGCAAAAAATGAGAATTTTGTGCCGATTTTTCAGTAATTTGTAAATTGAAGTAAAATTTTGTTCAAAATATTGAACTAACTGGCTTGGATCCTCAATACGAGTCCAACTTCGACTAGGTTTTATCGAATTTTGGGCAAAATAAATCCAAAAAGCTGAATAATTTCGAGAAAATGCAAATGTTTTCCGATTTCTCCGTAATTTGCCATTAAAATAGGAATCATTGTTCTTAATATGGAATGATCACGCTTAGATGTTAAAACCTAATCCTATTCGACTAGGTCCTCCGAAAATGTTGGCAAAATAATGCAAAAAAGATAAACCATTCGAAAAAATGGCTATTTTTTCCCGATCTTTCCGTAATTTGCATATAAAAGAAGATATTTTTCATAATACGGAAGTATCTAGCTTACATCTTGAAGAGGAGTCCAAATTCATTTCGGTTTTTTCGAATTATAGGCAAAATAAAGCAAAAAAGCTTAACATTTCGAAAAAAATCCATTTTCTCCGTTATTTGCCAATATAAATTGAGATTTAGCTCAGAAAATTGAATGATCTTGCTTGGATCTTCAAAACGAGTCCACACCTGACTAGTTTTCCTCCAAGTTTCTTAAAATACAGCCTGAAAACTGAAAAATCCTATTTTTCGCCAATTTTTTCCGTAGAATACTTATAATAGAGGAAATTTTGTTTAAAATATGGAATTACCTCACCTAGATTTTAAAAACGAGTCCAATTAAAACTAGATTTTTTCCAATTTTAGGCAAAATACAGCTAAAAAAAACTGAAAGACTTATAAAAAAAATTCCAATTTTTCGCCGATTTTTCCGTAATTTGGCAATAAAATTTGAATTTTTTTTATCACAATATAGAATGAATCTATGATATTCAAAACTGGTCTGAATTTGACAAGATTTTCTCCAAATAAAGTCAAAAAGCAGCTGAATAACTGAAAAATTGCAAAAAATGCCAATATTTTGCCAATTTTTCCGTAATTTGTCTATAAACGTTGAATTGGTTCCATATGAAATGTTAAATAAAATAATTTTAATTATGATAAATATTCATATAATTACAAAAGAGAAACATTAAAAAGAAAAACAATTCTGAGAAGTAAATTATCCATTCATTCTTAAGTACAGTTGAACCATCATTGGTGAATAAATAATTCTTTAAATAAATAGTCACAGAATACCTGCGATTGCTCGACATGATTATCACAGCTGTTGGTGTCACAAGACTTTCAATATTATTCTTTTATGTACAAACAAGACAACATGAATGGTACACTGTTAACTGTGTAAATTATAATAGTTCATAATGTCATCTTGTGAGTTGTTTCTAATCATTGCCAGCAACGATTAGTACTCGAAAGATGGAGAAAGTTTGAAATGAAAATGTATTGGATGAAAGAGATGCCAAGTATTTGTAAAACAAAAAATATGGCATTACTTTAGAGATGAAGCCTGAAATGTTTATGCCATGGCAATAAATATTTTCATCACTCAAGAGAGTAAATTCCACTTCATACAATTAATTTTACATGATTGTAAAGCAAGCAAAGCCATGTTAAACACTTAAAAAATGACTTACTCATGAATGCTTACAGGTACGTAAGACTATCCTGAGTAAAAGCCTTCAAAAATAATTTAGAATAATGAAAATAATTCTTAAAACACAATATACCCACATCTATGAAACATCTGGGATTATCAAATAATTTGATATCTCAAGAGTGTAATTATACAATCAGTCTTCCATATTCCTTAACATAAAGTAAGGATAAATAAGTATAATAAATCATGATCAAATCTTTAGACGAAGTTTTAAACATGTCATTGATCTTAATATGAGAATAGTAATTGGTAATAGAACCCTGAATTTATTAAGATCAAGCCTTAGCCACCATTTAAAACTTCAGGTATTTTTATCGTCCAGTTTCTACTCATCTCCATGATCTCCTTTTTATCTTGTTTATGGATCACTTCAGCCTCATTCTCCGTTTCTTCTTCTCCATTTTCCGCAGAATCATTCTCCTCGTACCAAGCCATGTCTCCTGGCTCATCGATGATAATAGTGTTCGGTCTCTTTACACCCCACCAATTCCTGCGGCTCTCCTGCCTCGTCTCTTCTTCATCTTCTTCATCCAGCATCTTCCCTTTATTTGCCTGTCCACTCAACGCTGGAATTCCTCCAGATGGCAATGTTCCTGTACCACTCCTCTCCTCTTCTGTAGCCCAAAGGTACGAGTCTAAAGTCTGTTTTGTGCATTCTGCTATGAACCGCACAAATGGACGAACGTCTCCCTCATTAGCCCATTGCAATGTTTCATAATACCTGAAAAATAAGTGGAATTCAAGCAATAGAGAATTTGGGAAAATTGAACAATCATGCAAACACCTTGCTCTACATAGTCAGTAAAATAAAAGTGTGGAAAATTACATTGTTTTTCTTCGTTACCTACCTTGCTCCACATATTTCTTCTGAAAAGTACCTTATTTTCTGGGGATTGGGAAAAATAATATTAAAACTGCCGAAACGCTGGTCATGTGTTGAGCATGATTTATGCATCACAGCACAGAGAAATTCACAATCAAATGGCCCTCAGAAAGTCAATTACAATGAATCCTTTATTTGAACAGGATTTACAAAGATTACTGTGTATATCAGATTTAAATAGGAATTAAAATACTTTAACCACTTGTACTATAAATATGATCACTTGTATCTACATAGAGTAAGGAACTAGAGGGTGCGCCTCCAAGACTCACAAGCAGCATAGGAATGTAGGGGAAGAAGGACTTCGTAAATCGGAATATTCCGTGAAACTTGTGGTTTGAAGGATCGGTGGAAAGTACGTGCAATCAAAATATATTAATGTTAAACTTTATCCTGGGTAACAATATTTCACATTTGCTTATTTGGGTTCTGTGATTCATTAAATTTTAGGACACATAGAATTTATTAAATATGGATTAAGCAAGGAAGGAATAGGTGATTAATAATTTTGTGAAATTATTCAACGCTACCAATTATAATCGTAAACTTAGATATTTATGAGATAAATTCATAATTGCAATCAGTTTAAACTATATTAATTATCATAACTGGAAACTTTATCAAATAAATAATTGTAGGTTTATTTGATGGTTCATGATTAATCCTAAAGAAAAACAAAATAATTATAGATCCACAGACAACATGTATGAATTCAATTAAGGGGAGTAAAAATGTCATCACATTCGCTCACTCAGTTTAGTTCCAAAATTGTCTGAGGAGGAGTGAGGAGGTGGGGGAGGTGAGGAGGTGGGGTAGGGTGAGGAGGTGGGGGAGGGGGAGGAGGTGGGGGAGGGGGAGGAGGTGGGGGAGGGTGAGGAGGTGGGGGAGGGTGAAGAAAAGAAGGCCACAACAGCAATAAACTGCAAGACCACATCCCTTTGAGAAATGCCTCCTCATAAGAAATTTTTCAGGGACTTTGCACATCTTGACGAGACGATTTCAACGTGGTGGGTTGTTAACATTCAACAATATTTTTTTAGGTTTTCCATTCAAAAAAATTTCCAGCACTGATCCGCAAAGTATGATTTTTTTAAAAAACAACTCCAGTTATTCCTCAGATTCTAGATGCTAATTTAATTCTACTTTCCGATCATTTTGACATTTTATGATGTTTCAGATTTTCTATAAAATTCATGCAACACACACATACATTGCAACATTCATGTACCACATACCAACTTCAGTAGAGTTTCATTATCTCTCTCTAAATTGTGAATTCTCTAGGTAATTACTTTTTAAATTTATTCACCACACCTGAATGGAGAAAAATGGCAAATATTGCAATTGAGAACAAATATGGGAGTTTGAAAATGTACTCGAAACAATAACTCTTAAAAAACGTATATAATTTAATTATTAAACTTGCAATACAACTTGCAGTAGATGCAGTAGGAACAGAATCGAAGGCAAACAAGAGAAAATCAAGAAAACAACATGGCATTGTGATGGGTGCAGCAAGGAGCAGGAGAAAAGGTGCATTACCATAAAGGAGGACTTAATCAGAAAATTGCAGGAGCTAGAAGCGGCCAGGAAGCAGTTGGCAACATTACTTTCGGAGAATGAGGAGCTTAAAAAGCAGATTGAGAGGAGAGGGCTGTGACAAAGAGAACTTAAGGTGGAGAAGGATGAAGTGCTTGCGCTCGATGGTTAGATTCAGTGGGGAAAAATGCAAGGAACAGGGTGCAAAAGTGGAGGGTTTACCGGGAATTGAGGCAGACCAGCTGCAGAGGAAAATACTTGGCATGCAAGAAAAGGTCGTTCTTTTGCATGTGGGTACGAACGATATTAAGGTATCCGAGAGTGAAGAGCATGTAATAGGGAAATTTCATGACCTGTGCACTGTGGCTAGAAACAAATTCAAAAGTGCAGAAATAATTGTGAGTAAGAAGGATGGATGTAGCAGATTATCGAGTGGACTATATAAATGAAGGCATTGACTGGGTAAATCCATCAACTTGACTTTTGTGGATCCAAACTGCTGGCTGGATAAAAGAGACATTGGGAGGCACTTAAACAGAAGAGGAAGTGACAAGATGGGTCGTCTTTTCTGTAATGTAATCAACAGTGTAGAGTCGGGAAACTAAATGAAGTTATTGAGGGGGGGGAGGGATTACGGTCGGTGCTTCTGGAAAGGGTGGAGGAAATACCACAGAATGCAAGGTGATGGAGAAGAAAATAGATGATGCCGGATGGAATGTCAGGAGCTGCTGAGTAGAGGAACCGAAGAGACAACAAGAGAGGATGGTGAAGGAGAATACGAAAGAGAGACGGAGACAACAATATAGAGATGCCAATGAGGAAGGAGTGTGGATGGGAGTGAGGAGTCTGAAGACGGAATCAGGATTTAAAACCTATTGACGGTTGACAAAGTTAAGGGTTTGAGGGTGCTTCAGGTTAACTGTAGAAGTGTTGTAAATAAGATAAGAGGATTTCCAAACTTTGATAGAGGCAAATAATCCTGATATAGTTATTGGCACAGAAACGTGGTTAAACTCAAATATTTTCTCAAATGAAATTTTTCCGCAAAACTTCATAGTGTATAGGAGAGATTGCGATACGAGGGGAGGGGAAATCATTGTAGGGGTTAAGGAAAAAATAACGAGCAAGTTAGAATGGGTGAGGGATGACTGCAAAATGATATGCATGAAAATAATAACTAACAGAGCGAAAACATTAGATGTAGTTACTACCTATCGAAGGCCAAGGGATGATTTTAGTTTATTGGAGGAGAAATTTATTTGCTGAGAAGTCATTGGGAAAGGAAGTCGTGGGAGACCTAAACTTACCTGGAATCAAGTGGGATAGGGCAACGAAAGCACTTGCATTAGAGTTGCTAATGGGAAGTGAGACTGAGAGTTATTCACCAAAAACAGAGATATGGAAATACAGAAGAGGGGAAAAATTAGGTTTCCAAAAATATCTAAATGTTAACTTTTCACTGTGGGTAGAGAAAGGGAATAGTGTTGAAAACATGTGGGTTGACTTTAAAAACACACTTTATGAAGGGCTAAAATTGTATGTCCCAAGTAAGATACTTAAAAGAAATCCAGGTCCTGAATATTATAATAAAGAAATAAGAGGGATGAAAAGGAAGCTTGAAAAAGCACACAAAACCAGAGATTTAGAAGAAAAGAGCAAGGAAAAATACAAAACATATCTAAAATTGCTAAAAGAGGGAAAAAAGAAGGCAAAAGAAAAATATTTAATAAATATATTAGGTACCAATTAGAATACAAAATTTCTTCGAGTGTTTCAGGAGAAATCGAGACAACAAAGAGAAGATTATTGCAAAAAAAATTTGATTGGGAGAATGATTACAAACAATGAAGAAAAGGCAAATCGTTTGAATAACTGGTACGCTAGTGTCTACAAAACATCTACAGTCGATTTACAGGGAGGAGGGAATGATTTTAGTAAAGATGAGGGAACACAAGTTACTAATGACGAGCAAAGAGATGTTCGTCATTCCCACGCAGGGATAAGAAGACAATTGGAAAGATTGAAAAATAACAGAAAGCCAATGCAGGGTGGCCACAGAACGGGATGTTTAAAAATCAAGGCCATTTCATGGTTTTTCCAGGTCAGGTCGAGGAATTTTCAAGGTCAAAATACAGATTTTGATTTTTATTCAATTCTTACATTGAAATTTGGAATTAATTCCAACAAAAACAGGGTAGAACTTTCAACCTTTACCCGGAAATTAATGTTCACGCGAATCAGTGGTACGAATGGAGAGGGTTGTTTATGTACGAGGTTTTGGAGTTTTCGGGTAGGCAGGGCTGGAGCCAGAATTTGAACGAGTGGTTCATTTTGGATTGAACCATGATAACGAGTTGGATCAGGAATTTTCAAGGTTTTGCAAAAAAATCAAGGCGTTTTCAAGGTTTTGCAGGGTCAGCAAAAATTCAAGGTTTTACCTTTTAAAAGGCTGATAATGATGATCTCATACATCTAATATATATAATTCCTTCTCCGGATTCATTCATACTAATTGGAGGGTTCTCCCTTGGGGGGTTCACCAAGATGGTGTGCAATGTTAACGAAAAAGTTTGTCTCGTATGCAAAAATGAAGTGCTGGAAGAAGAGAAATCATTTCAGTGTTACGTATGTGAGCTTAAATTTCATATAAAGTGCCTAAAAATCACCGTGAATAAACACAATAAGTATCTAGACGTAAAAAGCATAATGAAGTGGATTTGTGATGAATGTGATTTAACCTTCCGAGATATAGTCTCATGTATTAAAACTAACAGAAATAATAAGAATCTACGGGCAAAGGAGGACAAAAAATCTTTAGTGGAAAAAGTTGAAGATATAAGCAAGTCTATTAGTGAACTTAAAAATACAGTGGAAACCTCCAAAACTGGAAATGCGTACCCAAGGTATAGCACAGTAGCCTATATGGAAAAAAATATTATACATACCAAGGAAGAGAGAAAACCAAACAGTGTACCCAAGATAATTTTCAAACCAAAATCCACTAACCAAATGAGTGATGAGACAGAAAAGATAATTAAGACAAAAATAAACCCGGCAAAATGTGGAACAGGGATTAATAAAATCAATAAAATTAGGCAAGGGGGGGTAATTATTGAAGCAAACTCTTCGGATGGAACTGAAAAGTTGTTAAAATTATTAATTGAGTGTATGGGTAATGATCACTCAGTAAACCTAATGAATTTTAAAAATCCTACGTTAAAACTAATAGGTGTGGATAATGAGTATAGCAATGTTAGCTTAAAAGAGGAATTAGTTTCACAAAATGCTAACATAACTGAATCAGACGATTTTGATGTCAAGCACTGCAAAAAGTTGAAAAGTGGTAAATGGGTGATCATCCTGGAGAATAACCTTTCAAAAGTTAATTAACACATGGATAAACCTTGGTTGGCGGACATATTAAGCATTTTAACTAGGGATGGGACGTTCGAATCTTCGAATCCTCGAATCCATTGTGTTTCACCTCGAATCCGAATCCTTAAAAATCTAAGTCACTTACATCCTCAGCAGATGAAAATCCTTGCGTTTATTTCAACCAACTAGCAATTTCAACGTTACCGCCATTACCATGAGTGCAATCGAAAGCAATGATAGAATGGATTCTTCGCGAGTGATAAATTCCTATTTCCTGAGCGGGTAAATTCAGAATATGCGCCAGGGTGACCAGATGTGCGCACAAGTCGCCAGATTGGCGATTTTTCATACTACTTGGCTACCTAATGGGGGCATTGGTGACTGGCGATTTTTAAGGCGACTTTCGAGAATTCAAAGCTGAAAAACAGCGAGTTGAGGGCACGCGTATCCAAAAACTCAAATGCTTCGGAAGCGAATGTATAGATGAGCCCGGCGCGGCAGCCGTGTCATCTGATATCCAGGCGCAAATTGTCGGTGGGAAATCGCATAGCACGAGCGCAATGAAGAAACACATGAGAAAGCATTGCTTTCAAATGTTTGCCGCTAAAAGTGACGAGGAGGGAGAAAGGTAAGTAAAAATAAAACACATCTTTGAACTTACATACCATTTATGTTGATTATTTATCGAAGTAGCAAATTTACCATGGGAATACCATCTTTTCAGTTTTTCAATAGTATTTACCTTATATTTCTATTGATTTACCAGAGTCACCATCCCTTGATTCCAATGCAGAGGAGACAATGCACTCTGCTTCCTCAAGTTTCTCTGTTGCAATGGACAGCCCTTCACGCTACTTGAGCCCTAATTACCCTTTGCCGAAGAGGAAAAACTCTGGGCCATCACAATTGACATTGAAAAGTTTCATGGAGAAAAAGGGAAAATTCAAGCCAGGTGATCAACAAAGTAAAGAAATCACAAGATCAATTGCTGAGATGGTGTGCCTGGATAATCAGCCCCTGTCAGTTGTAGAGAATAAAGGTTTTCAGGCTCTGGTTTTCCATTTAGAGCCAAAATACACAATAGCATCTAGGAAGCATATTGGAAATAAATTAATTCCAGAAATGTATGATGAAACAAAAACAAAAGTCAAGGCCATTCTCAGGAAAGCAGTGAGTATTTTCATTACAACAGATATGTGGACGTCAACGAGTAATGATGATTACCTCAGTATAACTGCTCACTTCATTGATGCTGACTTTAAATCTCACCATTTGTGTTTAGAGGTAGTGCCTTTTCCTGAAGTTTCACACACTGGTCAAAACTTGAGGGTATTTATTTGTGAAACTCTTAAAAGCTGGGACATAGAAGACAAAATATTTTTGATTGTGCGTGATAATGGGAGGAACATATGCTGTGCTCTTAATGAGTCTGATTTCAGCCATATTCCATGTCTTGCTCACACATTGCAGTTGGTGGTCAAAGATGGACTTCTTAATAATAAGATGGTGAGTGGTTTGATTGCTACATGTCGGCGTATTGTAGGTCATTTTAAGCACTCTTCCAAAGCTACCAAAGTTTTATGAAAACCCAAAGTGACTGTGGGAGTTAAGCAACACAGTCTACTGCAGGATGAGCCCACCAGATGGAACTAATCATTGCATATGCTTACAAGGCTGCTTGAACAAAAGATAGCAGTTACACTGGCAGCGACATATCTTACTGTTCCTGTTGAATTAACTTCTCATCATTGGGAGCAGATTGTAAGTGTTGCAGGCATTGCAAACATTTTTAATCAAGCAACTTTTGCTGTGTGTTCAGCTGATGTAACCATATCAGAAGTTATCCCCATCATTAACAGTGCAAAGCATGAATTGAAGAAACCTGCACCAGTCTCTTCTGGCTTACAAGGTGTGAAGAACGACTTATTGACTGCACTGAAGTGCCGATACCCATCAGTGGAAAGTAATGAATTCTACGCTGTTGCAACTCTCCTTGATCCAAGGTTCAAAGGACGTGTTTTCTAAAGTAAGGAGCTTTTTCAACAAGCCAAAACCCAGCTAATTCAGGAGGTTAAAAACATAAGTGGAACATATCCTGAGGAAAGGAGAGAACTGGTAAGTAGGCTAGCTTAAGCAATTTATCATTTGATTGCATCTTATTTCATGGTTTATATAGACATGTTAAAATCTTTCCATTTTCTTTCTTATCATAGGCTCCTAAATCAGATGTTAAGACGTCGATGCTTGGAATGTGGTCATTTTATAGCCGTATTATGAGCCCTGTAAAAACATGTAATCATTCTGCTACTGCTGAGGAAGAAGTGGAAAGGTTTTTGCGAGAAGAGCTTCTTCCTCCTGAAAACAATGCCTTAGAATACTGGAAAAGAGTTGGACATCAGTTTTCAGTGCTACCAAAACTGGCTAGGAAGTACCTTTCAGCACCACCTGCAACAGTGCAATCAGAGAGACTGTTCAGCACAGCTGGCATTATATGTGATAAGAAGAGGAATCGGCTTGATCCTGAACGTGTTAAAATGCTCATTTTTTTTAATAAAAACTTAAAGCAATAAAGTTTTTATATGCTTGCAGTTGGAGTGATTAATTCTATAGTGTGGAAAATTAATATTAGAATTCAAAATAAATACAAGCTTCTGTAAAAAGGAAAAGGCAAAATTTAGGTTTTAGATAAAATTTAGGATTCAAGGTAAAGTTAAGATTTGGATTCGAAATAAGATTCGAGATTCGAGGGTGAATTTAAGATTCGGATTCGAGATTCGGATTCGAGAAAAACTGGATTCGACCCATCTCTAATGAAAATACAAATGTCCGATTGGAATAAATTCGATTTTTATCTTCCAAATGTATTTATTTTGGAGGAAAAGTGAAGCAACACAAACTCAATTACTTCCTCAATCAGGACTTCCTCTTACTTGCCATTTCAAGGAACCGCCTCTCAAAACTATCATATTCTGACAATGGCAAGGCAATCTGGATTAGAAAAAACAAAAAATGAAAAAGATTAAAAATATAGTAATGGACGTTGATAAATTTCAATCCAACGATGATTACAGTCCGAAATATTTCAATTTAAACATTTTCCGAAGCAACAACTGAACTGATCAAACTCTCTTTCTGCACTCAGCGACGCCATTGTGTGATACAGTTGCCACTGACCTACGTTATAATTAATGAAGCATTTCATTCAAATCAAATATATTCAATAGGCTTCTAGTTCTTTGTCATCAAGTCTTGATCGAGTCCAGATTAACAGTCGTCAGGGGAACTGGTTGTTTACAAACACCATATTAAATACTTTTTTTCGTTTTAATCCTCTAAATTCTCGTAAATTCGAGGATTACAAAATGATATTCCACGACCACATTTACAATCATTGGTAAATTTCTTTTCTTTTGGATTTAATTCCGATTTCGTATAACTGTGATTTCTAACCTGATTTTGTATATAAAGCAATTCATGCAAACTTTTAAGAATGAACTTTATATGCATTTTCTCAACTTACGATAAGTGGCAATTTATGTGTCAAAAAATCGAGATTGACCACTTTCAGGATTTTTTGTTATTAATATAAGTATAGACTTAGTTATGGGTATTTCATTTTTATTGCTGTATATAAAGAAGATTAATAATCAACAGTTTTATCACTCAGAAATGTGCAGCAATTTTTCTCTATGTTAATTAATATTATATCGGAGAAATCTTATGATTTGTATTTTTCATCTTCTCCGTTTCTTACGTAAATATATTGAAATTTATTTCATAGATTCTCCAATAATGTAATGTGCACTGCTTTTTGGTATCAAATTCCCGATTTACCACAGTCATCTTAATTTGATCGTTTTCATACACTGTGCTTGTTTTTAATAGCATAATATTTTAATTCTTCTCACATTTAAATATAACACAAAGTAGATGAAGACAGTAATTTACAGAGAAGACCTACCAAACATTTCTAATTCAGGTGAAAGTAATCAAAAAACATAAACAAATATTTTGAGTTTCATTCCTATGCATTTCTAACTCAAGAATGTATAGAGTCGATCCCTGGGTTATCACAAAGAAATTCAATTCGCCCAATTGGGTAAATGTAAAATGAAACCGATGTACAGGGTGTCAAACATCTTCCATACCGAACTGCTTTCAAAAATATTTCGAATTAAATTAACCACTGTGTGGAGTCACCCAGTGGTAGAATATCTCGAGATCAACATCACTAATAACTTAAATTGGAGCACGCTTATTCGAAAATCTACGGCAAAGCGAGTAAAAGGTTTTGTAAAGCGTCGGTAAATGCGATGAAAAAGTGAGAGAGCGATGTAATTTTACCTTGGTACTTCTGGAATGTGCGGCAAGTATATGGCGGATGAAACTAGAGAAAGTGCAGCGTAAAGCGGTTCGTTTTGTTAAGAAATGCTACGATAAAAAAGCACAAAAATGCTCTCAGACGTAGGTTGAGAATCCTTGAAAGACAGGAGATTGGAAGCTGCGATTGCTAAATAAATTCAGGGAAACTACATTTGCGGAAGATACAATCAACACAAATACAAAAATTATTAAATAGTGAATTTTCAATAAGAAAAATTACAACTAATTTGAACTTTTAAAATATATGGTTTAATTGCCTTCATCAGATCAAACTAAATGATCAAACGTAACAATATTACGCCTATCTCATTTAAAAATATCCATCGTAATGAAAACTCAAGGTAGAAATATTTAATAAACGATAAAAATTCCCTTTGTTATGTTAATCGAGCATATGGCAATTCATTTAAATAGCATGAGCTCACTCCACACAAAAATGTATTTTGCGAAACGTTTAAGGGGCTAATTTTTCCTATAAATTTTCCAATAGCTGTTTTCTCCAAATTCTTATAAATATGTTGATTTTTCCTAGCAACCAATCGATTGAAATAAACATTTAACACAACAATAAGCATGTAAGTGTGACTATTAAAACAAACATATAGTCCGGGATTTCTGGCAATTATTGAAAGTGAAATGTTTTAGTTGGCCAATTGAGAGTGTGGTCAAAAATATTAATAAATATGAAAATCTGATGTGGCCAACACATGACTTTCTCTGTATTTATTGAAAGCAGAAGTCTATGCCGGTAATATATAAAACACTCCAAAACAATCAGTGTTACAGGAAAATGTTTCATACAACATCTGCAGTAAAAAACATTATCTATAACTTTGGTGCAGAATTGTATATACCTACATTGCATTCTGACAGAGATATGTATGAAAAACTTCCATTTCTGGATAAACAACAACTTCCGTTTAATCATTATTCAAGAATAACTCCTAAACAATCAGTGTTACGAAGAAATGTTTCATACAAATGTTCTAGTAAAGTATATTTTCCATAACTTTTGTACGTAAATGTATATATCTTAATTGCATTCTGACATAGATATGTATGAAAAACCTTTATTTCTGGATAAACAACAACTTCCGTTTATCCATTATTCAAGATAAACTCCTAAACAATCAGTGTAACAAAAAAATGTTTTATACAAAAGTTGTAGTAAAGTACATTATCTACAACATTTGTTTGTAAATGTATATACCTTTATTGCATTTACACAGAGATATTTAAGAAACGATATTTTGTTCCGGATAAACCGCAACTTCCGTTTAAGCGATATTCACCAAAAACTAACCAACTTTTGGCATTGTTAGGAAAATTCTAAATAGGAATTTCGAAAGTTATCAGATAATTACTTTTTAAGATAGAGCGCCCACAAACTTTTTAACCACAGACAGACAGACACACAGACAGACATGTTCGGGAAAATAGCGAAAACGAGCTCTATGGGCCCCAAAACATCTATTTCCGTCGAAATCTGGAGGTCGAATTTTTTTGCGAATACAACACTTTCTCTATACTACGTATAGGGAGAAAGTAAAAATGAGAATTTGTAAAAATATCACATCAATGAAATAATGAAATTGTGGGAATATTACTAATGCTCTTTTTGATAAAATGTAAATCATAAATGCCCACGAAAAGTGTAATGTGCTCAATGGGAAGTAGTGACCGAGTTCTGAAATCAGACGAGAATAGAAATCTCAAAGTACTCACCGTTTATGTGTCATTTAGAAGTTAGAACAGCCTCAATATCCTGCAAGAAATAAAAACAGAGTAAATATATATTTATGTATCGAACCAAAATGTAAATTTCCGAGTGAAATGCTCAAAACATCACATTATATAATGCACATATGGATCTCGGAAAATGTCTAGATTCGAGACGTTTTCGGGATATAGAAAGAATTAGACAGCGTCTAATTTGCCCATTTGGCGGGCACAGAGATTAAACAAAGTATTCTGGATACAATGCAAATGGCGGGAGCGAAACTTTCCAACTGGACCGCAGAATTCAAATTCACGCTCCAAACAATTTCAGCTACTTTGTTGAAAATCATCTGGAATACGCAAAGATATCCTCCATTGACACAGAACGACGTTCAAGATGGATTTAATGTGAGGATTTTAACGTTTTAGACTATCGAACGTTCTTGGTTTTCATTCCCTGCGACCGAGGCTTAAAGCACATTGGTCGTATTCCCGCATACACGCTGGTAACTTGGTGAAGAACTTAGAATGGCCAGTTCTAGCAATAAATAGCTCGTTATATTTGATAGTTCTGCTAACAAGTGGTTTTATTGAAAGGAATGCACGATCCATGTTCATCCTGTGATTAAAATAAAGTAAGTATTTAGGTGATTAACGTAATCTGCATCAAATGCTAAAGAAACATCCTGAAGGGTTCTTCCATTAATCAAGAATGGAATTGAGATTTTAGATTACGTTAAAGCAACAGTTCCAAATTTCAAAGGAACTGGAGAAGGCTGCAAATGCGCGAGTCCACGAAAGTAATACGCTTCGATAAGATCGCAGTAAATGTGATAAGATAGGCTCTGCTCCAATATTCCCTCGTACTTGATTTAAATCGTGTACATATAAATGGAATATTCTGCGAGTTCGTGTGTTTGTCTTTCATTTTAGTCGACGCCGTTCGGTCTCTTCGCGTAAGACATTGCATGCATGTTCTCTGAGATGGAAAAACCCTATTAATTTTATTCGAAAACTTCGCTGGGTTCGAACAAAGATTGCTCAGATAAGGTTCCATAAGGAATACATGCAAACTTCAGTTTTATCGGATGCAGGCTTAATTTGTTTTGAAGGGATAAATTAGAAGGAATAGTCTTAAAGGGTCGAGATAAGCACCAAGAGAACGGAAATTGAATGACGATACTTATTGAGGACACGCGATGTTACTTAGCGTTAGTTAGGCCTCACCTTGAGTATGCATGTAGTGTGTGGGACCCCGCCGAGAAATGTCATATTCGGGATTTAGAAAAAGTACAACGAAAGGCGATACGATTTGTAAAGAATTGCTACGATAAAATAGCGAGTGTCACTCAGATGATACAAGAAGCGGGATAGGAATCATTAGAAGATAGAACTCTAATTCAATGGATAGACTTACTAAATAAGTTCAAGGAAATTACGTTTTCAGATGATGTAACCGATATAATGCGACCCCCCTGTTTTATGGGCCGTGCTGATACTGCCCGAAAGATTAGGGAAATAGATGCTAAAACGAATCGTTTCAAAAATTCATTTTTTCCGCGAAGTATACGCGAAAGCAACCGTTTAGGAAAATAGAGTCAAGGTGCTTGCACCCCCTGCCACACGCCGAAAGGCGGCTTGCAGGGTTCTTACATAGACATAGACATAGACATAGACATAGACACGTAATTTACTTTTTGAATCGAAACTACGAGAACTATGAAAAAAATCTGATGTGGCCAGCACATGACTTTCTCCTTATATAAGATGTAAATATTTATCTACGACGGTGTTTTCGAACTCTATATTCAATCTAAACTTGGAAATAAGTGATTAATTTATATATTATTATCTTTCAGGTCAAAAACATTATAAATAATGTTTTTCGGGTGATGTTCGATGAAAAACGATGAAATTGGCCTTTCGCCCATAAGGCCCAGAGCGCCCACTAAGTACAAATTCAGCAACTTCCGGTTTATCAGTATTTCATGAATAACTCCTTAACAATCAGTTATACAAAAATATGTTAAATACAAAAGCTATATTAAATTACATTTTCTAAAACTTTTATATTTATTAATATATACCTAAATACCAGATTAATGGAGATATTTTTCAACAACGGAAATGAGCTTTGAAGAATGAAGCTCGACTTCCGGGAAATCGATTTACTCCAAAAACTAATTAACTCTAACGACTTCAACCAAAATACTATATATGAAAAATGGTGTTGATACAACGAAGGGTTTTAATGTTAGAGCGCCCACAACGTACATAATCAGCAACTTCCGATTTATCAGTATTTCACGAATAAATCCTAAACAATCTGTGGAACAAAAATATGTTTCATACAAACGTTATAGTAAATAATATATTCTAAAACTTTAATAAATAATACGATATACTTAAACATCATATTGATGGAGATATTTTGCAAAAACGGAAATTTGCTTCGAAGAATAAAGCTCCACTTCCGGTTTACCGATTAACTCCAAAAACTAATCAACTCTGACAGCACCAACTACAGTGCTATATATGATACGACTAATAGTTTTTAAGTTAGAGCGCCTACAAACACATACACAAATACACACAGACATCATTCCGAAAATGGTCAAAAACGTGTTCTAGGGACACCAAAACATGTATTTCCGTTGAAATCTTGAAGTCCATTTTTTTCATTAAAACAATACTTTCTCTATACTTCGTATATGGAGAAAGTAAAAATGAATGGCCTACCAAATTATGTTTTACTGACTGATTTCTTAGTAAAATAATGGAACTGATAAAGCTATTTAGATATGAGGGTAATTTCAAGCGAAGATATTCTGAGTATGATATTTTAAACCGTTCTTTGAAATACACCTATAGTGGAAATTCTTTCCGGTGATCAGAGAATTGAGACCATTCGATCGATCCCACTCCACGGAAAGTTATTTTCATCCAGGCAGAAGAAACACCAGTATTCATTGATACAGGACGTAAAAAAGTAAGTACATACATCCTTCGTTCAATGTATTTATAGTATATGTTTGAATTAGAAAATTTTCCATATTTATAGAAAAATATTTCAGGAATATAAATAAATATATCCGTTTAGCTTATCATATATTTAGATCAACATTTAGTACTTCATGTTTGCTAAATTTTACTGCCAATTGTGTTAGAATGTCTCACGAAGATTCAAGCCAATCCCAAGAAAGGGACAGCTTGGAATTGTTTTCTGAAACAGAGGAGGACGTAGATAGATGGAGAGATGTACAGCGAACACAACTCTGAGACCGAGCAGGAGATGAGCTCCAATGACGACAGAGAAGAAGAGGAGGAAGTGAATATTTTTGGAGCAGAGACAAGAAATTTCATTGGAGTAGAGCACATCCTCCGAAAAACGTGAGAACAAGAAGAAGGAATGTAGTTATCCAACGTCCAGGTGTCGTGAGTTTTGAAAGAAGTGCTACGACTCCTTCAGAGATGACCCTTTACATACAAAGCAGTAAACTTATAATTCGTTGTATTCATTGCTGCCTTTCTATTGGTTTTGATGGAAATCCTTGTTTGTGAGAACGAATACATTAATCATCTGAAGTGCTATTCACGAATCCAAAAGTTAAAACTATTTTACGGAAGGTGACATTAATTGTAGAAAGGTAAGGCTGAGTTTCAATCTCAAAAGTTGTCCTCCGGAACCACTAAGGACGAAGTCTTCGAGGACGCGCTATGGATCCCAGTGCGAAAAGTACGCCAACTCCGTAAAAAAGACGGCGAAAAAGTCTCCATTTTTTCATTTGCGGCTCCCTCAACGCCCTAACGGCCATTGGGAAGAATCCCCATATATCTACGTGCGTCACCACAGATCTGCCACCGGTGTAGCCGCTTCGGCCATTCATCCGCACACTGCCGTGCCGCGCTAACTGCCAGGGGCCACACCAGATTGCGGACTGCACTCTAAGAAAGAGAGGACACGCCCACCTGCTGCAACTGTGGTGGGCAGCGTAGAGTCGTATCGCGTCCCTGCATTCATTGGAGGGGGGCGTCGTGCCGCACCCTCACCCGCACCCGCAACCGATAGCGATTCCGCGACCGCAGCCGCCGAAGGAGACGGGGAGAAGCAGCCATCTCATTCGTCGCAGATGCCGCGAGCCGCGCCGCAGCGCATATTGGGAGCAGCCATGCCCCAACGCTCTGCCCACCAACGTCGCGCCGGAGGACTTCCCCGACCTCCCACGCCTGCAGCCGCTCAACCAAGAGACGGCCGCCGCCCCGAAAATCCCGCCGAGGCAAAGAAGACGCACAACTGCGCCTTTGGAAGCCGCACCCGCCACCACGTGGGAGCAGAATCTCATCCTCACCATGGACAGATTGATATTCCAAGAAGCCGTCACCGCTCCGTTGAATTCCCTGGAAAAGCTCCCGCGCCTCCGATGTAGCATTCCCGGCTACATAATTTACCGTACTGACTGGCAAACTGCACCCGGCGAAACGGATAGGAGGAGCAGCCATTGCCATTGCCGACTGCATCCAGCACACCCTGCCCTTGCCGCACCCGGAACCACGGCCTCGAAGCCACCTTTCATCTTCCTCCACAGCACCACTTCGTCGACGACGCTTTCGGCGACACCTTCACCTTCATGAGTCAAATTATGTTTTGCCGACTAACTAAAAAAATGGCCGAACTCATCAGCTATTCACCACGAAAATTTCATTGAGCTATCGTTACGGTAACGAATTTTAAAATTTTTTATTGAAAACCTTCCATTACTTCCCGGAATGCCCGTAATAATCCCCACCATCTCGATATTACGAAATTCGTGGAGAAAAACTCGTACGCGGATCGCCTTCGCAATGCAAGGAAAAGATTTCGGAGAAGACCGTACGGGAAATCTCGATATGTGAAATGTTGTCGCCGCCATATTGGATCACTTGGCGACGTCATAGCAACTATAACAATCGGTGTTACGGCAACCAACAACAATCGTTGCCATGGCAACCGTGTGGTCCCTCTACCAATCGTTGCCATAGAAACCGTTGATGTGTTATCCATTGTCACTGGTTGTCATGGCGTCGATGGCAACAGTTGCTGTAATATCGAATTCTAAGCTAAAAATGCCGCGGAAAAGTTTTTTAAGGAGTAAAAAACTTAATTTCGTTGGTTCAATTGGTTAAATCGTTTTAATATCCATTTCAAACCATAAAAATCAAGAAAGTTCAACATAGTAACATTTACGCATAAGTTGGTGAATAAACTTTGTTACGCATCAAATATCCAATTATATTATTCGCCAAAGTTGTACTCGAACAAATTATATTTCGGGCACTTGTTATTGATTATTACACGCAAAATTGCGTAAATTATACAGAAATATTTTCATTCTCTCGGCGAAAAAAATGTAAGAACTTAGACGCATTAATACGGACATGCGTGGACTCGAAATTTATTATTGACAATGTCCGTGAGCGGAGGAATTGCTGAATTATAAAATGCCATTCCAAGGGATATGCTTTTATTCGAATCGCATTTATTTACGAAATCCATTACATTCTAAAAAGTCTCCTGGCAAACTAAGATAATTTCACCATAGAGTAACTATACTAGAGGGCTCGCGTCAATGCATCGAGGTGTTATGCTTTTTTGACGTAGTTCAGAAGCAGCCGTCAGTTAGCGCATCTCCTCCTGCTTCCATCCGACGCGGGCATTTAAATCAGATCCATGCGCTGCAATCCGGGCTTTTTAAGACAACTTAATGGGGATTCAAGGGTCTATGTTTACATAAGAGCCCTAAAAGCCGCCTTTCGGTGTGTGGCAAGAAATCTCCTTCCCTTATCGGTTACTTTTGCGTGTCGTTTGCGGATGGAATTAATTCTTGAATTGATTCGTTCTAGAATCTAATTTCCTGATCTTCCTCGCCGTATAGATAATAACAATAACAAGGGTGTCTCATTATATCCCCTACGTTTTCTGAAAACGTACTTTATGAGAACGTAAATAGTAAATGAATCCTTCGTATTATTAAATTCTATCGTATTCGGCCGAACTTCGTGGAAGGACATTCTGAAGTTATAAAGTAAAACACCGTAAACTTCCACACTATAGGATTTTATTTCCGACCGGTTTCGGCTTCACCTGATGATGGCCTTTTCGCCGAAATCGGTCAGAAATAAAATCCTATAGTGTGGAAGTTTACTGTGTTTTACTTTATAACTTCATCGTATTATTATTATACGGTGTCGTCATATCTTCGAAAGTGTTTTTGGTGACGTATCTTAACATATTTTTGGCCGAAGTTCCGAAAACGCGACATTGTTGTTTTAAATATGTAAATAAATAATAAATAAGTAATCGCTGAGGAATATTGTTTTTCTAAAGAATTATTTAAATATGTCTGTTTTCTGTCATCTATATCTCTAATTAAAATAATATCCTTTAAATGTCTTACATTCTTTATTCTGGAATAAAAAGATGTATTTCTCATTTAATTTGAAGGCTGAAATCAACGTTTTCGCAACTTTGGTTGGACAGGGTCCGCAAATGCAGAATTCGGAGCGCATGCTATAAAAGTAACTTAGCTCAGAAAACGATATGCGCAGTATAAAAATGACCCCTATACAATGTGATGAATTGTAATAAGGCTGTATTCTAATTACGAAGGTTTTTACTGCATTGAAAATGTGATAAAGGGGATTTTTGGGAATTAGGATCTTTCGATTGATTACGTATCGCCAATACTACTCCTAACTTCTTCTGACCGGAGTGCTTCCCTCTTTGATTCTACCACTATGCATTTTTCTTGTCGCAACCAGCATTAGCGTTGGTGAGCCGTGGTCAATCGTACGACAAAATTATGTACATCGTTTTGTTATCTAGAAGATAACAATTGCCTTACAATGGCGACTCGATCGCTCAGCATCCACTCTCATCAACATTTCACGCTCAAAAGTCTCTGAGACAAAATGACTCATCTGGTTTGGTTCCAATAGGATCAGTTTCGTTCAAGATTAGATTAGTGAGAATAAGACCTGAGAGTAAGTGCCTTAGATAGATCAGGGATAAGAGGAGAAATAACAAATGCTGCACGTTTGAGCTATGGATCAACCATGGCTGAAGACAAATGAAAACAAGGCAAAAGCAATAGTCACAAAAACTGGTTTGATAAGAAAATAATTAACAGATACATACTGGAGTAGGATTTCTTCACTGTCACTTGGAAAAAGAAAGAACTGACGAAGAAAATATTGACGAAAATGTTATTGTGGGAAAAACTTCAACGATGACATTGCTGGGACTTCCTTGATCAATCGCAGTTCTGGTGTAATGTTTTCGTCCGCTGGCGAAACTGAACATAGGCTACAGTATCTCTGATGCCTACTCATCTCCGTTCACGAAAATCACAAATTACATTACAAAACACACCCAAAGAACATCGGGGTTTTTCTCCGCAGTCTTTAATCTGGGGTTACTTCTGAATGCTCTGGGGAAGGGAAAATATGCTAATCCATCAATACAATTATCCACGGAAACTTTACATTCCACATTACAGGTAAACATATGCCAAAATATCCCGATTCTCGATATGCAAAATCTCGAAAAGTACGTCAGGTAAATTTCCAGAAATCCGCGCAATAACTTATTATGAAAAAATCGTTAGTTTGACGTCTTATAGAATAGAAGTAGCGGTACTTAGGATTTGGTAGTTGGAGCCCAGACAGCAAAGGTTAACTAAATGATACTTGCGGATTTGATTAAGAATTTGCAGCCGATATGCAGCTGCAAACCTTAAAATGTAATAGATGCTAGAATCTCGACGTTATGTATACATATTTCAATAAATGCCACTTAAAAATGTAAAGAATGATTGGAAAGTAAGAAGATGAAATTTTATTTAAAAAATATAAGTCATCTGTAACTCTCGTGATCTGTGATGTAAGCACGTGTATGGCGTATTTACCTAAATGCGCTTTTAAGTTGATAATTTTCCATAAAAAATCATTGTTTAACTGTCAGGTACGCCTGTCAGTTTAACGGTCAGCCACTAGAGATATCACCAGAGGTAAAGAAGGGTTGTTGTATGCGCAGCAAAAGGAGTAAAACAGGGAAAGGGAAACGTAAAAGGAGCCGCACAATATGTACCAAGTGCGAGAAGGCCCTTTATAGTGTATGCATAATTTTTAACAAATTAAACGTAGCTTTTGAAAGAAAACGCCAGAAGTATGAAACTTTGTGTTTAGGTTAACCAATAATTGCAATAACTAAAATTGGAAAAAATATCGAAGGCTAAAAATGATTTAATAAAATTTTCGTAATCGAAATGTAAAAGTTTATTTTTTAAATATACTTTTTTAAATTTAAAAATATATTCCTGAACTATAATTTTGTATCATTAGAAAAGTTACATTTTATTTCGAATTTATAAGTTTAGTAAGAATAAATAAAAATATCGGCATCATGGTATAAGAATTAGCTATTACATATATACTATTATTATATAATTTTCATCAAAGATTCCTTGGCATTCTTCGCAAACACCATGTAATCGAGGTCTTTTCAAGACCTTAAATCCCAAATGTATCTCTGACAATGAGTGGCCGGGCATGTAAATGCTGAGAGTAAAAAAATTATTTAGCTCTCCAGTTTCTTAAATAACTGGAAAGCTATTAATGATGGTCTAATTAAAGTACATGTATATTCAAGACAACATCACAATGTCAATATGTACTTCTCTTTTATTGTCTATATTATATTTTAACTTTACAGGAACTGACCCACAAATGAAGAATTATATGTTTATTTACCCAGGGAATATGTTTTACGATGTATCGAAATTTTACTTTATATTATAATTTTAATACATTTACAAAGGTATTTGTTTGTTTAGTATAGCCCTTGATCTATTTGCTGGCGGAACTTCGAACCGAGGAGACACTCATCTGAATTGAGTGACGATGAGCCAGAGGATGAATTTGAGAGGATTTTAATCGTTATCTTTGTTTTTTTCTGAGGAAAAGAGCTGACCACTTGTTTAGACCAAAGATGCTAGGGAAACTCAAGAGTGTTTACGCCCAGCATAAACGAGTAGGGTGAGGCATAAGAGAGCATTGGGACTGTTTACATTTCAGATGCACAGGAGAGAGATTCATGATGAGATGGGCCTCATTTCGAAAGTGATAATGAATGTTTACCACACCAAGTGTGATTCATAGCTTTTACCTTGGTTAGAGGGTCATCCTAGGAGCCTGAGAAAAATATCTTCCCATTCTTAGCGAAGAAAGTGATAATATGCTGATTTGAAACAAAGTGTCTCTCAAAATCAGTGGTCCTAAAAAGGGACCGCTCGGCCGTTCGCGAAAACATAAGTTGGTTCTAAGGCGAGAACATAAAGTCGTTTCTAGTACCAGGTGTTCATGATAAGAGGCATTCCTCTGAACTGGATATTGCCAGTAGGCTATTATATTTCGGAGCATGGTCTCAACAGCGGGCAAATACGAAGCATTCTTTTCCTTTTAATTGAAAAGCTAGTTTCCATTGGGTTACGACCTTGGTGTATTGTATCTGATCAAGCCAGCTCCAACTGCTCCAAGACAATTAAAGAGATGGGAGTTTCAATAGAGAAACCTTTCTTTAAAATAAATGGCAGTAAAATCTTCTGTATATATGACGTACCGCATCTCGTGAAATCCTTAAGAAATAATTCTATCTACAATAACTTCAGACTGGACGGTAAACCCCTCTCATTCGAAATCTTCGCCGTTTGTACGAGAGACTTCACGAGTAAGAAAACTAGAGTCTTTTGAAAACTCACTCCGGCCCATATTTGATGATACCCATATACCCGATGAGTTTGCTCATTTTGGTTTAGGATTGGCTTGAAGTTGAGGAATTTTGCCAAAAATCGAAGATCGGCATTTTTCGTGAAATTTGGTCAACTTTGACCCCCTGAAGAATTGTAATGCGTGGGAACCACCAATAATTTTCGCAGCTATATGCAGAATTTATTCAAGCATGACTATGCGAGGTTTCAAAGTCCGCATTCAAAAAAACCACTTTCTTATTTTTTGGCCAGCTTTTTTCGATTCCAGCCCACTGTGCGATGAGACGTACTTGTTTTTAACGATGCCTTTTCGTGGCTCAAACGTTTTTCACTAGAATTGACGATTTTTGCTAATATAGATAAAGAAATGCCATACTTCCGAGAAATTTCTGTTTTTGTCTACCAGCGATCACGTACTTCCTTGATAATTGACCTTTTGGTGACCAAACTCAGGGACTTCCTCTTTTTCTTGGTCAGCGATGTTTTATCCATTATTTCACTGATAGGCACACGGGATATCATAAGACAGGCCAGTGTGTCAGAGAGTGATTCTGACTGAATACGCGCAATTTTTCCTCGCTTGGAGACCAATATTTTTCAGCGTGTCCAAGCTCGCTAGGGGAAAAACATCATTGGAGGTGGCGCAAATATGCGCATAGGTGGCGTGCATTAAATTTTAAAATGTTGTTAAGGTGTTTTGGTACCCTTTACGAAATTTATTGACTTTGAAAAATACTCGCTCTTACATTTGCATATGCCAAATGTTTATACATCGAATTAGGCATCGACGACAAAACACGGAAGTAAATATATATAGAATGACGATACCAGCGATAGCATTGCGATCCGTAAGAATGCATGGATGATCATCCACAGGAATTTTACCACAGTGTAAGCACGTCAAAAAACACCACACTTATATTCGATTTTTCACATTTTCCCATCTAAAATGCATGTACTGAGGATCCTCCCAACATAGACGGTCTGGGTTCAGCTGCTCCTGTTTACGGCGATCATCATCCCGTTGTATTGAGCTCAGTGCGACAAAACCATTTCAAATACTTCGTAAAACCGGGGTTCATTCACTCTTAGGGACCGGATTCTCACTTCGTAAAACATGAAATCGAGGTTTAACGTAAAACTGAGGTCTTTTTACAAGTACAAAGATGGGGACCGGAGGAATAGTTCGTAAAACTGTGTCATTTCCTAAAATTCAGGTTCGTAAAAACGGGGTTCTACTGTACTACCCTGTTATTCAGTTTTTATGGATTTATTATCGATCTTCCAGAACATCTACTCTGTACTCGAAATAAAATGAATATTCATCATTATCATCGTAAATAATTAAGAAGATTTTTCAACCATCCATGATAAATCGGTGAACAGTTATTAAAAGTCAATTAAAGAAATGTTAGTAGCAAGCAGTTACAAGATTATAGGGCAGTGGTCGGCAAACTTATTAATCAATAGGGCCAAATATCAACAATAAAACGGTTAAAATTTATTTTGAAAGCCAGTTGTTTTTAACTTAAACTATGTAGTTAAGTATATTATTAAAATATAAATAAGAAAACCAGTAATCACGAAAAGCCACACTCAAGGGACCAAAGAGCCGCATGAGGTTCGCGAGCCGTGGTTCGTGGTCCACTTGTATAGGGGATCCGCGGAAGCAACGAAGCGAATGAATCGGAGAACGGCTAACTTGAGCAGGAGCCGTTCTTGTGCTTTGGGCGGTGTTCTTATCGTTTTAATCTAATCACAGCTGCGAGAGATAAGCTCCGGCTTGGCGGCCGAGCGAAGAACTACGCTGAGGGCATCTATCGAGGAGGAAAAGAATGAAAAAACTCATATCATTTAGTCCCATAAGGATATAGCCCTCTAGTATAGTTACTCTATGATTTCACGTAGCTGAGCATTTTCAACAGCTCACCAGTATCCTATCTCATCGATACTGATCGATAGCACATAAGAAATATTTGCCTCCGCGTCCAAAATCAACAGAGGAAACAAAGTGTATTTAAAATAATATTTCGCAACGCTCATTAAGACTTCAAATGAATATTTCCCCATTTGCAAATTATTAGACAACCTCCACATTGGATATATTAATTAAAATAATAATCGTGTTTATTCAGGGCGAGACTAAGGCGCCCACAGAAGAAGCAAAATGCGAAGGAAGCGCCGAACGGGAGACGAAAATTTCGATGCGGTGGGGTAACGCCAAAAGAGAAGGCAGCCTCAGTCACAATGTCCGATGATGAAGATCGCATTTGGCTAAAAAGACAGAAAAAGACGATATTGGGTACATCCTTATTGGAGGGAGAGAGAGGTGCATTTAATTTGTTCAAGGAACTGAACTTGTACGAGGATAAATTCAATTCGTTCTATAGAATGAAGAGAAAGCCTTTGATATTTTGGTTCATAAATTAGAAGACAAAAATAAAAGATACGAATTGGAGGAATTCCGTTTCACCGGAAGAGCGCATAACATTGACGTAAGTCAGCAATTGATGTGACTGTTGTGTCCGATGCTGAGACATTGTCTTTGTTTTAATCTTAAAAATGTAAAATAAAAAACACATTTATTCCTGTAGCTTAGAATGCAACAATTTCACATTTTTATTTTTGCTTCACAAAGTTACAAACAAAGAACTATACCAATCCAACCATCATTTACAGCACGTAGCGCATTCGTTAGCTACATTCACAGTTACATGAAGAGTGCTTTTCTTCGTAGCCGGAAACATGCGATGTCGTGCCTTCATGACACACATATTCTTTCGACTTTTGATGTAATATATATCTCCTGCCACGTTTAAAATTGCAACCTTAAATCGCCACTTTTGCTCCTCTGACATCTTTTTCCGGTAACATACTCATTAGAAATAAAGCGTCATCCTGCTACTGATTGTTTTTTTGCAGAAAAATATTCCAATGCCGATTTATTTACATCATGAATAGAATAAGGGCGCTTGTATTTTGTCAGTTTCGTTGAGTTTAATTTTACTTCCTTCGTCTTCATTCTCTTCCTGTTCCAGTAAAGATTCACATCGATCTTCCTCTAGATACTGGGGAGGATCCTCAATAGAAGACGTACTTTGTATTGACTGACTTCTATGTTACTCTTTGTCGGGATTTCGTAAATGGCTCAAGAAGAACCATAAATTCGGCTAAATAGTACTTATAAACAGTTCCTGACGGTTTATACTCTCGTAGGTGCTTTAAATACCTTCCTTTCGGGTCTTTCCACCTAGCTTAGCAATCAGACACTGCAATGACAGAAAAATTAAAATAGAATATTTCACTATAAATATACGTGTGAATGTTTGCATATATACATATGTATGCCAATTTTTTAGATTACTGTCAATCAGATAATCGCTGAAAAATAACTCGATTAAATCCGCTGTATTTTACTACTTTTAGGTGCTTTGCTACTGGCTGTAACTTCAAGGCACTGGCTTATTATTTTACGAAAGGGCAGAATTGTCATGGAAACATCAGTTTGTCGCACTCTTCGACCCGATGCCTAATATCCTAGTTTGCTGAACTAACAAAACCACAAAAAGCGAGAGAGCGTTTAAAAGTCTATACAATGAAAAGAAACAACTAAATAAGATTAATGAAAGCTATTTGTCATTTAACTCGAATGAAAACAGATTGAAAACAAAGAGAAAAAATTGTCTTCTTGGATTGAGTGCTTCAGTGGAAGGCCTTTTGATCCCATGGAAGTGTGTCTTCGCCAACCAAAGTGACATTGGGATGGAATCTCAGGATCAGCTGTTGAAAATGACTGTGAAAGCGGAGGAGGGAAGAAGGTCTAACAATGGGAAGCCGGGAAGAGCTGGCAACGTCGCTTTAGGAGCGATCGGAGTACACGAATAGGAGACATCCAACAATGCCCTCCCTCTCCACAACAATGTGACCAAAGAACATTAAACAATGAATAGATCAATAAATGGAACTATTTGAATGGCCGATAGTCATTCACCATTTCTTCTTCGGGTGTGAGCAATCGAGGCACCTTTCGAATACGACACGCAATTCGGAAGTGTTTTGTTCTGCGCGAGTTTCGTGAAAAAGCCTTAAATCTGGGTTTACACACGCAATGATTACCGGCCCTAGTCCACTTGCAAACACGCGAAATCGACTAATCCTTGCGCCAGTCGAAGCAGTTCCACCTTCTGCCGCCAGAGGACTTCCCCCACTCTGCTTTCCTTCGCACCTTTTAACTTGCCCTTATCAATCGACCTATTACTGCGCACGTAATCAATCGCTGTCACTTGGTGTAGACTGGCAGCAGAAAAATCAAAGTCTGAATTTTCATGAAAAAACGGTTAAATTGAACATTAACCCATCGAGTCATCTTTTAAGGGGAGGCAAGGGTCAGATATGAGACTCTCAAAGAAGATAGTTATGGACCAGTCCTTACCTTAGAGCTCTTTGGGAAGATACCCGGATGTTTTAAAAAAATAAAAAACACGAAAAGCAAGACAAAGTGAAGAAAAAGGATACACAAAGGATCGAAAGACGGCGATAAAAAATGTTATGCAAACAAGGTTTTCTTCTTAATGGAGCAACGGACCAAATGCAGAAAAGACCAAATGATTAAAACCATGAATCGGGGAATAAATGTAAAGGAGACCATCTCAATGAGGAAAGGTGGCATGAAAAGAGGGAAATTCGCAGAACGGACACGAGAAAGACCGGGACTTGAACCCAGAACTCCCGATTACCAGTCAGTAGCTCTCTCAATTGAGCAATCAAGCCAGCAAACAGCACTCATCCGATTCACTATTTAATTCATCGAAAAACTAAGAAGATAAAGAAGGAGTCTCACTTCTCAGAAACAGCTGAACTGACCTACGATGATGTCCCAGAATCAATATATTTCATTTAAATATAAGCTCGGAATTTAAGTTAATATTTTTAATAAATTAAAACGTTGTGATGGTAGTCTAGCAGACGATGAATGCCTCCCGAGGGTATTGAAGGCAAGAGAGGAGGAAATGACCGTACCCATGTATCTTCCAACGACGAATCAAATGTCGGGACAAAGTCCAAGAAATCTTCAGAAGAAAGCATTTGCTCAAATTGCTTCCAATATTCGCTGAAAAGTTGGAAAGGAATTTTGCCGAAGACGCGGCGGAGGCGAGTAAAAAGGACTTTTGGAAAGCCATTTCAAAAAAGAGCAGTGAATGGAAATGCTTTGAGAAATCATTTCTGAATCATTATTCTTCCTCTCGATGTGCGGCACAAAAAATCTGCATCTGGCATTTGAAGGCAAAAATCATAGAAAAAATGTAACGAAGTAATTAACACATTGAAAGAAATTAATTAAGATTAAAGAAAACGGCAGGTTGTCTACGTATGTATACGATTATTTGATCCTCACATCTTTTAAATTTGCAACGGAATTCAAATATCGTAAAGAACATACCTAATCTTAAGTAAGTGACCCGCAATAACTTGAAAACTACAAGAGTAAACTGAATAAATCAGTCGAAAAACATGAAATAATTCGATTTCCAGACGAAACTCAGTTCAGGTGGAGGCCACCGGAAAATAGCAAAAAATAACAGTTTTCCATAAGTTAAATAAATTCGCATCTAAATTTTATTGCTAACGAACTGGAATATGCGATAATAAGTGAACCAAAATATTATGTAAGCAAGAATTACGTTGGTAGTCAACTTAATTACCAAAAGGTCGTAATTCACGTGGGACTACACATCCGGGAGAAAAATAAGCAAAACGAAATAACCAAACGATTGTGTTGAAGGTGGACCATCCAAAAGATGGAAACGGGAGAGAAACCTCACGTTGCGATTCCCAATTCTCTGACGGACGCGCCCTCTGCAAGGTCATCGGTGGTAGAAAAACAACAACCTGCAGCCACGTGGGCAGAAAAGACGATGAGCGGAGATCAATCCTTCTTAATGCGTTAATTAATCCGAAAAACATGAACGGGCGGAGAAAGTGGAGGGGGGGCACCAAACCATAAAAACAGTAACATGAATAAACAGTGGAAACTTAAAAATTAACAGTGAATGACGAAAATTATTAATATACATAAAAGAAAGCTAATAAAGAAGACAAAGGGAGTAAAAACCAAAGAAGAAAACCTTTTTATTATTTATGAATCATCCAGAGCTCAATCTATAGCAAGAGAGTGTGAGAAAGACGCTTTGCATTGCATTGTTTGCCATGAAAACAAACCCATAGTAACGAGCTTTATTGTTATTGTGAAGAGTAATCTTTAACGGCGAGAAACCATTATAACTGAATAAGTATTTTGTAATAAATACGCGAGCTATTAATTCCAAATCAACTTCCAATTGAAACTTCCAAGAAATATCGTAACCATGTTGAATATGACATTATTATGTAATGGTAAAAATGAAAGAGACATTTTAACGTAAATATGTCGCAATAACCAGGAAATTGGTTAATTATAATATGTCTCCTAAACGGTGGTTGATATCGATAATGTTTTCAAATAAAACTTACAGAAAAATACATTTTTTGTGACTTTTGTAGACAACTGTATACACCTAAATATCAGATTAACGGAGGAATTCAGCAAAAACGGAAAAAATCGATGTCCAAGGGATTATCCGGAGTATATGTGTGATAATCGTTTCCTTAATTCGAAAAAATACGGAATATGATTAAGAACGATCCAACGACACGATTTTGTTGGATTTTTTTATATTTTAATGTCGATTCCTGGAATACTTGATCTATACATTAACTCAATATTGAATGAAAGATAAGCAATTATATTAGCAATTTGGATTACGTCACTTTAAAACGCCATCTATCTTGCTTACTGTAAGCGCATTTTATAGGCTTAAAACATAAATGAAATGCTATCTTCTGTAAAGAGGAACCGTTTAATTATTTCTCGATTTGTGTGGATTCATTCGTTTGAAAGTAAGGATCTACTGAAATATATTATTTAGAAAATCGGTAGATTTTTATGAAACGTGACACTTGTCTCGCTTTCGTGCATTTGCTTTCGTTTTCAAACGTGTCATTTCCCATAAAACCTTCTACCATGCTCAATATCAATAGTATTTTAATGAACAATCTTAATTAAACCATATGGAATTGAAAATTCACTCAGCACGTGGAACAGTGCGCCTTACATCCAAAATTAAACAAGAAGTGAAACATCGCTGGGAGTCGAGGAAACCTGAGTAGCAGTCGCTCTTCTCCTTCTTTGAACTTGGACGTTAACTAAACACTTATTTCCCAATGTTCACAACAAAAACCGAGAAAACATCAAATACTGCCGACGAAAAGGTTTAGAAGAGTGCGGATTTCAATTCCATGGATCGACACAACACCAAATCAAATCGCTGAGTGCACTACGGAAATCTATATATTAATAAGAGAACTCCCTCTTTAAGGATAACATAAAAACGGAGGAGTTTAAGATTTGGCATAATGAGAAGGAGTGCAGAAAGATAAAAACTAGTGATCGCCCAGTGGTCGGAATTCGACCATAATTCCTTTCATTTTTAACTCTGAATTTTATTGAGGTTTTTTTGTCAAAGAGTATACCTATGTAATCATTGCTTATAATTTATTCCATTATTTTTCTATTGCGTCAGCTGTGAGCGTGTACAAATACGTCGTTAGGGTTTGCCTTAATTGCATTCGAGAAATGTAAAATTTTAATGTTAGAATTATAAATAAAACACAATTACAGCTTGTAGGTTTATTTATTTTTTGATACAATTCACTGTCATTTTTAATTTTAAAGATTGTTTCCCAAAAACAATTCCATAAAATCGGAAAAACTGCTTTGTTTACTACGAATTTCACAACATTTTCGTACATTTTGCCAGAGTTCTCCTAATTTCGGCAGGAATACGATATTCTATGAGCAAAATCAGAGTCTTTATTCAATTTCCTTTCTTTCACTACTTGTATCGATTTCGTACGACCATTATTTCTGCTTTAATTCTGCAAAATAAAAAAATGTCTGCAATCGATCGAAACGAGCTTCGCGTGCATTTCTTATGAGAGACGATTATACTTGTCCAGAGTCGATTCAAGGATATTTCTCCAAATAGGAGATCCATGGATTTCTTTGTTTTGGTTCCATCCAAAGGGACAGCGAAGGCTTTCCCAGGTTCCATTGGTTTCGCCTTCTTCGTAATTGGTATCAGGCAAACGTTTTCGATGATTACGGCAGCATTTTGAGGGAGAGAATTTTCCTACTGCGCCATTTCTTTTGATTCATGAACGAATGGCTTGAAATATTTCGAGTGAAATCTTTTCGCTTTGTTGTGTTTTGAAAAAAATAAACGAGGTTTTCTTCGGGGAAATGTAAAATCTACGCCAAAATTGAATAATCAAAATAGTCGAAGAAACTCACATAGCCGCAATTCACCGAAATAAATAAACTGAAAACCTCGTTCCAGTGCTGCCTGTGGGGAGTCGAAGGGGAAGACACTAAATACGTACTTCGGAATGTATGGTTCCATCTATCCAGCAGATCTACTGAAGATAACTGAATCAAGTGAGTTTACTTGACTATTTTCTTTTTGATTATTTACTAACAGCCGTGTCTCCTTCTTCTCAAAAAAGAAGCCAATATGGGAACTGCTGAATAGATCTTTGAAAATAAATTACAAAATTGCCAATTATTACCCTATAGCTCACATATTACCAGGAAATTCAACAGTTAAGCTTACTGATTTTATTTTTACTAAAATCGGCCACCTTATTAGCTCCGCTACTCATGGCCAAATTAGCAAAATTTCAATAATTATCCTCTATTTTGAATTATTATCCTCGTTTGAACGACATAATATTGAAAAATAACAACGAAAATGGATAATTTTAGCAAAAATTCAATAATATTCTTCTATTTTGCCATAATTATCCTCGTTCAAACGAGATAATATTGAATAATGCAACGAAAAGGGATAATTTTAGCGAAATTACAATAATTATCTTCTATTTTGAATTATTCACCTCGTTTAAACGAGATAATATTTTTTTAAATGCAACAAAAATGGGAAATTTAAGCAAAAATTCAAAAATTACCCTTTATTCTACCTTTATTATCCTCGTTTGAACAACATAATATGGAAATAATGCATCGGAAATGGATAATATTAAAAATCCAACGAAAGGGACAATTTTAGCGAATTTTTAAAAATTATCCTCTATTTTGCCGTTATTCCTGCATTTCTTTTACTTTCATGAAACATTTTGAATAAAGGGAATGTTAAAGAAGATGGACCTTCTCAAAAATGTATTCCTCCAAATAAAAGCGGAAGTTATATCGTGTTATCGCCTCTGTCTTCGCTAGGTTAAATATGTTCCCTCACAAATAACTTTTCTAAAGCAAGATACGCGTGCCGAAACACCATTTTTTAATTCTCCGAAACAGTCTTTATATGCGAGAATCCTGTTTTTTGAGAAATATCTCCGATGGAATTCCAGTGAGTCACACTGAACAAGGATACAATGGCTTTAAAAATCGTTGCTTGCCTTCTAAGAGGCGCTTCCCAGATGAAATTTATTCTAATCATCATCTTAGCATAATTTTAAGACAAGGAATTTTTAACGTCGAGTTTCTGACCCAAAATCAGAGGCACTCATATCTGTGACAATGTTCCAAAAGACTACTTAATTTTCCATCGACAAACACAATATCTCTTCCCTCACAGTGTTCATGACAACTCCATTGAATGAATCTACTTAGCGTTCTGCAAACGCACTCTAAAGATACGAACAATTTCCCCCTCACGAGTCACATCCAACATTTGAACGCAGTCGGATGCAAAAGACAATCAACGGAAGCCCTTCTTTTGAGCTGAATAAGGGGCCCTCTTTACAGCGAACCCCACGTGTTTATTTCGAAACAGCATTTTACTAAATAAAACTAAACAACGGACAGTGCGAAGAGTGGCGCCATTACCGCAACGCCTTATTCTCGCCGCCTCTGCCAATGAATTCCGAATGAGAGTCCGTAGAAAGAGCGAACGAATGAAAACAAATCAATACTGAGGTTAATTAATAGATTCTCGATGCTCATGAGGTGATGATTTCATGGAAATCGTCACCATATGCATTTATAAAAGATTGATCTTGCACCTTATGAAGTCTCACTTTGATAACTTGAGAGGTTTATGAGAAATTAGCGTTCAAAGTGGAGCTACCGATTTCTGAGCGCTAATAACCGTGCTTTTTACATACAATGCCAAATAAAAAATTTGTTGATATGGTAAAAAATCGGTGATGGTATTCACAAAACATAGAAATACGTTTTCTTTCATTTTCAGTTTATTTCATTGTAATCGATGAATATGTTACTGAGATACAACACTTCAAACTCGAGTATCTAGACTTTTTGCATGGACAGTAGTCAGAGTAAAAGGAGAATACGTTTCGCTAACCATTTCAAAGGATTTAAAATTGAGAAAAGGTCATCTTTATCGTAAAATTCCCATATGAATTAGTGACAGAATAAATCTGCGTGTTCAATATCCAATTAAATTAGTTATAATTTATTTTTGAATTTATTTAATTAAAAAAATGACAAGCTACTTTTATAACAACTAGCGTAAGTGCTCCTTGATTCCCAACGGGGAAAATAAAACTAAGCTAAAGTTGATATGATTAGGATTACGAAAATCTGCACAAAAAATGGAGAAAATGAAGAAAGCGTAGGGATCTAAAAGAAGGTATATTCAAAAGAAAAGAAGAAAATTTAGCGAAGAAATAATGGAATAAACAGGGTCAATGGGTTTAAATGTAAGAACGAAACAAGAACATTGGAAACCGTTTAAAAATCCTATTTGTTGTCTTAAGTTCCTCATTAATCCAATTAAATAATTAATTAAGGCAAAGTTATGAGAGGAAATAAAAAAATCCTCGTTCTGTCCGTTACCTAAATCCTTATGGAACGTAGAAACGGGAGAACGAAGCATAAGTAGGAAAGTGGTGTATGATCTCTTTTTACCAATTTAAATGCCATTACTACGTCATCACAATGTAGATATATGTAGAGCTTTTTAGTTCAGTTGTTCGCATTCATCATTCTTTTATTAATTGTACTAAATGACATTTAACAATACAAAATGTATTTAAATCATTTATAACTATACAAACAAAGATGTGTTGGATACGGTTATCAGAATTCTTCGATAATCAAGATAAACATAATCGCTGAAAAGAAGGAAACCGACGACCAATTCTTTGAATTAAAAAGATCGATTAAAATAAACTCAATCAAATAAGCAAGATTTCATTCCAGAATATCTTATCGTATCCTCATCTTGAAATCATCCAGAAAACTTATCGTTTTTAAAATCCTGCATTCTTTGGTCTTTGGGTCATAAAATTATTATTCAATTACGTGAATTGTCATTTGATCGCATTTTACTAGGACTTTCATTAATTCAATGGAAGAAGCCTTAACTTGGTGGAACTCCGTAATCTGGATCATATTAAATAAAAAAATCGAAATTCCACAAAAGAAAACTTTATTGTGCGACCGGTTTCGAGCTAATCGTCTGAAATGCAACAAAATCATTGGCCGTGGATGGGGGAGGCTGCACGTATAAGGGAGAGTGACTCTCAATTATCATCACAACAAAATCACGTATTTTTTCAGTTTTTTTATCAAAACCTTACACAGAAGGACACGAAGAAGAAGAATATAAGGACATAGAAGAGCTATAAAGAAATAATTGGATTTTTTTGGGGCGTGTTTTATCCATAGACTACTTTATTTTGCAGAATTAAATAAGATATAATGGTCGTGCGAAATCGAGATGAACTCCAAAAGAAAGAAAATTGAATGCAAATTCTTATTTTGGACATGGAATATCGTATTCGAGTCGAAATTGAGAGAAATCAAACAAAAATGACGGAAAATTGGTGTTATTTTGTGGGCGTAAACAATTCCCTAACGACGAAGGTCATTGTTGAACTCTCGTACGAATATAACGGAAAGATAGGCTCATAAGGAATGCATGTAGTTATCAATATGATAACGATGAAAGCAAAATAAATCTAATGAATGGGCAATAAACACATTACATTAAATAGGACATAAATGGAAAAAATGTACCCAAAAATTGTCGTAAAATTCATTCACCGGAATTCAAAGTATTGAGATCTATTTCAATTAACGGAGGAATCATGAATACTTAAGATCACCACATTTCCCCGCCAGCGAAGAAAAGGGATAGCGTTAACGCCGATGGAATTTTAGGCAAGTGCTTGCGGTGAATCGAAGCAAGTATCTGCCAGCGTGGAGGTGCGACATCGCTATGAAGAACAAAAGAGCAAAGATATTTTAAAATCGATCGAAACAAATGAAGAGCGAATATGTTAGCGTTTTCACTGACGACGTGAATAAAAGGTGAGTGAGGAGAACAGAAAAATGACGAAAAAATGATCGCAATGGAAAACAATTGAATCGACAAAATTCGTATTGCCGTAGAATTAACATTAAATAAGGCAAATATTCTCCCGTTTAATTTAAATTGCGATTTATAAGATTTTTTAAAAATCACTTGCCGATAAGATGGAAACTTGAAACTCGGCATGTGGATAGAAATCATGGATATATTTTATACACGCAGTTGAACGTTCCGATGATGGTCCTTGGTTCGATCCCAGTGAGTGATTTACATTCCTCAATGCATTTCTTATGGAGATGATGTATATCAATTTCAGGTACTTCCCGGCTTCATACCAACTTCAAACTTTCCATTAAATAAGATCAAGTCTTAAGAAGCTACAATGTGTATTCACAGCTTCCTATATGTTCTGGGTTCGACACCAGGCGTCTCTAAGATTAGAAATTGCTGCGATTTTTAGGATTTTTTTTAGAACCCTTTTCCCGATAACATAGAAACTTAAAACTTGGCATGTGAATCAAAATCATAGTTCCATTTTAAATACAAATTTTAGGCTCCCTCGATCTTCCTTGGTTCGATCCCAGAGAGCCATTGTCATTACCCTATGCATTTCAGATGGGGATAATGGAGTCTTATTTCAGGACCTTCCCGATATGAGATTGACTTCAAACTTTACATTAAATAAATTCAAGTCCTAACAACTTATACTGTCTATTCACATCTGCCAATACGTCCTGGGTTCGACACCAGGCGTCTCAAAATTAGAAATATTTTAAGATTTATTTTGAACCCCTTCCCGATAACTTTGAAACTTAAAAATTGGCATTTGAATAAAGATTATTAACACATAAATAAACTTTTACTCGTATTATATACGAGTAAAAGTTGCTTGCATATTGCAAGCATATGAAATGTATTTATAATCTTTATTAACATTGAGAGTTTTTGAGTTTCAATGTTATCGGGAAGGGGTTGACGTTTGAGAGAAAAAGTTGGAATGTAGATAGTGAAAACATTGCGTAGAAAAGGTAAATGTGGAGGAATAAACTGAGAATTATTAAGAGGAAAGGGAAAGAGACCGCTCTTAGCGTATGCCACAGAGTTACTTATTCCAAATAAATGTAGAATAAGGAGCTTTCATCATGGAACAGAAACATTAGCGGAAAGGGACAATATTTCCGAGGCATATCAATTATTGAACTATGTATATTGAGAAGAATGATGATCAATGATATGAGGTTTGAGAGAAGGAATTCGTAGGAATACAATACTGGCAATAAATGAACTTACAGAAAATAAAGTGATTTAACCAAATCCCAAAATACGTGTTCCGACCTTTTGTATGTTTTGCGTGTTAGCCAAGATATCGGCTTGGAGTTTCGTCTAATTACGATTTTTATGATTAAATGTTTTTATTTTTACGCTTTAAATACACAACTGTAAAAATTCACTTTTCGCCGTACGTGAGATAATGATAAAATAAAGAAATGAGCTGAAAATTACGGTATAACACGTCACTACTGCGCAGCTGAAGTATATTCTAATACGGATGTATGGTTACCAGACGTCCGCTTTTTCTGTCCCGTGTCCGCTTTTTTACTGAAATGTCCGCTTTTTTCTCTCAATCAACTATTTTTATACATATTTCCATCTTACACAATCTTTCACCAAGTACTTCAGTATATTTTATTAATTGACATTCAATAAAAATAGTACAAGATAAATGTTGGAATATTTCTTTTTCTTACTCATATTCCATCCTAACTCCTGGTAAAGTATACTGTCGTGATTCGAGACTGAACGAGTAGGTAACACTTCTTTGATTAATTTTTCAATTTTTGTGTTTTTTTTTAATTTTACAATGGATATATATATATATATTTTTTATTTTTCGATTAGTAATGGGGGGGTCGTGGAATGTCCGCTTTTTCGACTCGGAGCATCTGGTGACCCTATACGGATGAGAAATACAAAAAATGAAAAATTTTACTTTACCTTTGAAATAAGTATTTGATGAATTGATCCGACGCAATACTTTTCAAGAAGCGCTTGGGGCCGAATGAAATTCTGAGACTAATTTAAGATTCGAGTGAATCATTTACTGAGGCAAGAAAACACAATCGAGATTAGATTAGTAGATTGAAGGACAGTTAAGGGGTGACAGATGAGAGAAAAGGTATCCGTTCATGGATAACTTTCGAAGAATAACGACAGGATCAGGGAGGAGCGGGAAGAGAAGTTGGTATGAAAACGGAATCACCAATCTATTAAAAGAATGAACAACAAAGAATGACAGCTAAATGAAACCCAACGGTCAGGAAAACAAAGAAGTTTATCTTAGAAAATGGAAGAAAAATAAAAATTAAACATAAGCAAGAAGATGGGTTCAAAATTTTTAATCAAGAGGATTCATCACGAATCGACAAATATCCGAATCTTCCGAAATATTTCAATACAGAATGACTGAAAATCATAAAAGAACAGTAAAAACGTAGATAATTGGAAATGTCAGAAACGGTATGGAACGTTTTCATTTTTTTTTTTTCTTTTTTATAGAAACATTGGTCAATGGTTAATTGTGGCTTTTAATTCGGAAAATAATGATCAATATTTTTATTATGGCATTTAATATTAAACCCGGCTTACCATTCTCCATTGCGGATTCAATACGATAGGACAATGCTCCTTCTCTGTAATCTCCTTTAACTCATATAGATACGAAATTTGCATCACAGTGATGTTTAGTATAACTTCGAGATGTGCGGGCCATGTTAAAGGCAACGAACAGCATTGTTCTGTCACACTTCCTTTGTAAATGTCCTACATATTTCGTAACTCCGAATTACACACATATACCGGTCACAAATTACCCATCTGTAACAATTTCTTAAGTTCAACCCAGGTTTGTGCAAGTCCTATCTTCCGCCTATAGGAGCGTTAGGGGCAAATTAACTATAACTTAATTCACCAGATGGTGCTGATGGCGCTCTTCTGGCGACACCGCTATCCGCTCCTTTCGAATAACGCTTCTTTTTAATTATTTATATTTTAATTGAAATCGATGCCAAATCGTGTATTACAAATTATTTACAATGAATACGAAATAATTTTTACGATAGAGGAATTTTTATAATGAAATACTCACGTCTTGAGTTAAATCTTACAAAAAGTTACATGTTCCTTTTTGATTCATTCAGCAGGTTACTGAAATAATGGTAAATAGTAAAGAAAATACAGATGATTATGCTTGAATAACCAAAAATTTATTAAGAGGCATAATTTTAATACTTAAAAACAGTTAATTATAATTAAAATTGCATTTTTAAGTGTTCTTAAAGATAAATATTCCAGAATGAAATTGGAGCACAGCAAATATAAGTAAAAGGATTAATAAAATTAAACAAAAACAGTATCTAAAATACCACAAAATTACCTACATTTCTTTTCACCATGACATTAGAGGACTTAACTTCTACAATAAATATCTCTTCTCACTGTATTCAACAGTCTATCTGCACTATAAATAATTAACACATATCCATAAATTGCATCAAATTTTAAGAAAAAACACTGGACAGGTATAGAAATTAAGAAAGTCCGTAGCTTATGTTCTAAACTCAAATTACAAATCCACAAATTGGATTCAAAACTGTCATGGGATCTAACTATTTAAAATGGGATTATAGAAAGTACAGTGGCGGAAAAAATTATCGCAACACTTTGCGCGCGCACCAGTGGCTTTCACAGAAACTATTTGGAATTCTGCTTTCTGTGACTGACTGGCAACACCGAGGAAAGCCTCGAAAAGCGGTAATATTTGAGTCGGAGCCTAGAACTTACACAAATTTCCTCTCTTTCGAACTCTTCTTAGAGCCTTCGCGCGAACTCTCCCCGAGTTCGTCGTGTTTATTTCGGCGTTTCTCTTTCACAGATAGTTATCGTATTTATAGAACGATAAGTTTAATATATATTTATTCCAATTTAAATCTTAAATGCAATAAAATACATGGACAATAATTGAAATTTAATTCTAAATAATGTGAAGATTGCTATTCGGTTTTAATAATGCGTAGCAATAAGGAATAAGTGGGATTCAAGTAGGAATACGCAATGTGGCAATTCTCACCTTTAGAGAACGAGAATTTTGGAGTCTACAGGAAAATGATGTTTTGCGAGATTATAGCGAGAACAGATGGCCTATAATGGTCTCTTTTTCTGGATAATTTTTGCGCTAATAAGGCGTTATTTTGGTAGTTTGGTTTCTCACTCGAACATACGTCTTACGGCTGCCTGCTGGATATTGATGTAAATGTAATTCTTCAAACGTCCAGTTCAAACATAGGATATTCATTATTTGTGATAAACATTCCGAGGAGGATTTTTGATTACAAGTATTATGTTTTCAATTCAGCAATTAGAATTCGAGAAGTCGTTGGAGCGATTACTGAGTTACTAACTATGACACAATGTAAAATTTGTATTTTGTCTACGGAATATAATTCTTCACCAACATAATCAAGCAGATGAAGGAAATTCGTAATATAAATTTATGAACACCATTCTTCACGTAGAATACAGGAAATTATTGTCCGTCCGGAGTTAAAAGGAAAAATACCAATTCCAAAGTTAAAACTAACATGATTTCATAATAACCGAACAATTTCTGCGCATATATCAGACTTGTCTTACATTTTGTAACAGGGAGCTCGGTGACCTTGGTCATTAGTCAATTGTGTTGCCTTCGCGCGGAGAAATTCACGTAGTAATGCATTAAGGCTTTGATAATTCGCGAGGATAGTCTTTAACCACAAGTTGATCCCTTCAAAGTATTGCAGGCGCCAATACAAAACAAACTTTGAAATGCATTACCTCGCGTGGAAAAGCTTTAACCATATGTCGTGCACTTTCAAAGCAAGTATTGCAAGAGCCAGGTATATTTTTCCTTTTCGTGCCTATATCAGCTAGACTCAGGACCCTCATTTTACAGTCGCCCAGTAGAAACTATCCTCTGGCCATTTCAAATCTCCTTCCTCACCATGGTGCAAAGGAAATTAGATGTTATTGCACTCGTAAAAATATTCCCAAATAATATTATTATATTAGCGTATTTTAGTAAACAAAGACTTCCTAATAAACAACCCAAGTTTTTAGTACTGATACGTATTTTATGAACGTCTGACTTTATAAAGTTAATTAACCAGGATTATGCCGCCATAATAAAATTATTAATAAGCTGCTAAAATGGACTTCTCAGTTTGTTGGGAAGTGTCATAAATATAACTATTTGCTAATTAAGAGGTGATTTTGCAACTGTCTGACACATGTAATTGGCATAGGAAAGGCACGAGCTCGAATTCCGCTTAAGTTAAATTAGTTTTTTATCTTTAAAACTTCTCTTGTTCGGGAAATGAACGAATGTAAGATATGATTTCCACATATATTTATACGCCCCTGTGATGAATATATATATTTACCAGAGAAATGCAATTCATTATGGAAAAAAACCATTGGACATGAAAGATTCGGAACCGTTTCATCACCAATTGTCGGTCAAGAACATGTTTCGTGTGTCATTGGAAATTCCTCTTCTACCAAGGATTCGAGGTCGTTCGCTGAAAGACAATGTCCTTTGACTCATTTTCCACAATTATAGGTATTTGACAGGGCCTCCTGATTTCCCGAAGCACGATGAACCTTCGGCTTTCAGTGCAGAGGATTTTCGAAAGCCTATGCGTCACTCGCAACAACAAACCGGTCGTAAGGCAAGGAGCTCAGACTTACTTACTCAGACTTATTGGCGACTATTTCTTCATTTAGGTCTTCACGTCGATAGACGGACAACCAGCAGACCGCGCAAGCGAATCTTTTTCATTTTTACGCTTAAAAAAAAGCCTTGAGAACTATTGACATTCTTATGCATATTATTATTCATTGTTCGTCTACAACCAGGACAATTTGCTGGTTCACAGTTTCCAATTTTCTCGGCGGTAGTTCCAAACCAATTATATAGATTTAGATTGAGATATATACCCCGCGAGCTGCCAGATGGGTATGGCAGGGGTTGTAATAACACCATCATCAACTAATCTACTCTATCAGCCTCTCTAATTGTCCGGGGAAAAAAGCGACCAAAAGTAATGTTTTGTGATTACTTCCCTGTAACGTTTTGTCGATGCTTCTCGGAGATCGCGATTAGGTCTTTAGTTGCACTAAAATTTCATTTACTTCGTCTTTAGGTTCTGAACCGATAAAGCTTTCGATGAGCTTCCGTCGGTCTCACCTGGAGTGAATTCCAATAAAGAAGTGGTTAACTCTGTGTCTCGGAGGCTGAATCATATGGAGGAGAATGAAGGAGAATGGATATATTATTAATCATCCTATATTTTTATTAATTCCATTGTAGTTCTCGATTATTAATCATAGTGTATAAGTGCACACTGTTACCGAGTCTGAGAGAAATACCAATACATATAAATATTTTCCACTTGCTCTAAATTATGTTAAATAGTCTCCTTCTATTAAAAACATGAAAATTAAGTAACATTACGAGGATGGAAGTCTATGGCGGAGCTGACATTTTTTCATAATCATCTATGAGTAAGAATCTACGGATTCTATCGAATGTGGACATGAATATACAGATGATAATTAATGATTGCTTTGTCGCAGGGGCGCAGCCAGGATTTGTGTATGAGGGAGAGGGTTATAGACAGTAGAAAGAGTGAAAACATTTCTACATTTCAGGGCCGGTATATTCATGCACGCTACATGATAGAAGATATGTTAAATTCTTAAAAAACCTAAAATGCGTAGAAAACTAGGATATATTCACGGTTATGTGGCAAAATTAAAACCTTTTTGAGATTTTAGCTTGTAAAATGAATGATTGAATAATAATGGTGAATAATTATCCTCAATGATATTTGGATTTCCAGTTTTGATAGGGCCAATTTCTCTTACATTATCATTATTTCTCAAGGTGTAAGGTTTTCATCATTGTAAATATTAATTTCGGGTGCCTTTGAGTGTTTTTTTTTTAAATCAAAGGAAGGTTAATTAAAAATTCCTTTAACAGTTATTGAATGTGAGAAGAAATAAATTAGTAGTAGTGATTTAGGAGATGATATTGAAACGTAAGTATTTTGGAGGTAGCACTACAATTTGGACAACCCAGTTACTTTGATGGAAACCGAAGACCAATCGTAGCGGAGACGGATGAATTTTTCCTCTTAAATTATATGTTGTTTTATAAATACGATATATTCTGATTATTAAGTTAAAATGTCGACAGCACAGAAACACCATAAAAATATGTCTATGTAAGACCCCTTCAATCCGCCTTTCGGCCTGTGGCAGGGGAAACAGGCATCTTAACTCTATTTTCCTAATCAATTTCTTTTGCGTATCATGCGCGGAAAAAATGAATTCTTGATACGATTCCTTCTAGCATTTATTTCTCTAATCTTCCTCGCAGTATCAGAGCGGCCCACATCAACAGGAAGGTCGCATTATACCGATTGCATCATTTGAGAACCTAATTTTTCTGAATTTACTTAGTAAATTTATCCTTTGAATTAGTCTTCTATCTCTTAATGATTACCATCCCGCGTACTGCAACATCTGAGTAACACTCACCGTTTTATCATGGCAATTCTGTACAAATCGTATCGTGTACAACCAATCAAGCAAATGCCGTACACGAACTGTAATACAAAAGTTATAATCAGTGTAATCGCGAAACAGTATTTTCTCGTTTGGCTAGGTTGAATAAGAGAAATATGAGTTTTTTTCTTTGAAACACGATGAGCATCCCCTCAACGATCTACTAGTTAATCTTTGCATTCTATTCACTTTTCCTATCGCATCTCTAATATGTTCTTTCAAAGATAAACTACAGCTAAACGTGACACTTAGATATTTTGTGTGGCACACTAACACTAAGGGTTGTCGCGAAATTTGTTGCTGCGTGGAAATAACGTTTTTGGATGATATCTAACATCCTTACGCTTTATATACATCATTCACAAAAAACTCTAGGTGCGTCTTACAAGATTTATCTTTATGGAATCCGTGTTGTATCCGAATGATTCCTATCTTTATGGTAAGAAACTGAATAATAGAGCTTGCTATAATATGCTCCATTATTTTGCAGAAATTCGAAGTTAACGAAAATTACCCATAATAATCTGATCATTCTTAGGCCCCGGAGTGACGTTTAATTTCTTCCACGACATTGGTACAGTACCCTCATTAATTGATTTCTGATAGAATTTCCTATCGGTGGGATCCAATGTGCGAAATGACCGAAGCTGTCGAAGCACTTTTAACAATACTACTACTACTACAATTTCCTATCAATCTGTTGCAGTGAATTTCCACTAGCATCAACTTATATCTCTATGGAAATCATCTCCGAATCAATGCGCGAAGTAAAATCGTTAACTCGACCATCATCTTATTAGAAACATTTCTGGAAGTACGGATTAAGTAAGTTAGCTATTTCTGCCGATTTATTTAAGGCAATTCCCTCTTCGCTGATAAAGCTAGACATAGAAAACTGACCACCACGAGTCTCTCACACTTATGACCAAAATTCTTTCTAATCGCCAACTAGTGATTTTAACAGGGTTCGAGATCTATATTCCTGGTATTCTTTTCGTGATCCTTCCTCAAATAGCTTTTGCACTTCTCTATAGTTTTGATCACCAAGCTCATGGATCTCACCGCACGGTTTAAGTTTTCTCAATCGCGAGTGAATGACTCCTATGCAACGATTCAAACTTCTTCCTCGTCTCACCTACTGTTTAGACGGAACATATTAAACTAAATCTACTTTGATTATCCGTAGAAACTCTACCAAACTATCGTTTACTGTATTTTCACCCGAAAAGCGTAAAAAATTATCCAAGCCTTCGTTCAAATAAAACCTTAAACTCAGAAATAATTGCTTTGCGAATTACATACACTTGCCTCACCGGCTTAAGAGATCTAACCGCTACTACTTTCATGCCTGCCATTATGACATCATGGTCTGACTGTACCGTCAACTACAGCGAGGCTAGTTATTATTTGTGGTTGGGAAGTGGCTAGTAAATCTAAATTGATACCTTGCCTCGCACGATTCGTTCGAGTTTTAGTCATATTTACCTTATCTAAAGCATGCAACGAAAAAGTAAGATGTATTTCGTGAATTTTTTTCCCACTGCTAGTGCTGGAGAATTTTAGATTATCCCAATGAATATTGGTTAGGTAAAAATCTCTTCCTACGGCGATGATTGGATCTTTTATTTTCTCGAAATTTTTATGTAAGGCCTCGGATAAATCAACAATACAACCTATTTTTTCATCGGGAGGACTACACAAAGAACAAACATTAATCTTACTTCCGTTTTGTCTTTGAATCGAGCACCAAATGATTTCGCTCCTGCTATTTTCTACTAATTCATCGCGCTTACTAATTAAATGAGTCCATACTGCTATAAAACCTCTACCGCTAGATTTACATAGTCATATTTTCAGTATATCACATAATTGGGGGAAATATCTCACTTTGAGTAATATCCTCGCGTAACCGAATCTTTCTAGAATGATTTCCGCGCAAGTTCTCATCGTAATGTTAAAGATTTCCACCTGTTTATTACGTAAGCTCTTGCAATTTACTATTATTATTTTTAGATCTCTCAGTTCGCACATTAAAACATGGTTTTCTTTTTCGAATAACCTTTATCTTTTTTTTAAGTGAATTTTTCTTTTTCACCATTGCAATTTTTTATGTTTTGGGGCTAAGCTCATGCCCACCCTTTTGCTTATTTAAGTGGGCGTTAGTAACTATTTCTACTGCTAAATTAAAGAATAACTTTGTCTGCGTATATTCGCTCTATTCTCTATTCTATTCGCATCTAAACCGCAAAACAACGTAGCAAACGACATTTAAACTACGGTCTTCATGGAGGGAGAGGGGTTGGGAGTGTTTCGGAAGAGTCCGTAAAGTGCACACAAATTTTAGTAAAATCAGCGAACAATAGCTGAGTATGGTGTCTAATATATGGATCTAAGTAACCTTGAGAAGTATTTTAACATACGGAAATCAAGATGATCAAATTGGAAGCGGAAAATTTTATTCATCGCTACGGAGAAAGTAGAGAAGTGAATACCGGCCTCTTGGAAACTTAATACAAGTTTAGATTATGCTGCCACAAGTATTTTCGTAAGTGTGGCCCGTTCTACAGTGTAAAATCTGTGGGGCACCTGTAATTCGTCGAAAGTGTGTGATTATGTTTACACTACGAGGCGAGTACGGAACATCTAATGATTGATTATCGGACATTCGAATCATCATTTTTTATTTCCATTAAAGATTCCAATTGTTGGTATAATTTCGATTGCATTCTAGCTCATTAATCAAATATATTACAGCTCTGGATAAATTAAATTGAAATTAACTGTTGTAGAGTAATACACTCACTGAAGAGGAAAATCGTATTAGTGGTTTGATGAATGACTGTAACATCAATAGAGATGTGGTACCGTTGCAATTTATTATATTTTTTCAGTCAGTATGGTTGAAGTGCATTGATGTCTCATGAGAAACACCATTTGTTATTACACAAATATTACTCCCTATTACATATAGCCTGATAGAGCTGAAAGTTGTTTATTACCGATTCCACTATTTAAAAGTTAATAATAGTGATGACAATTCCTGTCAAAACGTTAATTGCTAAAAAGCTCTTGGAAAAGTTGAACTCCTTCAACACACGGATTAGATTGGATTCATCGAAGGGATATTTTTAATACCTTAAGCAGTGGAAAACTACACTGCTCGAGAGAAAATAGAAAGGTAAGAATAGGACGCATCTTAGTGGTTTCTAAATTCGAATTTTTAAGTGTTGAATTCTCTTTGCAAGAATTCAATTCCATCACAATTCTAGTATTTAGACCTTTAATTCTCGAAATAATACCTCAAAATGTTCATTTTAACGTCTGATATTTCGCTATCAAACAATCTTGTTTGTTACTATCTCCCAGTGTATTATATTGACATTCTACATAACTATTTTTATCACAACTGACTTTGAATAATAAATGGCAAAAAATTAAGACAATGAGGCAAAGGCACTACTTGGAAATCTCGCGAAGGTGAGTCTTAAATGTCTGCATATAAAAACGAAACTAAAAGTCTATTTTCCATTCGTATGGACTTTGAATATTCCCGGTTTTACTGCCTCTATACAGAGTTGCCGAATTGTCGGAGTTAGAGTGATATCAGTTAGTTTCCACGTAATCCGCGCTCTGACGCCAACTGGTGTTGCGATAATTGTTTCCCCCACTGTACATTAATGAAATTCATTGTGAAGCAGAGAATGAATAAATTTGAGAAGACAACACATATAACCAAATGTATAAACAGGAATAGCTACAGATAATTAAACATAAAAACAATACACCATTTGTTGTTAAAAGGTGGGAAATTACCAGTAATTCACTTTTCATAACAAGAAGAACTAAAACGATTCCTTTCAGCATGAGAAATTAGCACAGATATTGGAATGAAGCCCACCTAAAAATAATTACCATATATAACAATTTTAAGTAACAATTGTCCATAATCTGAATAAGCTTTAGAGAAAAAGAACTAGTTAGTAACATTAATTCACACAATTCACACTATCAATGCAAGTATGATTTGTTAGGATGAAAGAATATGACTGAATATTCCAAACTAATGCTGTGTATTGATTTTCTATTTGGTGTATCCCAAGACATATGAAAATGATAATGCAAATGGTTCTAACAAAAATATAAATCTTTTAGGTAGCTGCAACATTGATTTCAAATCAAGGCCCAAATTCTCCTTAATAAAATACACTAATTGTAAACACTAAAGCTGAATTACAAGAATAATCGAACTCACTAATGGAAAAACTCTGTTTTTAACTTCATAATTCATGGCAATCCATAGAATAATATTCACTACATAAATCCTTGAATCAGGAAACATTCGACCCTATACTAAACATCAGCAACATAAAAGTGGACTTATAAAATCTTACATTAACAATCATAGCTAATATTAATAAGTATAACTATTAATGCAGCAAAAAAAAGAAAATTTTAATTTTTCAACTCATCGATTAGCCAGGTTAATTTTGTTTCAAGTAATGTTAGAATAAAATGATAAACGAGGAGATGCAACTGAATAGCACAAAAGTCAACATTATTAAAATTAATAATAAAGCGTCAAATAACAATTAACACAAACTATAATGAAACAATGTATTTCTCGAAACTGTTAAACATAATGTCCATTATTAAATCTTCCCGATAAGACATTGACACTAGACAACAAAACTAAACAGCAACTCGCAGAAATAACAACCAACTCTGTGTAATCCTTGCGTGTATGGTAACGAATTGAATGTTGACTCTTAACTACATTTCTCTGCAAAGCGAAGTAAATCAGAAAACTTTGTATTTATCACCATACACTATAAATTACGGTTCACTGACCTTCCCTTGGTCACTGGTTCCTTTAAGCTTGACTGTGAAAGTGACTCAGAAAGCTACAAAGAATGCCACAATAATAATTACTAACAATAATAAATATTAATAATAACTGTTGGTTAATTATTCCGTTTGCAATCCTGTTAGTATCTCATCTCCTCTGAAAAAACATACTATGTCACCTCCCACACTACAGGCAAGGCTGGGCAAGTGTGTATTCAAGCGATTCAAGCTGCCAGCAGACGCCGACTTTACGTTAAATAGTATGACGATGACAGACTTTGTAATGTATATATCCACATGAGTGAAGCAAAATAAGTTTACATAAGTTCGAGGCGAAGTAATTTTCCTTTGCTTTTCTCAACGAACCAGAATACCATAATCGGAATGTCCGCATAATCTCCAATCCTGACTTAATAACTACGTTGTTATTGATGTTGTCAATGTTAGTATTATTTAAAATACCATTGTCAGAGTTGTCAGAGCTGCCACTTCACGGGATTAAAAATATATCGAAACGCTAGATACTGGCGCCAAGGCCCAGTAGGTGAAATATGATATAATTATTCTTCACCATAATACGTAATCGAGATGCACAGGGCTGGTTCAACCAAAGGGCCATCTGAGGTTAGCGTACTAGTCAATACAATTTCTACTTCCACAAAGGTGAGCATACTAAAATGTCAATTGAGGAATAGTACAGGTGTAATAATATGGTTTTCAATATTATACATTTTAGGGAAGTGCCCACATCAAAATATCGGTTAAGTAGGAAGTGAGATCTAAGTGAAATATGGTAAATATTTAAAAAACTATTAACATTTTTCAAATTGCTAGTATATTGAAATGTTTAAAATGTATAGATCCTTCATACAAAATACAATTATGGTCGATTAGTAAAAGAAATTAAAAATGGTAAAACTTAATTTTGAATTTTCGCGCCTAAGGCGGGAGTCTGAATTTTTGAAATATAGCAAAGTTTGGTTTAAGTCGATTTAAACGAGTAAAGGAAGTTTAAAACTGAATAAATAGTTAAATAAGTAAATAATAAGGTAAAAGTGATAAATTAGAATAAGATTTTAGGATTAAAATAATAAATAATTTAAAAATTTAAAATATTAAAAATTTTGAATTAAAATCGAACGCAAACGAGCGCGAGTTTTCAAAAGCTGAGAAAGATAGTCATTCATAAAAGTGAAAGTGACTTTATAAAATCGTATAAATAAATAAATAATAAATAGAATAAATAATTTAAAAAATTTAGAAAAATAAAAAAGGACCACGTTTCGAATTTTCCCTCCAAGAAAGGTAGTGTCCCGCCGTCAGCGCCACAAGGCAGGCCCTGGGTGTACTAAAAACTTCGACACTCGGACGCGCGAATTTGAGTGAATTTAAAAGTTACGACGTTAGAGCCATACTTGGGCCTTTGTATTTCAGGTATCCTCTGGGGAGTCCCACATTGTCCTAAATAACTCCGAAGGCACCTGTGGAAGTCGCTCATGGAAGTTCTTGATGGCTTCTTTTAAGACAGTCTCCAACGACTTGAGCCCATGCGCCCGATAAATGTCCCTCATTGAAGTCAATTTGGGAAGTATTTTTTTAATGGTCCTTCTCTCATACGCGATTATTTTTTTAAGCGCTGTGGAGCCGCAGTACTGCCAGGCCGGGTTCGCATACATATAAACATTGGTCTGATCATTACGTTATATAATAAAATCGTTATTTTATTTTTTATCTTTCTACTCTCAAAGAGTCGTCTGAGGCTAAAATAAGCGGCATTATCTTTCGTAATTATTTTTTCTATGTGGGCTTTCCGCGACAGCCGGCTGTCAAAAATTGCCCCGAGGAATCATTGTTCTTTCTCGTTTGGGATCCCCCAAGCACAAGGACGAGCAGTCACGATTTTTTTCCCTCCTCGCGAATACCATTCTCGCGCACTTGGAAGGGTTGACCCTAAGCCTCCACTTAGAGGCCCAGTCGCAAACCCAATCCAAATGCGATTGCAGAATGGCATTCGCGAGGTTGGGATTATTTGATTGAGCAGTCAAAGTGCTTTCATCGGCATAGAGGTAGATGTTCGTGCTCATGCTGAGGGGAATGTCCGAGGCGAACAAGTTAAAAAATCTGATGTGGCCAGCACATGACTTTCTCCATATATAAGGTGTAAATATTTATCTACGACAGTAATTTCGAAATCTATATTTCATCTAATCTTGGAAGATGAGTGATTAATTCATATCATATTATCTTTGACGTCACAACATTTATAAATAATGTTTTTCGGGACATGTTCGATGAAAATCGATGAAATTGGCCTTTCATCCATAGAGCCCACAGCGCCCTCAAAGTACATAATCAGCAACTTCCGGTTTATCAGTATTTCCTGAATAACTCCTAAACAATCAGTGATACAAAAATATGTTTCATACAAAAGTTATATTAAATTTAATTTTCTAAAACTTTTATAAGGAATACAATATACCTATATATCATATTTATGAAGATATTTTGAAAACCGGAAATGAGCTTTGATGAATGAAGCTCGACTTCCGGTTTACCGATTTACTCCAAACACTAATCAACTCTGACAGCACATACCACAGTACTATATATGAAGTTTGGTATTGATACGACTAATAGTTTTCACGTTAGAGCGCCCACTATCACACACACACACACACACACACACACACACACACACACACACACACACACACACACACACACACACACATACACACAGAGATCATTCCGAAAATGGTTAAAACGTGTTCTAGGGACCCCAAAAGATGTATTTCCGTTGAAATCTCGAAGTCGAATTTTTCCATGAAAACAATACTTTCGCTATACCATATATCATATACTTGCCACACTTTATCGAATGCAGACTGGAAATCCAGGAAGCAGGCCACCGTCTGCTTGTTTTGATCTCCCACCTCCCACGATCTCCTCTGCCAACCTGACTATTTGATGCGCCGTGGAAAGCCCACGACGGAACCCGGCCTGGAATTCTGGTTTATTGAGTTCATTTCAAGATGATTTTGTAGTCGATTTAAAATAATTTTTTCGAATATTTTGCCAATTATTGATAAAAGACTTATTGGGCGGTAATTTTTAAAATCTGATTTATCCTTCCCAGGCTTCGTGATCATTACAATACTAGGCTTCGGGAAAATAATTCAAAATAAGACATTTGTTATAAATGGTTAAAAGAGTGGTTATGACGTTGTCAGGAAAAGCTTTAATTAATTTAGCATTAATTAAATCGAAGCCTGGCGCTTTATTTAAGTTCAACTTCTTATGTATGTCCCTCAGCTCGGGGAGGTCGATAAGAGAAGGACATCACCTTGGTGCAAAAGGGAAGCTGTTTACTTCTTCTTTGACTTTGAGTGAAAGTGAAGGACACTCATCGGGAAAGGGCTTGTATTGACTCACCAGATGCTTAGCGAAAATGTCAGCAATTTCCAAATCGTTGGAGACCGTCCTACCAATTATCTTCAGACTTGCAGTGGAGTTCGCCTTCTTTCCAAGAAGCTTGTTTGTCTTCTTCCACAGGTCCTTATTGTGTGGGTCGTCTTCGATTTCCTCGTCAAAGTAATTTTCAATTTTACTATTTTCAATTTTCTTAATTTCGGACTGAACTGACTTCCTAAGTTGTCTAAACTTCTCCCAGTCGATTTGGTTTTTATACTTCTGGAAAACTTTCCTTGCCTTATTTCTTTCTTTTATTAAGGTAATTAAATATTGGGGGATTCTAATGCTATCGGGAGGTCGTTTCTTCCCCACCTTCCAAATTTTAAAATATATTATATATTAAAATTATCAAATATGTCTCTCAAAATAATTTTGAATTTGTCGATATTTAAAATTCTAAAATCATCATCGCTACCGAATCTGAGATTGGCGTCTAAAGATAAAAGGATTGGTGAGTGATCAGATCATTAATTACTTCGACCTGAAGGTCATAGTAATAAATGGTGGCATAGGTGCTAAAAGTTGAAATAAAAACATCTAAAATGTCGCCAACGCGAGCACTCCCGCTAAAATGGGAGGGGTCATCTGGGACACGAAGGGTAAAACCGGAGTCATTTATAAAATTATATAAAACTTTTCCAGAAGTATTATCTTTTCTGCATCCCCAATTGACGTTCTTAGCGTTCAGATCACCTCCGATAAAGTAAACGTGTTACTAAATTTTTCTCTTAATTTTTTAAAGTCAGATATCAATAGTTATTTCCGGCGGAGGTTTATACACCGAAATAAAATTGATGGTAATCGTTTCAAAACTAATTTTGGCAGCAACTGCTTCGATATGTTTTAATTTAGGAAGATTAATTTTTTAAGAGTTAAATTTTTTATGTACTATTACTGCGGTACCGCGAAAAGCTGTCTCTTCATCGCTTCTGTAAACGTTATAATTGGGAACCACTAATTCTTTTTCGGGGGTAAGACACGTTTCGCAGATGAGCGCTACGTGAACCGCCTTCCTTAATTGGCGAATTCGATCCTCTTGGGGCGAATCCCGTTGCCATTCATTTCATTCAAGGTCCTCTCATCCATTATTCAAAAACGTATTTGTGGTCTCTTTTACGTGTCCAAAGAATTGCGCCTCACTGGTATTTTCGTCCGCGAGTAACATCAGTAATTGCATTATTACTTTCTCCATATACGAAGTATAGAGAAAGTATTGTTTTCATGAAAAAATTCGACTTCGAGATTTCAACGGAAATACATGTTTTGGGGTCCCTAGAACACGTTTTAACCATTTTCGGAATGATGTCTGTGTGTATGTGTGTGTGTGTGTGTGTGTGTGTGTGATAGTGGGCGCTCTAACGTGAAAACCATTAGTCGTATCAATACCAAACTTCATATATAGTACTGTAGTGTGTGCTGTCAGAGTTGATTAGTTTTTGAAGTAAATCGGTCAACCGGAAGTCGAGCTTTATTCATTAAAGCTCATTTCCGGTTTTCAAAATATCTCCATAAATATGATATATACGTATATTGTATTACTTATAAAAGTTTTAGATAATAAGTTTTACTATAACTTTTGTATTTAACATATTTTTGTATCACCGGTTAATTAGGAGTTATTCGTGAAATACTGATAAAACGGAAGAAGATGATTATGTACTTTGTGGGCGCTCTAACATAAAAACTATTTGTCGGATCATCACCAAATTTCATATATAGTTTTTTATTACAGTGTTTAGAGTTGATTAGTTTTTGGAGTGAATCGCTCAACCAGGAGTCGAGCTTCATTCTTCAAAGCTCATTTCCGGTTTTCAAAATATCTCCATAAATATGATATTTAGGTATATACTATTATTTATAAATGTTTTAGAAAATGTAATTTACTATAACTTTTGATCGAAACATATTTTTGTATCATTGATTGTTTAGGAGTTATTCATGAAATACTGATAAACCGGAAATTGCTGATTGTGTACTTAGTGGGCGCTCTGGGCTCTATGGGCGAAAGGCTAAATTCATCTTTTTTCATTGAGCATGTCCCGAAAAACATTATTTATAATGTTTGTGAGGTAAAAGATAATAATATATAAATTAATCACTCATCTTCCAAGTTTAGATTGAACTAGTAAATTGGTGCTTGCAAACTGCAAGCAAGGAAAATTATCAAGGTATAATACCCCGAGTTATGGGTCTATATGCTATATCTATGTTCCTTTTTAATTATGCCATTGTCTTTAGTTACATAATTTTCAAATCAAAGATCGAGAATCATCAAATAATATAATAATAGAATAATTACTTCGAAGGCCTTTCACGTTCATTTGATACTTGAGTTTTGGAGTTGAGTTCTTCATGATTACCCATTCGAAAAGTTAAATTAAGGAAATACGCCAAAGTAAAGTTAGAATAAAAATCTGCATATAATTAAAACGCGAGAAATCGATAGACGATTCGTTACCTGTGGTATGAACTCGGTTTAGTGCAAGACATATTCCAATTAAATCCTATGGCCGCGGCGCCTGCTTCCGGGAAGATCACCATATGATAATGAGGACAATATTGAAGGCGTGCGGAATATTATCAAATATCCTTTCCGGTGAAACTAACACCCTGCTATTTTCTGAGGAACGTACTCTTCCTAGCGCGACATACAGCTGGCAATGTGGAAACACGTCGCTTCTCAAATCAATTCCTACCTTACTTAGTTTTGGATTTCAGTCCTCAATGAATATATAAGGTCGAAGGTTTCCGCGGCGAACGGTTGATTCCGTGGTATCTCTTTCGGGATTCCACCGCGATGAATGTAGCAGCTGCGACGACGGCGTTTCTTTGTGCATTCGGAAAAGTAAATTAAAGAAATAAGCTTAAGAATATTAAGTTAGAATAAAAATCTGCATAAGATAAAAATGCGGAAAATAAATAGACGATTACCTGTGTAGTATTCGGTTCAGTGCAAGTGATTCTGCAAAATAATCCTATATTCTTTAAATGGCGTCTACCACGACAATGAGCTCCGTTTCTAATTAAATAAACAAATAGACAATAGGCAACGTAATTATGTAAATAGTTTTAAAGAACGTAGAAAAAGAATTATTCTAAAGCGCGTTTGGAGAAGATGAGAAAATAATATTCATACAATGATACATGCAAAAATTGTTTTTACTTGCGAAGAATTATCCAGCGAACACGAGGAACAACGTAATCAGAATGTCGTTCAAGGAAATCAGTGTATTTTATGTGTAGATTTTTGTTTTTTATTTTGATGAAAGTTGAATTACGTAATATACTACGTACTAATTGTGTACTACGTATTAATTAAAAAAAAACGTAGAAAAAGAACTTAACTTTAAATTCTCTTTGGAGTGGAAGACAGAATAATTATATGTAATTAAAATAGAAAAGAAGAAAAATAATAGGCATATAATAATATGCACAGAACTTACACATGAAAAGCAATCCACCATATACGAAGAACAACGATATCATAACATCGTTCAATGATACCATGTATTTCCTGAATAGATATTTATTGTTCAATAAGATGAAACTTACAATTTCTTGATATTCAATGATAACATGGTCCTTCAAGAAAGGCGGGCAGCAATGGGTTTGGTTTCCGTAATGAGCTTTTCGGTGACAAAATATCACAATGTATATAGTACGAAAAGTAAACATACATGGAACTTTTTAGTCTGAGTTCAGCATACGATAAATATATTTGGTTAATGGAGCAATGAAATAAAATATATTACTAAATTATAGTGTTCGTTAAACTAATGATTTGTATTGCTTGCAGTTATGTTATTTCTAAAGATTGTCGTTAAACCTTATAATTTACATTAATATCCCTATTTATTAATTTATATTAATATCTATGTACTTCATTCTAGAATAATCTCACTACTTACATGACTTTTCCGATTATCTTCGTTGATAAATGGTCTCGTATTCTCTACATAAACATATGTTATCACAGCATGCATTCACGATTGATTCATTTACCGTGCAGATATCCACTGTCTATTTTGATGAAATTTACATTTTTCAGCATTCAGTAATAACATGTATCGAAAGAAAGATTTAAAATAATTAAAAATGCATCAAACCTTTATCATTGCATATGAAAATAGGATCGTAAACAAACTTGTTTTCGATTCAAACAATGGTTGTTGCCATAGATTTAATTTTCAAAATGAGGAGAAAAAAACGTAATAAATTGGCGTTCAAACTAAAATTTTGCAAATTTCCTGCCGGAATGTTAAAATCGGTCGCAAGAAAAGAAAACTTTGATCCTTTAGACGTAATATAGACCAAGTCCCACTGCTTTACGATTACATTTTCATATTTTTATGAACGAAAGAAATTTGCTCTGCATGGCCATTTTTCGTTGTTCCCGTTTAAATACATTGAAAAATATAATCCTTTCTGGTCTCAAACCTAGGACAAAATCTGTAGATTTTCGATTTTTTCCCAACTCGACTGTCAATTATAAATCTCTTCTGAAAATTTCAGCCTTCCAGCTCGATTAGAAATGCCCAGGATTTTGTGTCAATCAGTAGGATTTGCAGCTTTATATATAGTAATATAGAGTTCGAAATTACCGTCGTACATAATTATTTACATCTTATATATGGAGAAAGTCATGTGCTGGCCACATCAGATTTTCCAGTTTTTAATATTATTTTTCCAGCTGTTCCCTTCTTTTTGGGTCGGTAACGGTGTTTTTGGGACGCTTTTAGGGCTTCCTTCAAGACGACTGGGCAGAATTTCCCTCATCCTCTCAATTTCGACTTCTACGGAATCGGAGTTTTTAGTTCCGCCGGCCGCCGCCGCTGCATACTTGGACTACATACGTTGGACTTATCCGCGGCGCCACAGGCGGGAAGTTCGCTTCTACAATTCGAAAATCGTGCACATTATTCACTTTTAATTTCTAAGTCCCGCTTTTTCCTAGAGTAATTTCATTTTATTTTTAAGAGATTAATATTCTGGACAGCCACGGTAGCTAGCCGGATGTTTACCGTTGCAGTTTGCGCATATGGCCGGCTCTTTAGAAGATTTTGTGCAATCTTTTGTTAGGTGACCTAATCCACATTTTACACATTTGGCGTGCTTTGTCAACATGTCCGTATTGTTGGCACCTGTGACATTGAGGGGGCCCACTGGGGGGTTTATGACTTTCAATTCTAATTTTTAATCCACAAATTACTCTAAGATTTAAAAATAATTCGATGTTTTGTATGTCGTCAAATTCTATTAAAAACAAAGGTAGTGGCCGGAGCTTGTCGGACGTAATTTTCTCCACAAGGTTCTTCTTCGTCGGCAGCGTAGTTTTTAATTTTGTTTAAATTTATTTTTTGTTCTCGCAGGGATTCCTCAATGTCGGAAATAAAAATACTAAGCGGTAGGTCCCTAACGATGAAATTATGTTTTTTTTTCCTAAGGCAAGTCTATAAGTAAAAACTTCAATCACGTATTTAGTTAAAATCTCTTTCACCGAAAGGAGGTCTTTGATGGTACTACATTTTATTAAAAATTTTTTCCCTGCCATTTGCGCGACCGGCTGCATTTGGCATTCTGCACATAGCTTCTTAAATAATTGAACCCAATTATCTGCATTACCCAGGTAAATTGGCGGAAATCGCTCTTTTTTAATACTATTTGTTGGAACTTCGTTAACTATATTATCAAGTGCGGCCGCGATGGGCTAGGTGGGGACAAGGGCGAGAAAGAATTGCTGATAGCAACCGAGGATGCAGGCGGCGAGGACCCTGCCTTGCGCTTCCCCCCCTGAACGGTGGTCCAGTCCTTATTTATTTTATCTCTTTTGTCGTTGGCCCCGTCCGACCCCACCGGGCGCCAATCTCCATCACTGGACCTAGAATCGATTCTAATTTCTTTCATTACTGCCACGCCCCCCTCCTCTCTGAGGTTTGGGGTGCGTTTGAATGATTTTTGCTTGGGCCTCATTCGGGCAGCTGGTCGCCTCGGGGGGCGGCGGGGGCGGGCGGCAAACTTCAGCGCATCGGCGCTAATTTGACTGGAAGGGGGGGAGGCTGCAGCGGTACCGGGTTCGCCGCCCGGTGATCCTCGGCTTCCGGCAAATAAATCACGCGACTTGACCCCATTTGAAAGCGAACCGACGCTAATATTAGTTTTCAAGGAAACCGAAGGGAGGGAAGGGTGGATTTAACTTCTGGCTCTTATGGCCATTTCTATTTTTCCCATTACTTTCATTTCGCGTGAATAGGTCTTTCGGGAATTCTTTCAGGCGAGTTCCGCTTGCTTTGTTTTGGGCCGCGCTCCATGGCAGGGGTGACGTCCTTGTTAAAAGAATTTACATGGTTGTTTGTCTTTTTTTCAGAACCGCGACAGGTGACAACAACACCGGCACGTGAGACTTCTGATCGCCGAGGCGGGCGGGACACCGTTTCGCAATCGCGGCTGCCTCTATTGTTTGATGAATTAATTATTTCGCTTAGAAATTCGAAAGAACTACTGGTGCGAGGCGACCGGCCGTCACTTCTAACTCTTTCCTCCTTTTGAATCGAGATTTGGTCTGTCGTTTCCGTCATTAGCTAATTCGGGCATATTCATTTTTAGTTATTAAGAAATTGAGAGGATACAAGGGTTTGCATGCGCTTCCGACGGCCCGGGCATTAATTAAAAATAAGTGAAATTCAGGTTAAGTGAGGCAGACACTCATTTAAAAAAAAACAATGAGGCGCTGGTAAAACATTCGTTTAAAGAAGCAGTTATTACAGTTAAAAGAAACAGTTGACGAAAATAATTTAATTAAAATTCCGTGAGTTAAAAGTTTGAAAACCCAGTTAAAATAAAATGTAGCAGCGGAGTTTTGCCACACAGTAAAGTTTAAATAACGTCAGGTGATTGAATTAAAGGTAAAATAGGCGAAAAAACACAAATAAATACAAATCTACGTAAAATTAAAAAAAAACACTAGTTAAGCAGCGTCAGAAATTAAAACACGGTTTGGAGACGCAGTAGAAAACTAAAATACATTCAATAAATATATCCGAAATAAAAGATGGGAAGAAAAAGTTAAAACAAGATAATTTCTACAATAAGGTCAGAAAATTCAATTAGAAATTTAAAATTCGCGAGAAACAAGTTATATTGACTCGGTCGAAGTTTAAGAAGTAAATGATTAAAAAATAGGTAAAAATACGAAAGAAAGTCAAGAATTAAAATACACAATGAAGTACAAGAAACAATTTGACAAATGAGTTAGAAAAGGTAAAAATTTACAATTAAAATTTGAAATTCGCGGCAAAAAACGTGTTTAAAAGATCGCGATCGAAAAATTTAAAAGAAAATAAGAAAATAAATAAATAATTTAATTGAAAGAATACTAGAAACAAGTTTAAAATATAATTAAAACCAAAATTTCAAATGAAATGCCTAAGGGACTCGGCCAAACCGACTATGGAGGGACGAGATAAGGCGCTAAATTGATTTAAATTTTAATATTGCTAAAATAAACCTGGAATAAAAAACGGAGAGCTAAATAAGGCGTACCAACTTACATACCATCCAACCTTACTTTGAGGAAGTCCTTGGGCCCTTTGGGCGTACCTTTGGGAAGGGACAAATGTCCTCCTCGCTATCAACTATGGTGAAAACTAGAAAAGTAGAACGCCCCGGTCCACTAAATTAATTGTTTCGATTTCTGTGACGCCATTACGGAGATGAAGACGCAAACTACACGTGAAATATCGGGGGACCGCCCTATTGGCCTACGCAGACGGACGGATAGACAACGCCAACATAACATCCAGTTCGTATACCGAATAAAGAATAAGACTGCATTCCGTGAAATCACCGGGAAAGAAAATGAAGAATGCAGTATACAGCAAGTTGAACTACAGGAACATTTCGGTGGAAATATCGGCGAGCATCTATGGATAACCCCACCATCCACTGTCCCAGACATCGTAAGGAGGACGACGAATAACGACCATGCAATCCTGCTAAGACCATTCCTACCGGCCGAAGTAGCGAGAAGACTGTCAACTACCAAAGATTCCGCACCCGGCCTAGACGGAATTCGTTACCGATCCTGGGGAAAAGCAGACCCGGGATGCAAGGGACTCGCGGCCATGTTCAACGCAATTTTGAGGCTCGGACTTATCCCCGAGCAATGGCGAACAGCAAGGACGGTACTCGTGTACAAAGGAGGGGACAGAGAGGAGGTAACGAATTGGCGACCTTTGACCCTGGGACCTACCTCGGGGAAACTCTTTGCAGGATGTCTAGCGGATCGCTTCCAGGACTGGACGAAACAGAGAGGACTACTTTCATTCCCACTACAGAAGGGCTTTGTTCCTGGATCAGAAGGCTGCCTTGAACACAATTTTGTACTAGGATCGGTTCTGGACGACGTCCGAAGGAACAAAAAAGAAATAGCGCTGGCCTGGCTAGATATCACTAACGCCTTCGGAGCAATCCCACACGCTCATATACTAGGAGTATTAACAGCAATGGGCCTCCCAGACAGGATGGTTGAGGTAGTAACGGAGTTGTACAAAAACAGTGCAACAAGGATAAGGAATGTAAATGGCTACACGGAACCGGTTAACGTCAACCGAGGAGTGAGACAAGGGTGTCCCCTCTCGCCGATCCTATTTAATCTAGCGATGGAACCGCTCCTCCGCGCCCTACTTGCGAAGAAGAAGACGGCAGGCTACCGCATCGGTACACAGACCATCTGCTGCCTGGCGTATGCGGACGACCTGCTCCTAATTGCAAGAGATGCAGGGATGCTACGATCACTCCTATGGGTGGCAGGAGAGGTAGCCACTTGGTCCGGCCTGGAATTCAAAGCAAGGAAATGTGCCACACTGCACTTGGACTGTAGAAACGAACTCAATAGAGGAGTAAGGAATACATCATTCCAAATCCAAGGGCACGATATGAGGACCCTAAATGTGGAGGATCACTACCGGTACCTTGGTGCCCCGGTTGGGTACAAGGTTGACCAAACGCCCAAGGAGACACTTGACGGAGTGATAGAAGACCTGAAAAAGATAGATGGGAGTGATCTAGCGCCTTGGCAAAAAATAGACAGCGTGAGGACCTTCATACTCCCACGGTTCGACTACATCCTCCGATGTGCCACAGTCCCTAAGAAAAACCTTCGGCAGACAGATAGACAACTAGCAAGGTACTGCAAGAAATGGATGTTCCTACCGATGAGAGCATCAAGAGAGATCCTTTTCCTTGCACCCTCGATGGGAGGTGCAGGACTGATGCCTCTAACCATAACCAGTGATATCATGGTTATATTGCAAGCATTCAAGATGCTAGCCTGCAGAGATCCTTTTGTTCGGGACCTGGCATGGTGGAGTTTAGCCGACGCCGTCCACCATAAAATAGGTCGAGGTGGCCCTACACCAACAAAAATGGCCATTTGCAATTACCTCAACGGCAGCAGTGACGGAGACCTTAGCAGCACCTCAGGGGGAATGGCATCCATATGGTCTAGGACGAGAAAGGCTACAAGACAACTGGGCGCAATACTGTCCATTCAGTGGGAGTGGAGTGCTGCAAGAAGAGAGATGGCCATCCGCATTCCAGATGAACTATGGGCCCCGACGATCATCCCACCCTCGGCGACGAAGAAGCTGTGTGGTGCCCTCCGAGGCGCAGTTAGAGAACGTTACCGGAGAATTCTCACCGCTAAACCCGACCAGGGGAAGGCATACGAGATGGCATCGGCGAATGCGGCAAGCAACCATTTCCTCAGGACAGGCCGTAATATGCGTTTCTGCGAGTGGCGATTCGTCCACCGTGCTCGCTTGAATGTGCTACCTCTCAAAGGCTCTTACAAAGGGATCAGAAGATGGGACTCAACCTGCAGAAGGTGTGGAGACCAAGACGAAACGCTCCCTCACGTCTTGAACCACTGCCTGCCCCACGCAGCAGCATGGACACTGAGACATAATGCCATCCTGAACCACCTAAAGGATGCACTATCGCGTGACTGGATAGTGAGTTTAAACAGAGCCATCCCTGGAACGGGCTCAGCACTGCGTCCCGACCTTGTTCTCCGACGCGGCCTAGAGGGACCAATATATATTGTGGACGTCACCGTCCCATTCGAAAATAGAGCGGAGGCCTTCGCAGCAGCGAGAGCAAGAAAACTCGCAAAGTACCGTGATCTAGTGCAGAGTGTAAGAGTGAAGCACCGCTTACCAGGTAAAGGTTCACCTAGAGACCTTTATAGTTGGGGCACTAGGTACATGGGATGAAAGAAATGAAGGATTGCTGCGACGATTGGGTATCCCAAAGACAACCAGGAAACAGGTCCGCTGGAAATCTGTTTCTGCGGCAATAAAGTGGTCCAGAGACATTTATGTGGAACATGTAAGTGGTATACGACAATACCAAGTGGATGAAAACGCCCAGGACTTATGACTGATACCACTGGAGAAAGACTGATGCTTTTTATATTGTATAACTGAACTGCATTCTCTGAAATGTACTTTTATGCCACTGGAGAAAGACTGATGCTTTTAAATGTCTATTTTTTATATATTGTATAACTCAACTGCATTCTCTGAAATGTACTTTTATATTTTCTTAATAAACTAACGACAACCATACAAGATGAAATTCGACGGCGCATCGAAAGAAACAAAGATACGAAAAGAGAACACATTACGCCGAAGGGGACATGATTAGGTGTAGAGGCGATGAGGTCAACCCAACATAGAGAGAGAGAGATGAGGAAAAATTGTTCGGAATAGTTCTGTTCGTTGATAATGCCAAATAACCGTCTCAGGAGTCTAAATTAATCTATAGGCTTGCCCTCCCGACGAACAAGCTCAATCCTCTGACCTCGAGATCCTCTCGATATAACTCCGTCGGTGTATGGAAGCCCTAGTCGATTCTTATAATATCCGTACAAGAACGGTACGATGTAAGGGTTGACCACACTTCACCGTGCCGTAGCTAGGCCGCGAGTCGGCCGTGTCACGTGTCGTCCTATGTGAAGCCACACTTTTCCGCGCCGCGCCCGTACTTTGTCCGTATTCTGGCTCATCTCCACCTTGCGGAGGGAGCAGTTTAGTATTCTTTCCGACTTCGACGTGGCCACTACGTAGAAGTGATGTTCCGTAATTTCAGTAACAGTGATGATAGTGCTAGCACTAGAGGAAGAAGAAATTAATAGTTTAAAAAACAATAACAGTCGAAAAAGGAAGTGGGTTCACAGCGCTTGGAAGAAAAGGTCCATCGAAGGGGAGTTTTGCTCGCTACTGCCACATCTGATCGAAGATGAAACAAAAATTTATCAATACTTCAGAATGACAAGATACACATTCTACCAACTTTTGGGTAAACTTCGAGACTCGCTTAAAAAAGAAGATACTTTTTGGAGGCTTTCAATATCGCCAAATGAACGTTTGGCTGTGTGTTTGAGGTAAGTAATGATTCTAAGGATAATCTCTAGAACTCTTACTTTATTTTTGACTTTTTCAATTTTTAAATGTATTAGAATAATACTCATACATACATAATTCAGAGAATACCGATAAAATACTAATACAATAAAAACATTCTGAAGAAATAAAAAATTATGAGATAGCAATATTAAAGGCTTTCAAGAATATTACAAGATATTGATTCACCGGAATGTCTTGGTTCATCGCGTGGAGCTGAAGATGATGATTCTGATGATGGATATGACCATGCTGTGAAGTTAGACAAATCGCCTTGACTTTCGGGTTCATTTGGAGCTGTCTCAACTCCATTTCTTGGACCACCGCAAAAATCTTTCCTTTTGCTTCATGTAAAATGTGGGGATTTAGTGATTTTAACGAAGGCGCAATTCCTCCCAAAAAAGCATCTACTGGATCTTGTGAATATGATGTTTTCTTTTCTGCTTCTTTTTCTGCCAATATGAAAGCCATCAACTGTCGCGAAGGGGAGTCTGGCAATGTCTCTTCAGGACATGGAAGTTTTCGCTTAACCGCTTTTACTTTGGCAATTTTATCTTTATTACTAAAGTCATGACTTGTTCTGAAACTATAATTACCGGGAACAGTGGGAAAGTTTTCATCTTCATTCGTGGGCTTTTCGTCTGCTGGCCGTTCTAAATAAGTTTCTTTATTGGTATCCGCGTCATCCACAGGTTCATTGTCATTTTCTTCCTCATCATCTTGTGATTTTGGCACATTGGATATTCCTTCACGTTTTCCGAGATGAGGAAGCAAAAAAGAGAGAATATCCTCGTACTTGTATTTTAGCATTTTATGAGCGGCCTGTCCTGATCTTGTTTTCCTTTTCTGTATAGTCCGACGTAACTGATCTCTAATGGAACTCCATTTTTTCTTACATTCTTCAGCACCGCCTGAAGTGAACAATATTAAACGGAAATCAGAATTAATTTTACTACACGCTTAGTCAGTAATATGCTCGATAATTTTTACATTTTATTCTTATTTCAATCCCTAACTTTTACGTTTCTATAATTTGCATTTAACTGTTCGTAATACTATTTAATTTCAGGTTTCTTGCTACGGGAGATTCCTTCAAGACTATTTCTTTCAGTTACAGATGGGCAAATCAACGGTTGCAGCTATTGTTCATGACACATGCAGAGCAATAGTTAACAATCTTTTAAGCGAAGTTATGCCAATACCGAATGAAGGTAATTGGAATACTATAGCCGATGAATTTTGGGCAAAGTGGCAGTTTCCAAACTGTATTGTGGCTTTAGATGGAAAGCACATAACAATACAAGCCACGGCATTTTTTAAGTAATACGAACTTGGCCAAATGGCCACGTAGTAGTCTGCCGTGGCCACATAGTAATCATAATCTGGCCACAACCAATTTTCGGAAATGCGTGAATAACACTGAAATAATGTCACAAATTTTCTGATCATACATGATTTCCCCAAAATGTAAAAAAATCAACAAACTTGCAAATTCGAATGAAGTTTTTTGGTGCAAATCGAAGAAATTTTTCAACGAATGAATGACAGTTCATCAAATATACTGTCATTGAGGATTTATATGGAAAAAAACATACGCACGACTTCCGTTTGATATATAAATTCTATTAATTCTGCACGTTCTCAAGGATTTTTCTCAGCAAATAATTACGAATTTGTGGTCAAGTATATAACAAGTTGGATATGAAAAATAACTATTTGAGGAATCACTTTTTTATTGCAAATGTTTTGGTATGAGTGAGTCACAACCCGTCGATCACAATTCGTCTATTGAATAGATCTGATTATAAAATCACAAACCGCCATCTTGTAGAATAAGTGCTCCAAACCAATTTTCCTCGTTCACGCGTATAAATGTCGTAAAATCTCCTATTAACATAAAATGTTTTCAGACTCGCTCATGTATGTCGGTGGAGGAGCGATTGGGGGGGGGGGGTTAGTGAAAAATCCTTAAAAAATGCCCTGATACAAGCTCCAAAATCATCGGGCAGTCTGTACTGGAATTACAAAAAAACCTACTCTATTGTTCTCTTGGCTCTGGTTGATCCTTGTTATAACTTTATCATCGTAGATGTAGGAGGCTATGGAAAAAACTCTGATGGAGGAATATTCTCTAGCTCTAATTTTGGAAGAGCATTAAAAAATGACAAACTAAATATTCCCAAGAAGAGAGCCCTACCTGGAACAAATACTGAACTGCCAATGATGATTGTTGCAGACGAAGCATTCCCTCTCAAAACCAACATAATGAGACCATATCCTGGGAGAGATTTGGCAAGTGACAAGGCGATTTATAACTACCAGTTGAGTAGAGCAAGGACAATATCCGAAAATGCTTTCGGTATTTTACAGCAAAAATTTCGAATATTCACGAGAAGGCTTCAAGGAAAACCTGATAATATAACAATGGCTGTACTAGCATCGTGTGTATTACATAACTTTATTCGGAAAACTGAGGGTTACAACTTTCCGGAGAGCATTGGAAACCAAAGGGAACACAGTGAAACTTCGAGAGAGACATCATCCAGTTTAGAAGCACTACCCCGCTTTCGCGGTAGGGCTACAGAAGCAGCGTTTGCTGTGCGAGAGCAGCTGAAACATTTCTTAAATTCTCCTGAAGGAAGTGTGGATTGGCAAGAACATGCAGCATTGACTGTTTGAATGTATAACTACAAATTTCTTTAAAAATAAAAAATAGTTCTACGGTTATCTGTTTTTTTTAATCCCGTAAGAGAATATTACTGCGGTTTTGAGGCTACGTTTCGTGAGTCAACATATTTCATTTATATCTTCATCAAATTTGAAATATTTTCAAGAATAAAAATTTTTGTACTTACCTTCTACTCCTAAGTTCGTCCCAATTATTTTCCAAATCTTGTCTTTGTAATCATGATTACGATATCTCTCGCTCGATTGATCGTAAATAACAGGAAACTTTCGAACTTCCTCGATGAGTTTCTCCGCATCTAACATAATTATGCTAAGTGTTGTTGAAGTTAATAAAATTTCACTCAAAATTGTTTCACTCCAAAGAAAATAACTGGGAACTGGGACTCTTCCGTGTCCGTTCCGTGCCCGTCAAAAATTAAACCAAACTAGTCGGGCGCGGAGGTGACGGCGCGGAGGTGACGATCCGGTGTCGGTGCGGAGAGGTGTGGACTAGCACATTGTATAGCATTATAGTATTCGTTCCCGTATGTCGGCCGACACCCGGCCGAGCCACGGCACGGTGACGGTGCGGTGAAGTGTGGCCAGACCTGTAGACGAGCTACGGCGTAGCTGACTTCAGGGTGCAAACACAACGCCATCTGTGAAACTTATGCAAAAAGAATCCCTCCCACCCCCAACTTATGGAGAGTCGCCCGGTTGGTCCTGACAACTGCTTCCCAGTATCGCTCTTTTGTTTTCTCACGAAGATCATAGAAGGATATAACTGGAATAACAATATCAGTTATCTTCTCCTCGAAATCGGTAGTGTAGGGATGCCACATCGTCTGAAAAACATCGAGTGGTCGATGTATCGATATTTATAAAAGTACTCACCACTCACTCATCGAAAAAAAACATCGATGTATCGAGTGTTTTTCTTTCATCATCATCATAATTAAACTGCCATTTTAGTACACATTAGGAATCTTTTCGCCTTATCGATCCGAATTAAGAGAAGATATACAGTTTCGCGGGGAATGTAACCCAAAATACATCGAAAACAAGAAAATGACCACATAAATTTCAACATTTAACCATGTTTTTATTAAAAATCGAGAGAAACTATGCAAATTTAGTCTATATAGATAGTATATATTTTCACTTTAAATGCGTAGCAGTAAAACCAAAAAACGTCGAAGATCCAAAAACAATCGAAAATAATTCGTTTTTTGTGGCCATTCTTGCTTAAAAACCGAGAAAACATATTCAAATTAAGACTGGTTTAAATGCTTTTGTCGCAACCTATCTAAATCACTATATCGATATTTGAGAATACTATGGTAAAGAAGGATGTTTTTCCGAATCTTTTCGGGTTATCGATGTATTTTTGAGATTTCCACTCCGCATAAGCTTTAAAATGAGTCAAAACTTGTGTATTTAATCTCATTTTTTAGCAAGTTACGGCCAAAGAAACTGTGTAGGGTACATAAAAAATCTATATAGTCAAAAATTGTATATTTCATCTCGATTTCTATTAAAACGTGGTCAGAAACTAAAATATTTTTAATAATTTTCTGGTTTTCGATATTTCTTGGGTTACCTTCCCCGCGAAACTGTATACCTTCTCCCAACTAACATTGTAAGACGAAAACATTTCCAAGGAAAAAATTCTTTATTTCAAACCACATATTCTAGTAAAATATAGAATCAATGGTAATATTTCGAGATTCCGCCGAAGATAAACGAAGACAAACCCACAGAATTTTCACTTTCTATATATACAAGACATCTAACTTCCCTCATCGGTGAAGTGGAAATCTCTACCCTTTCTGACTGTAATCACGTACCGGCAATTGCTGGTTACCTTCTTACAGAACATTTCTCGTTATCCATGTAATATATCGTCCTCTTCAATCATCAGATTTATGGGCCTCGAGTATTTTTACGGGATAACACATCGGATTCAACAATGGGATCGGTCGTCAGGGGGATGAGTTGTTTACAACCTCCAATTTGAAACTGAGATCGAACCAAGGACTATCAGCGAGAAAGAATAAATCGTACAAATAATATATTTATGATCTCTATCTACATTTTCAAGTTCCCGTCATATCGGGAAATGATTTAAAAAATCGTCGCAATACATTTTAAATGGGAGTGTATTTGCCCTGACCTAGCGTCGAGCCAAGGATATCGACCTATCGTCGAACGAAATCTTCGAAGATTTCTTTGCGGTTTTTGTTGGATAAGTAAGGCACTGCATCTCACGAATTCCAACTCTCTACTTTTCCGGGAAGTGCCTCGAAAAAATTTTCGAATATCCCGCAATGTATCTTTATGTTGAAAATCGTGATTGTGGGCACGCTACGATAAATAAGTGATAGTTACTAATGTAATACAAATAAAATGAGTCAGGGTACGGGATGGGATGTTTTCAGAAGATAGAATATTAATAGAAAGCACGAATTAAATAAATACAATCAGAGAAATTACATTCTCAGATGATGCAACCTATATAATGCGACACCTGTTATATATTCTGAAACTGCCAAAAGGATTAGTGAAATAGATGCTAGAACGAATCGTTTCAAAAATTAATACTTTTACGCGTACGATACGCAAAAGCAATCGATTAGGATATTAGAGCCAAGGTGCTTGCACCACATTCAACAATCCGAAAGGCAGCTGGAAAGGTCCTTAAAAAGGCATAGATATAGACAAATTTTGTATCAATGGAAGAATTTGACAGACAAAAATATCATATTTGTTGTCATCAATGTACGATTAGAAATTACACAAATTTATGACATTGTAATTGTAAAAGTAATTAGCGTTATTTTTTCGGTGCGGTTGTTGCAACCGATGCATATAAAAATGTTATCAGACATTGAACAAGCTGTTAGGAAAACATTAAAATCCATGGTATTGATACAGCAAATAGTTTTCACATCAGAGCGCCCGCAATCACACATACGACGTTCCGAAAATGGCAAAAATTGCGTCCAATTAACTTAAAATCTCAGAAACGGAATTCGATGAAATTAAGTTGCTACCAAGTAAAATGCAGATCTTTTAAACTAACACCTCTGACTCCATAAGTGTTCGTTTCTCATTTTCGCAAATTTTTAACTTCTCGGCTCGGGAGGTATTCGTAAATATAATCCGATTCTGAAAAAAAAGTTGCATGTCGTATTTTCATATCATTACAGAACATTCACGCAGAGCGCAAATTGGATTTAAAAAATACTGATTTTCGGCCCACTTTAAGAAGTCTACAAGAGAAAATTAAATGTAAAAGAACATTCCCGAATACGATTGAGTAGAGAAATTTACCAATCTCCATAAAAACATTGAAATATTAGTTTCGTCATCACGCCGCGCTATTGGCCATAGTACGTGGCAGCCTTCAATGGTCATGGCCACGTATCGATGAATCAGAAAATTCACATCGATATAATAACCGGCAGAGTTACCTGCCATATAATTGAAAGAAAATTAATTATTTTTTTCTATCCTTTATTTTACTTTCCTTTCTTTCCACCCTGTGTATCTCACTTCACTCCGAGGTTTCCAAGAGCACCTTTGAGGCTGTGAGCACACCCATGGGGAGGAGTAAAGAGGGGCATGAAATTAGGGTCTTTATAGGGACGCAAGTCTCATAATGATTTCCTTAAAGTTGTTAATGAATCGCGCCTAAATTCATATTGCTGTGATATTTCTTAAGAGATTCTTATCGAAAGAAATTCGCAAAAGTGGCTCCACGATTCAATGCGTTTAAGAGCCATCTCGCGTTATTTTTCTAATACCTAATTTAGTTAAAGTTCTTCCGCCAAACTACGTCACCATAGACGTCACTATGCGCGAATGTGAAATTTAAAAGCGTTTGCAAGAAGCGACTACAGATGGCTGTTTCTGTCCTTTCTTCGCCTCATCTTTACGCTGCTATGGATCCGTTAGGAATTTCGAAGATGATGTCACAGCAATACGTATGTTCGACGCCATTTGTAACTATTTCTGACATATTCCAGTAGAAGTTTAGTTCACCCCGTATTAATGCCGTTCCTTCACTCTCAGTAACACTTTCCCTAATCTGTGTTTTTACTGCCTCTCTCCCGATCCCGCAAACTTTAGAGTTATGTTTTGTGTTACCATAATCGCTATAATTGGCTTAAAAATAGGGCATAACCATATATTTTAAGACTCATTTTGATGCTTTTGAAAAGATCCAACCGATTAACCAATACATTTTAACATTCAGGTGGCTAATAAAATATATTTCCATTTTCCTCTTATATTTTGCTATTTCTAAGTGAAATTTAAAGTAATACTTTTTTCATTAATTAAAAAAATAGGGGTAGCCCATATTTAAACCTCATTTTTAAAATGCGACTTTTTGGATTTTTTAAATAATAGCATTCTTTTAAGAATTTTTTTTAATTCTGAAACTTTCCCCTTTGACAATCAACGGGCTCTTCTGCTAGTATTAAAATAAAAAACAAGTAGATGATGGCAAATAAATGTAACTTTTAAAAGATATGGTGTAAATGCCATCATATGATCTTAGTAAATGATCAACAGTGATTATAATACACCTATGTTATTTCAAATAATGATAAAAAGCGGGAGGTAAAAATATTTAATTAACGATAAAAAATTCTCTTTGTAACGTTAATCGAAGATATGGCAATTCATTTAAATAGCATGAGCTCAGTACACAAAAGGGAATTTGAGAAACGTTTAAGGGGCTAATTTTTGCTATAAATTTTCCAAGAGCTGTTTTATCCAATCTCTGATAAATAAGTGGATGTTTCAATGGAACCAATCTAGATGAAATCAACACAACAACAAGCGTGTATGTTTGACTATTAAAACAAACACTCAGTCCGAGATTTATGGCGATTATTGAGAGTGAAATGTTTTAGTTGGCCAATTGAGAGTGCGGCCAAAATTATTAAAATGAGAAATTTGGAAAAATATCAAATCCATGAAATAATGAAATTGCGGGAATATTACTAATGCTCTTCTTGATATTATGTAAATCGTGAACACCCACGTCAAGTGGATGGAGCTCAAAACACCTGGAGTTTACCCTGCGAGTGTGGAGCAGCTTATATTGGAGAGACTGGCAGGACAATTGAAACACGGATCAAAGAACATTCCCTTCATATCCGACTCAAGCAACCCGAGAAATCTGCCATCGCGGAGCACTGCTTGGACACGAGATGAAACTTGAAGACACAAAAATCTTATGTAAGGCACCACGATTCTGGGACTACATCATCAAAGAGTCAAATACAACTAGAAAAGAACAACATAAGTAGATATGGCGGCTACAACCTCAACAAGACATGGCAACCGATCCTTCTGAAAATCTCCGAGAATCCACAGCCCTCCCGGTCAATCAGAACCCCGCTTCCCCATATAAGCCATTTCCTTCATCACACCTCCATTCGATTCAATAGGCACCCAAATTCAGTCAGGAAATTAAGCAATCAACATCCACTCAGATTACGGCCCCGTAATATTTACATATATACGTCGCAATTGGACAACAGTCCGGTGGCGACGGCCTTACACTCAAATACATAAATACACAATATATAACACGCAATATATACAGAACACACTTTTACTGCAATCCCATATCAATCAATAAAACATCGTCAAGAGCGTTTTTCACTGAAAATCTTGCTCATCTTCGCCTTAAAGTAGTGAACACTAGAAAGGAATGGTTCAATAATATCTACAGGTAGGGCATTCCATTGCTCAATAGAGCGATTACAAAGCGAATATTTGTCTACGTTTGTCCTCTGAGGCATAGGGTCGATCTGAAACCTATGATCCTTTCTGCCGAAGTAGGATGGCTTTTTTAGCCTGCCACTAATACCAGCCCATGCTGACTTTCCACTATATTACAAGCTTCCTAATCTACTGATAATTCTTCTCCCTTCAAGAGACTCCCACCCCAATTCCTCTATCATTTTAGAAACGATTGAAGTCCTTTCAAAAATCCTAAGGACATAACGCGCTGCTGTTCTCTGCACCATTTCAATTTCTTCATTCTTTCACATTCTCTCGCTTGATATGTCAACAAACTTGTTCAATAGCTGCATTTCCGTCCCATATTCCCCTTCAACTCGGAAAAAAGCAAAGTCATTTTCATTCCTAAGCCCAATAACAATCATACGGACCCAAACAATCACAGACCAATTTCGCTCCTCTCACATCTCGGTAAAATTTTCGAAAAACCCATTATTATTAGATTATTTTCATTTCTTCAGGCCTCAAAAATTTTAATTCCTCAACAAATGGGGTTTAGGAAAATTATAGCGCCGTCCATCAAATTTTACGTCTTCAACACTTCATTGCAAATAATTATACTAAAAATAAATACGCAACCGGTTGCATCTTCCTTGACTACGAAAAAGCCTTTGATTCCGTCTGGCATAATGGTCTGATCTACAAATTAATTCAATACGGCTGTCCATCCACACTAACTAAAATCATCCATCCATTCATCACTGACCGTACATTCACCACCACAGTTCAAACCCATACTTCGCTCTCATTGGCCACGACGTATAAACGATATTCCGAAAATGAAAAATACTGAACTATTTCTATATGCAGAAGACATAGCAATAGCCGCCACAGGCTGATTTTATGATTCAATTATTTCACGATTGAACAACCACTTCTCCGAAATTGACAAATGGACCGGAAATTGGAAGACGCGGCTTAATCCCGCTAAGAGCGCATTTATGCACTTTGTGCCGAACGTTGATTAACCCATCAATCCTCCTTCAATCAACTGTGAAATCAGTTACATTCTTAGGCGCGACTCCTGATCCGCATCTAAATTAGACAATACATGCAAAACAAGCAATAGCCAAAGCCACGGCACGCCAAGGCAATGCCCGGGCGGGGTACACTGTACTCAGGCAGCTATTACTTAACGCAAAGTTTTCTTCACATTTTGCCTTTTAATTTGCGGGAATTTGTTTAAAATTATCAGATATTAGTTTTATAGAAATTATATACGTGTTAATTCAACAAAGTAATGAATTTTAAATAAATGAAACATGTTACTTGCTGTCGGACTTTTCATTACAGATACTAGAGTTTAGAGTTGAATAAAATTCAAAGCAAGCAGTCCCACATAAAATCAAGATCCACCAAATTTTATCCTACGTTTAACCATATGATGGATGCATTTTTGTTTTTTATCTTTTGGTATTTTATCACATTTTTGACGAAAAAAGTGCTCTCTCCAATGAGCTTCGTCTGGGAGTGGAACCGTGTTGGTGGGGGTGGTGCTCGGCAGGGGGAGGATCCGGCTTTGATGTGGTGGGCCGACTTGCCCATCTGCCTGTGCGGCAGGTTTCAAGTGGTCGGTTGGGAGGTTTTGCGGTGCTATCCTCGCTGCGAACTGCAAGTCAGGAGCGTGGGAGTGCCGAAAGTGACAACAGGAGCGGGTGCCTCCGCCCCCACCGATGGCGATCAAAAGCGCCTCTCCCAACCTCGCCACCCATCGAAGTGACCTAATCTCCCACCGATCTGGAGGGCCAGCTCGGTTCCTTCAAGTGGAGTCCCAATTTCTGGTGCTTAAAGTCACGGGTGACGCAGCACTTAAGGTCCACACGCAGACATGGATTGTGGCATAAACTACGCAATATTTAAATATTTATTGAATAAATAATTCAGTCTCTCCTCGCATCTATTTCTCCAGCTGTGTTTTTCCTCTTCTTACTCACTGCTTGCCCATATGGACCATGTCATCCAAGTCAAACCTCTCTTCTCTCAACGGTATCTTAAATTTCTTTTTAAAAATAGTCTGTTTTCGAGTGCCGTCTTATAGAAATATGCCAAAAGAACATCTTCTGAATCATCTGAATCTTACCCCAATCAAAGCCTCTCATACTTTCTCCGACTTTTAATATAATAAATAACAAAATTGATTCCCCATTCTTACTCTCTCTTTTCTCTTTCCCTCAAGAACTACACACCTATCCGATAACTTCTCTTTGATTACTCCTCGTCTATCAATAGTTAAACGATCACTCTTCTTTCGCATGCCTTCAATTTTCAATTCCCTTTCCTCCAATACTCATTTCGATCCTTTCTTCTCATCTCCGAAATCAGTGGCGCAGCGAGGGGGGGGTTTTAGGGGTTCAAACCCCCCCCCCAAGAGTCAAGTCCAATGACTAGCTCTGTCCTTTTTTTCTGCTGAAGAGTACAAAACCCCAATCAACACGCAATTCTTACAAACACACAGCTAGTGTTTGCTTGATAAATTCAGCGAAAGCTTCGCATACCCGTAAATATGGCTCCGATGTCAGCTAAGATGTTTTCGGCAGCAGAGCAGAGACCTAGTGTCGATATCAATGGGACGCTACTATACGAGTGTTTCGCACACAACGTTCAACGCGTGCACTTCTTAAGCATATGCTTTAGTTAGATGACTCACACCATAAGATATGATTCCCATGAGAAAAATTCAAAAGTGCTGATTCGTTTACTCCTCGCAAAAATAAAAGGGAACATTCGAGAAGTAATTCGAAACTTACACCCTGAAAACAGATTTTAAGATTACGTTTGAGGGGCAAACAGATTCATAAAAGCTCAGTTAGATCTTCTCCATGTAACTGCTTAAATGGTGTGAATGCAAAGCTTGGCTCGTAAGTAGCGCTTTTGGAAATTCACAGTGAACAATTCGAAGTATTGTTTAGTTTGGATTTCATAAGTTACAGACGGACATCCAAAAATTGTTTTAACAGTCCGCTAATAGCTCGAGACCTTTATTGAAAAAACGTTAGTTAATGGTTATGCTTTTTGTTGTGAAATGACCATTATTAGATGAATAAATTAGAATTGTCTTATGTTAGGGCAGTTATCGGAGGGCACATCTGAAGATGAGTTTAGCAACTATTTCAAAGGTTCCTTTATGAAGCATTCTGGACGATTAAAAGTCTGTAAAGTAGACTCTTCATTATTCGTGATGATAGAAAAAATACTAATCCTTATTTTATGATTACCTGTAAATTTGATGTATATTTACGAAAATAATTCAACACCCAAATGTCCGTAGAAATTTGAAAAAGTATTGGAGCAATACAAGATATCAGTAAAATTAATTTTCGATGATATTATTAATAATGTACCAATTTGGAAGCAAATTGGTCAGCTGAAAGGTATTGTAGGCGTATGGTATGCACAGATTTATCGGAACTGTAACTTGGTGACTCGAAATAAATTCCATATACTGTTAAAACTATGACTTAAATTCCTCAGCTTCCTGTAGCCAATTTTTCTTTGGCGATAGAATCCAACGAATCTCATGACTTATCCTGTCAACCACGTGGTCATGCAATGCCCCTTAAAAATTTCAATTCATGGAAAAATTTTGATTTCTTTGAACATTCAGTGCGTAATACTGGGTTTGCGTCAGCTATCTGCAGGTTAAAACACCTAACTATTACTAAGTCTAAATAAAATTTAAGTTGACGTCTTCATATTTTTCACTTTTGTATGTAAATCTAATTCTGAAAATTTAGATATAATATCAACTATAATCAAGAGTCCACTGTATTTTTTAATGCAGCCGAATTTTTAATGTTCGGTATGAGGTAAATTCAATTAAACACATCGCTAATACATAAATAACGAAATCAGGCTTAATTGTAAGCCTATCAGAGAATTTCATCTGATATAAAGATTTTTGTTTCTTAGGGAGAGTAATTTTATAAACGAAGGTTAAGGTCACTCCTAAGAAAGCTCGAGAAGATGTTTCGCGCAATGCAGCTGACAACTCTCACTCGAGTCAGTCATCTGATATTGGATTATTCATTTGATAATAGATAAAAATCCGAATCCTCAAACTATTCTTAAAAGTATATCGAAGGACAAGTGCACATTCTATTATTCCTGCAATAATTGAAAAAGAACGAAGAACGGGATGTAGTGGTTCTGTTGGCTGCTCCAGATGCCAAGAGCCCAGAAAACAGTCAAAACACAATTCGATTTGCTACCATTTTTCTTATCATTTTAATGGTTTATTCTATGGTTTCTGATATTTTCAGGATCTATTCGCGACCCACTTGTAACCGTTCCGCGACCCACCAGTTGGGAACCGCTGTTCTAGATTGACGACACAACTAAAATGGAGATTCTGAGCAATCCATGGAATGATTTCGTGATTTTCTTACCTAAAACGTTTAATTCTTTAGTTTTTGAGAACCCTTTTTTATTATTTTTCAGTTTAGGTATTTACTAAATTTAAATATCCTCTTTTTATTAAAATATCTTAGTTATCAAATCTAATTAACTTTAGATTAAAAGAAGAAGATTGACAAGGAATAGATTCATTTATACTACTACCAGAGAAGAAATTGTGACAGACGACCCAGGGTTTCGATGCATAGCATCATCTTCAGGTGCATACATATAAGAACTCACTCTAGTAAAGCCTCATTTAGTCCAATTTAACTTTAGATTCTTTCACGAATAATCTATCATAGAGTGCCCACATGCGAAATATATGTGGGAAAGCACATAAGAAACTCGGATTTGTTAAAATAATAGTCGGTAGGAGCGAAGAAAAAGTTCGCGAGCGATGTTACTTAGCGTTAGTTAGGCCTCACCTTGAGTATGCATTTAGAGAAATGGACCCCGCCAAAAATATCATATTCGGGATTTAGAAAAAGTACAACGAAAGGCGATACGATTTGCAGAGAATTGCTACGATAAAACAGCGAGTGTAACTCAGATGTTACAGGACGCGGGATGGGAATTATTAGAAGATAGAAGACAAATTCAAAGTATAAATTGATTAAATGAGTTCAGAGAAATTACGTTCTCAGATGATGTAACCGATATTATGTGACCCCCCTGTTATATGGGCCGTTCTGATACTCGCAGAAAGATTAGGGAAATAGATGCTACAACGAATTGTTTCAAAAATTCATTTTTTCCGCGAACTAAACGCGAAAGCAACCGTTTAGGAAAATAGAGTCAAGGTGCCTGCACCCCCTGCAACACGCCAATGGCGGCTTGCATGGTTCTTACATAGACATAGATTCCTGTAGCGAAATTCTGACACGGCGCATATAAACCTTGTCCAATAAGCTGTATGTATACTTCATATCATTATTTTTACTTTCTTCATATACGTAGTATGGAGAAAGTATTGTTTTCACGAAAAAAATCGACTTTGAGATTTCAACGGAAATACATGTTTTGGGGTCCCTAGAACACGTTTTCACCATTTTCGGAATGATGTATGTGTGTATGTGTGTGTGTGCTTGTTATACATTGATGGTGTTTTCTGGGCAGGCGAAATTTCAATTAAATTCCAAAATCTGCTGATGAAATAGTCTAATAACGAAAGATATTCAAATAAGCATGGGCTTGCTAATGTGGTGGATCTAATGAGTGGATGTTACGTTTTATATCGTGTGCCAAATAACCGTATGTAATTTTTTCCTCCTCAACAACCTCTTGGAAGAAAGAACTCTCAAAGGCTCGGGAAATTTATATCTACAACACTAAAAACTTCAGCATAGAAAAAAAAGAATGACTTTTAAATAGATATTGGACGTTTTCAAACTAGAAATCCAAACAACACTTATGATAAGTTTCCAATAGTTTACTAATATAAACTACTATCCCGGAAAGTTTAATAAGTTGGCCAGATAAGTGTTAAACTTCTCTTGTTTTCAATTTACTTTAAGTTTTGAAAGAATTTACATATATATTATAGTAGCGGGCATAAATATACTAGCCCCTGTAAGGTAGGCATTTTTTCGTTTTCTCGGACCCCCCCCATTGGAAAATCCTGGCTGCGCCACTGTCCGAAATCCATCCGGAATATGGTTGTGAGAGTTTTACGTGGAAAAATACAATTTTCTATGATTTTTTATTTGTTTGCATATGTTCATTTGTTATTTTATTATATGTTTAATTTGTTGTTTTTCACGATTTTATTGTTATCTTGATCTTTATTATTATTGTTATACATCTGCAGTATTTGGCTTCGTGCTGTATGTTGCTGTTTGTTAATAAATGAATAAATATGTAATGTAAACTTTATAAAGGTGACTCAGAAGTCGAGATAACTAACTATTAACCTCATTCATAATACGAAATTCAGTAAATCGTTAGAGGACAATTAAAATAAAATGCATCGTTATCTTCTTACCAAAGCTATCCTGGTTTCGACTGCGGACGACTTGAAAAACACGCTCATAAGAAATACACGTAAAGTTCTTTGATACAATTTTAGGGCTTCATTTCATTTGCGGAATTGAATTAGAAATAATTGGCATACGAAGTCGAGACAACTTCCAAAAGAAAGGAAATTAATCAAAGATTCTTATTTAGGTCATGCAGTATCGTTTTAGGATCGAAATTGAGGGAATTCAGACAAAACCTCGAAATATTTGCGGTTATGATAATAATAAATCGTCTTTATTTGGGGGAGATTGAGACTTAAAAGTCTCTTCTTCCATTGAATCCATCGTCATTAATTATAAAATAAGAAGTAGAAAAAATTAGAAGAATTGTGGATGTAAAAAACCTAAGAGATTCTCAGGGAAAAAAACCCACTGCAGGAAAACACCCACAAGGAAGGGGGGTGTGAAAAACCTGCGCAAACCTACCGATAGTAATAGCTATAAGACAAGAAAAACATTAAAAAATTAAAGAAATACACTTCCAATAAGTACTTACATGCGATACATAAATAAGAATCAGTTCACATTTAAAAAAGAGATAGCAATATACAAAATAACATAAAAACAAAATAGAAAAACAAGGAAAACGTACAGTGGCGGAAACAATTATCGCAACACCAGTTGGCGTCAGAGCGCGGATTACGTGGAAACTAACTGAAATCACTCTAACTCCGACAATTCGGCAACTCTGTATAGAGGCAGTAAAACCGGCAATATTCAAAGTCCATACGAATGGAAAATAGACTTTTAGTATCGTATATATATGCAGACATTTAAGACTCACCTTCGCGAGATTTCTAAGTAGTGCCTTTGCCTCATTGTCTTCATTTTTTGCCATTTATTATTCAAACTTAGTCGTGATAAAAATGGTTGTGTAGAATGTCAATATAATACACTGGGAGATAGTTACAAACAAGATTGTTTGATAGCGGAATATCAGACGTGAACATTTTGAGGTATTATTTCGCGAATTAAAGGTCTAAATACTAGAATTGTGATGGAATTGAATTCTTTCAAAGAGAATTCAACACTTAAAAATTCGAATTCAGAAACCACTGAGATGCATCCTATTCTTACCTTTCTATTTTCTCTCGAGCAGTGTAGTTTACCACTGCTTAAGGTATTAAAAATATCCCTTCGATGAATCCAATCTAATCCGTGTGTTGAAGGAGTTCAACTTTTCCAAGAGCTTTTTAGCAATTAAAGCTTTTTTGCAATTAACGTTTTGACAGGAATTTTCATCACTATTATTAACTTTTAAATAGTGGAATCGGTAATCAACAATTTTCAGCTCTATCAGGCTATATGTAATAGGGAGTAATATTTGTGTAATAACAAATGGTGTTTCTCATGAGACATCAATGCACTTTAACCATACTGACTGACAAAAATATAATAAATTGCAACGGTACCACATCTCTATTGATGTTACAGCCATTCATCACACCACTAATACGATTTTCCTCTTCAGTGAGTGTATTACTCTACAACAGTTAATTTCAATCTAATTTATCCAGAGCTGTAATATTAATTAACTAGAATGCAATCGGAAGTAGTTTCCATTATATACCAACAGTTGAAATCTTAAATGCTAATATAAACTAATGATCCGAATGTTCGGTAATCAATCATTAGATGTTCCGTACTCGCCTCCTAGTGTAAACATAATCACACACATTTGACGAAATACATGTGCCACACAGATTTTACGCTATAAAACGGGGCATACTTCAAAGAATACTTGTTTCAGTATGATCTAAACATGTATACAGTTTCCAAGAGGCCGGCATTCACTTCTCTACTTTCTCCGTAGCGATGAATAAAATTTTCCGCTTCCAATTTGATCATCTTGATTTCCGTATGTTAGAATACTTCTCAAGGCTACTTAGATCCATATATTATACTCCATACTCAGCTATTGTTCGCTGATTTTACTAAAATTTGTGTGCACTTTACGGACTCTTCCGAAACACTTCCAAACCCCTCTCCCTCTATGAAGACCGTAGTTTTAATGTCGTTTGCTACGTTGTTTTGCGGTTTAGATGCAAATAGATTAGAGAATAGAGCGAATATACGCAGACAAAGTTATTCTTTAATTTAGCAGTAGAAGTAGTTACTAACGCCCACTTAAATAGGCAAAAGGGTGGGCATGAGCTTAGCCCCAAAACATAGAAAAATTGCAGTGGTGAAAAAGAAAAATTCACTTAAAAAAAGATAAAGGTTATTCGAAAAAGGAAACCATGTTTTAATTTGCGAACTGAGAGATCTAAAAATTATAATAGTAAATTGTAAGAGCTTACGTAATAAACAGGCGGAATTCTTTAACATTACGATGAGAACTTGCGCGGGTATCATACTAGGAAGAGATTTGGTTAAGCGAGGATATTACTCAAAGCGAGATATTTCTCCCGATTATATGATACACCGAAAATATGACTATGTAGATCTAGCGGTAAAGTTTTATATAGCAGCATGGACTCATTTAATTAGTAAGCGCGATGAATTCGTAGAAAATAGCACGAGCGAAATCATTTGGTGCTCGATTCAAAGACAAAACGGAAGTAAGATTAATGTTTGTTCTTTGTGTCGTCCTCCCGATGAAAAAAAGGTTGTATTGTTGATTTACCCGAGGCCTACAGAAAAATGGCGAGAAAATAAAAGATCCAATCATCGCCGTAGGAAGAGATTTTTACCTAACCAATATTCATCGGGATAATCTAAAATTCTCCAGCACTAGCAGTGGGGAAAAAAATCACGAAATACATCTTACTTTTTCGTTGCATGCTTTAGATCAGGTAAATATGACGAAAACTTAGATTATCAATTATCAATCAAATATCAATTTAGATTTTCTTATCCACTTCCCACCCACAAATAATAACTAGCCTCTCTGTAGTTGACGGTACAGTCAGACCATGATGACATAATGGCAGGGATGAATGTAGTAGCGGTTAGATCTCTTAAGCCGGTGAGGCAAGTGTATGTAATTCGCAAAGCAATTATTTCTGAGTGTAAGGTTTTATTTGAACGAAGGCTTGGATTTTTTTACGCTTTTCGGGTGAAAATACAGTAAATGATAGTCGGGTAGAGTTTCTACTGATAATCAAAGTAGATTTAGTAAAATATGTTCCGTCTAAACAGTAGGTGAAACGAGGAAGAGGTTTGAATCGTTGCATAGGAGTCATTCACTCGCGATCGAGAAAACTTAAACCGTGCGGTGAGATCCATGAGCTTGGTGATCAAAACTATAGAGAAGTGCTGAAGCTATTCGAGGAAGGATCACGAAAAGAATACCAGGAATGTAGATCTCGAACCCTGTTAAAATCACTAGTTGGCGATTAGAAAGAATTTTGGTCATAAGTGCGTGAGACTCGTGGTGGTCAGTTTTCTATGCCTAGCCATATAAGCGAAGAGGGTATTGCCTTAAATAAATCGGCAGAAATAGCTAACTTACTTACTCCGTACTACCAGAAATGTTTCTCATAATATGATGGTTGAGTTAACGATTTTACCTCGCACATTGATTCGGAGACGATTTCCATAGAGATATAAGTTGATACGAGTTGAAATTCACTGGAACAGATTGATAGGAAATTCTATCAGAAATCAATTAATGAGGGTACTGTCCCAATGTCGTGGAAGAAATTAAACGTCACTCCGGGGCCTAAGAATGATCAGATTATTGCTGCAAAATAATGGAGCATATTATAGCAAGCTCTATTATTCAGTTTCTTACCATAAAGATAGGAATCATTCGGATCCAACACGGATTCCATAAAGGTAAATCTTGTAAGACGCACCAAGAGTTTTTTGTGTATGATGTATATAAAGCGTAAGGATGTTAGATATCATCCAAAAACGTTATTTCCACGCAGCAACAAATTTCGCGACAACCCTTAGTGTTAGTGCGCCACACAAAATATCTAAGTGTCACGTTTAGCTGTAGTTTATCTTTGAAAGAACATATTAGAGATGCGATAGGAAAAGTGAATAGAATGCAAAGATTAACTAGTAGATCGTTGAGGGGATTCTCATCGTGTTTCAAAGAAAAAAACTCATATTCCTCTTATTCAACCTAGCCAAACGAGAAAATACTGTTTCGCGATTACACTGATTATTACTTTTATATTACAGTTCGTGTACGGCATTTGTTTGATTGGTTGTATATGACACGATTTGTACAGAATTGCCATGATAAAACGGTGATTCACTAACAGTTAAAGGAAATTTTAATTAACCTTCCTTTGATTTAAAAAAACTCTCAAAGGCACTCGAAATTAATATTTACAATGGTAAAAACCTTACACCTAGAGAAATAATGACAATGTAAGAGAAATTGGCCTTATCAAAACTGGAAATCCAAATATCATTGAGAATTATTATTCATCATTATTATTCAATTATTCATTTTACAAACTAAAATCTCAAAAAGGTTTTAATTTTGCCACATAACCGTGAACATATCCTAGTTTTCTATGCATTTTATTTTCTTTTAAGAATTTAACATATCTTCTATCATGTAGCGTGCATGAATATACCGGCCCCTGAAATGTAGAATTTTTTTCGCTCTTTCTACTGCCTATAACCCTCTTCCCCATAGACAAATCCTGGCTGCGCCCCTGCGACAAAGCAATCATTAATTATCATCTGTATATTCATGTCCACATTCGATAGAATCCGTAGATTCTTACACGTAGATGATTATAAAAAAATTCAGCTCCGCCGTAGACCTCCCGTAATGTTACTCCATTTTCATGTTTTTAAGAGAAGGAGACTATTTAACATAATTTAGAGCAAGTGGAATACATTTATATGTATTCGTATTTCTCTCAGACTCGGTAACAGTGTGCACATATGCATTATGATTAATAATCGAGAATTTCATTGGAATCAAGAAAAATATAGGATGATTAATAATATATCCATTCTCCTTCTTTCTCCTCTATATGATTCAGCCTCATAGATATAGAGTTAACCACTTCTTTATTGGAATTCGCTCCAGGTGAGAAGATCTAATAACCGACGGAAGCTCTTCGAAAGCTTTATCGGTTCAGAACCTAAAGACGAAGTAAATGAAATTTTAGTGCAACTAAAGACGTAATCGCGATCTCCGAGAAGCATCGACAAAACGTTACAGGGAGGTAATCACAAAAAAATTTTACTTTTGGTCGCTTTTTCCCCGGACAATTAGAGAAGCTGATTGAGTAGATTACGTGATGATGGGGTTCTTACAACCCCTGCCATACCCATCTGGCGGCTCGCGGGGTATATATCTAAATCTAAATGTATGTAATTGGTTTGGAACTACCGCCGAGAAAATTGGAAAGTGTGAACCCGCGAATTGTCCTGGTTGTAGACGAACAATGAATAATAATATGCATAAGAATGTCAATAGTTCACAAGGCTTTTTTTTAAAGCGTAAAAATGAAAAAGATTCGCTTGCGTGGTCTGGTGGTTGTCCGTCTATCGACGTGAAGACCTAAATGAAGAAATAGTCGCCAATAAGTCTGAGTAAGTAAGCCTGAGCTCCTTGCCTTACGACCGGTTTGTTGTTGCGAGTGACGCATAGGCTTTCGAAAATCCGCTGCACTGAAAGCGAAAGGTTCATCGTGCTTCCAGAAATCATGAGGCCCTGTCAAATACCTCTAATTGTGGAAAATGAGTCAAAGGACATTGTCTTTCAGCGAACGACCTCGAATCCTTGGTAGAAGAGGAATTTCCACTGACACACGAAACATGTTCTTGACCGACAATTGGTGATGAATCGGTTCCGAATCCTTCATGTCCAATGGTTATTTTTCCATAATAAATTGCATCTCTCTGGTAAATATATATATTCATCACAGGGGCGTATAAATATATGTGGAAATCATATCTTACATTCGTTCATTTCCCGAACAAGAGAAGTTTAAGATAAAAAAATCATTTAAATTAAGCGGAATTCGAGCTCGTGCCCTTCCTATGCCAATAACATGTGTCAGACAGCTGCGAAATTACTAGTTATATTTATGACACTTCCCAGCAAACTGAGAAGTCCATTTTAGAAGCTTATTAATAATTTTATTATGGCAGCATAATCCTGGTTAATTAATTTTATAAAGTCAGACGTTCATAAAATACGTATCGGTACTAAAAACTTGGGTTGTTTATTAGGAAGTCTTTGTTTACTAAAATACGCTAATATAATAATATTATTTGGGAATATTTTTACGAGTGCAATAACATCTAATTTCCTTAGCACCATGGTGAGGAAGGAGCTTTGAATTAGCCAGAGGATTGTTTCTACTGGGCAACTGTAAAATGAGGGTCCTGAGTCTAGCTGATATAGGCACGAAAAGGAAAAATATACCTGGCACCTGCAATACTTGCTTTGAAAGTGCTTGACATATGGTTAAAGCTTTTTCACGCGAGGTAATGCATTTCAATCAATTCAATTTCAATGTTTGTTTTGTATTGGCGCCTGCAATACTTTGAAGGGATCGACTTGTGGTTAAAGACTTTCCTCGCGAATTATCAAAGCCTTAATGCATTTCTAAGTGAATTTCTCCGCGCGAAGGCAACACAATTGACTAATGACCAAGGTCACCGAGCTCCCTGTTACAAAATGTAAGACAAGTCCGATATATGCGCAGAAATTGTTCGGATTTTATGAAATCATGTTTGTTTTAACTTTGGAATTGGTATTTTTCCTTTTAACTCCGGACGGACAATGATTTCATGTATTCTAGGTTCGATTATTCTGGGTTCGATTCCAGAAGGCCCCAGAATCACGATTTTTTCCAAAAGGGGCCTTTGTGGGTATTTCGGAAATTTTTTTGAGGTACTACCCGCCAAATAAGAGTGTTGAAATTAGAGGGATCGCTGGAAGCCGTATATTTCCAACGAAATCTTCAAAGATATCTTCTATGGTTATCATTGGTTCGGTGCTAGGTCAGGGCAACCATAATCCATAATGTAACATCCATATGCTTAACTAATTACTCCATCAGAAACTTTTACTCGTAATAACAAACAGGTAAGACGCGTGATTGGCTCTTGATCTTTGTCGTACTTATTAATTAGTGTTTAGAATATCCTTCAACGAATCGAGAGGATTGTGTTAAATATGACGCAGACCGTGGTAGGAGTATGAGAGCGACAGCCATAGCTCAAGAAATGGACGATAACTGATACATGCGAAATCGATCTATTGGTCGCCGTTAACATTTCTCTTCGTTGCCATGGCGCAATTCGGATCCGAGCCGATTTTAGGAAACGAAGACAAAATTGATTTTGATCCGAACATACTCGTCAACTCGATCACGGGCTCTATCTCTCGCTTATCTGTCGGAATTTTCCGAAGCGAGATAACAAGGCAGGTGTCCATCAATACGGCGAGTGCCATATAAAATGCGTGTTGGCGATAGAAGAGTCCTCCTTGACGGAAGAAATATCGTCGTCTCTACCGCAATTGCTTGCGGATCAGCGTCTCACCGAAAGGGCAATTGAGACTTCTTACCGAGGATTCCAGCGTGCTTCCTCTTCAAGCATCGTCTCCAGAAGGTAAGTCTTCCGTAAATTCATTCTTTTACCATTAATTCACGCATTCAATACGATTACATTACACTTCAATCATGCTTCTATTATACTGCTGTAGCATATTAAGCGGTGATATTAAAATCTTATTGTAAGTTGAGGAAGCAGGGGATGACGGGGCGGAATGAAGTTCGTCGTTTTTCGGAGTTAAATAAATGTTTCATATGAGTGGCAATCAGGATAAATAGACCAACATTTTATTTATCAACTACGGCATCCATGTTAGTCTTGTTTTCTCGAGCGTTGTTGTGCGAGGTTTCCGTTGTAAGATTTTTTTACTATCGAATTTGAACTATTGAGGTTTTTGTAACCAAGGAAAGGTATACATACCTGATACCTTTAAGATATAGTTAGTGAATTCATAAAGTGCGTATAATTGTTTTTGGTTACTTGTTTTAAACGTTTGTATACGTATCTTCAAAGAATGACTTTACTTGCGGGTAGTACCATCCGCAACGTTGTTAGCTATTATCAATTTCTCAGATATATTTCTTAAGAGACTACTCCAACTCTATCTGTTCGCAAACCCAAAGCAACGTCTGCTGTAAGAGCCTTGGGATTTTAAAAGGTAGCTGATGAGGCTGTCCTAGAGTTTGAATTTTGCGGATAGGCTTACGAAAAGAACACATTCAATTAAAACTGTAGTTAAACCTTTATAACAACTTAGAACAAGAGAAATATAGAGTAGCCTTATCTTTTACTTGTTTTAATTGCTCTTGTAGTTACTTATCTTTACCGCCCCATTCTGTAGCCGGGGTACAACAGGCAAAAGGACATCTTTTCTTATAAATAAAATAAAACTATTGGCCTTACGTTTTCTTACGATATCATTGTATTTATGTAATAATAAAACTACAATGTGTTCACAGAAAAAATGCACCTTCCTTATTAACCCTTGTGTGCCTTCAAAACGTATTTTCAAATAGGTACCTTGTTCTTCCCCGGGTTCCCTAGTATTATTGCAGGGAATGCTTAGCAGAGAAGAGTCACTTCAAATACAACGTCCGAAACTATACAAAATAAAGCAAATTCATTGTGCACTCACAATTTTCATGAATAATCACATTTATGAGGACAAAAACGTTCAATAGTAATTGACTAATGTCGTCAAAATAAAACCGGAGATTGATGCTCATTTAACAGCTTCAATAAGGTCTTTGAGCACTTTCTAAAAACGAGATCCTAGAATTGTTAAATCGATGTTAACTTTATAACAGGAGATCTAATAAACGATATTTTTCACAAAGTATTTGCTAGTGAATAATTTTAGCAACTAAATATCTGTAAATAAATGTTGCAAACCAAAACCATAGCAAAGATAAAAAGGAAAGGTGTTTAAGACAATACATGAAAAGAATACGAAGAGTGTTGGTAGATTGTTAAGGAGGTTTTGTGGGAGAAAAAACGGAGTGTCACACAGGGGGGGCTGAGTTAAACATACAATAACACCAAATGTGATAACTTGAGAATTAATTGAGATATTCATTAGCGATTTGCTTCTAAAAGTAACTCAGAATGTTTTCTACGTTTGCCTAATTATGGCGCACCTTTATGCAGTAATTGTGAGGGATTTCTTTTGATAATCAGTTCCCGGATCGCTTGATTGGTAGTCCATCGATTGCCCTAGAGACCAAGACATGAGGCCACTTTTCCGTGGGTGTTCATCAAGAATAAAGTGCACCAGACACCATTTGGTGATCTACCAGAACTGCGCCATCGAATTCCTTTTACTTATTGTAAACGTTACGCCTGCAATGATTCAAAACACTTGGAGAGAGTAAAATAGATGTCTTCCTAATGGTGAACACATCGAGGTGTATTACCGTACTTCTAGAGACAAACCGCTAATAAATATCTCAATTACATCTCGAAGTATTACATTTTGTAATATTATACGTTCAACCGGGACATCCTGTATTTTCAATTATAAACATTGGCTATTTTTGAGCTTCCTAGAATCGGGAGTGACTTAAATTCGAGTGCGTCTAATATTTGAAATTGCCATCACTTCATTTAAATGAAATTTTAGCAGAGAAAAGTCACTTAAACCACAACTTCCTAAGCTACGACTGAGCTTCATGCCAAGCAACATTCCTTTGATAAGCACACATTTCAGTACATTTGGCGTCTTGACGGATTCCGGAAAACTAAGAAAGCATTTTCCCTGATTCCAACGCACTAAATCGTTAATATTGAGCAACAAACAAGAAATATATTAATTAAATTGCAATATAATCACTCCGGAAGCATTGAGGAAAATCATCAGGAAAAACTGCAAAAGTTTGATATTTCTCGTAACAATTTAAAATGTACAGTGAAGAGGAACCTCAAAGATATAATCTCAGCGAGTTAAAAGAAATTCATATTAAATACTTTATTCGTCGGTTCTCTGATGGTCCTTGGTTCGTTCCCAGAGAACCATTAACATTACCAAATGCATTTCAAATGGGGATAACGAAGTCATATTTTAGGTCCATCCGGGTAATATATTATTTTCTAAATTTGACTTAAATAAGTTTTTATCTACCAGGGCGTTAATGTATTCACATCTTCCGAAAGGTCGTGGGTTCGACAGAAGGCGTCTCTACTATTTGAAACGTATGGCACGAACTTTAACATATTTATGATTCATATACCGATAGGTATGAAGGTCTACCGCCAGGCATGTGAACAGAAGGAATATATGGCAATTTTTTTACGATATTTATTAAGTTTTTGAAAAGCATAGCACTTTAAACATATGCTTGCAGTATGCAAGCAAAGGTTACTCGTATCATTTATATGTAGACGCTTCTCCGGTTATACTTATATATAGGCGATCAAAATTCTAACTATGTTTTACAAGTGCCTTTTACTTGAAATATTTACGACGTATTGGCTAAACGGTAAAAAAAAATGAATAATTTTGGACCTCAGGATCATGGGTTCGATTCCAGAAGGCCCCAAAGTCCCGATTTATTTTACATTAGGATGCATTGCAGGGATTTTCGGAAAGTTTTTGAGGCATTTTCCGGTAAATTAGAAAGTTGAAATTCGAGAGATCGCTGGAAGCCATGAATATCCAACGAAAACTACAAAGACATCGTCCAAGTTTATCCTTGGTTCGACGCTAGGTCAGGGCAAATATTTTACGTAAGAAATGCACGTAAAGTTCGTTATTACCGTTTACAAGATTCATTTCATTTGAAGAATTATATTGGAAATAATGGTCGTACGAAGTCGGGACAATTATCAAAAGAAAGGTAATTGAATGAAGATTCTTATTTTGGCAGTGGAATATCGTTTTTGAGTCGAAATTACGAAAACTAGGGCAAAATGTAGGAAAATTTCGTGAATTTCCATCGTAGTAAACAAAGTGTCCCCATGGCGACCAAAGCGATTGTTGAATCCGAGCTCAAGAGTTTTCTCATTTGAATGCACGGGGATTTTAAGCCAATACCATGTCAATGGGCAAAGCTCATGTAAGAATATATGAAAAGGTGACAATTTTCTGAAACTTCAATATAAAAAATCTATGAAATGTAAATAGCAGAGACAATAGTTACAGCCATTTTTGCTAAATTCCGCGAAATTTTGAAAAATATTTTACTAAATTTCTTCCCCGACTTCCCGGTAGGATAGAAAATTGAGAATCACGGCTGTCCCAGAGGATGCAATATTCTATATCACACAAATTTCACCAAATGAGCGTGAGTTCGACGCCAGTAGGGTGCAAACATTTCGTTTAAAACTACATTGCGGCTATTTGTAAGAATTATTGGAATCATTTCCCGATAAAACAGAAACGTAAAACCCGGTATGTGAATAGAGATCATAAATACACTTCATATACGCCATACACTGTTTCCATAATGACACTGGGTTCGATGCCAGATCGACATTAACATTCATTCATGCATTTCAAATGGGGAAAACAGTCATCGTATTTTAGGTTGTACTTGGTCTGATATCGACTTTAAACTTACTGCATTATAAAAGATCGAGTCGTGCCAAGTTATAATAATGTTTTCACATCTTCCAATTTACCCTGGGTTCTTCACCAGGCGTCTCTAAAGGAAGAAATAGCTACGATTTTTAAGATTTTTTAGAACCCTTCCCAATAATATACAAACTTAAAACTTGGCATGAAAACAAAGATCGTAGACACATATTGTATACGCTGTTTTAGGTTTCCCTGATCATCCTTGGTTCGATCCCAGAGAGCCATTTACATTAGCCTTAGCATTTCAGATAATGGAGTCTTAATTTTGGACCTTCCCGGTATGATATCGAATTCGAAATTTGAATCAAATAAGTTTCATTACTGTTATTAAATGAGCTTGAGTTCCACGCCAGGTGGGTGCATAATTCTCCAATTTTATACATTGCGGCCATATTTGAGATTTTTTTTCATTTACGAGTTTTATGGTTTTCCTAATGATCCTTGGTTCGATGCCGGACCGCCATTTACATTCTTCTATATCATATTTTTCATTCGCTATGCATTGCAAACGGGGATAATGGAAACTTATTTTACGTTGTCCCCGTAATGATATCTACATCAAACTTTGAAATAAATTAGTGGTATCCCAACCAGATCGTTATACGTAATCATATCGTGCAAAAAGTGCTGGGTTGGCACCGGGTGATTTGAATACACTTTGATGAAATGAATGCCGGAGATAACAAATATTTCTATGAAGCGTTTCCCGAAAAAATAGAAATACATAACCCGACATGTGAGGAGCAGAAATGAACACTACCGCAAAGCACCGATTTCCTAATGGTCCTTGGTTCTAAGCCAATGCACCATTTGAAAACGTAAAATCATTTAAAGGGGAATGCAGAGTTTCTTTGGAGGACTTTACCGATTTATCGACTTGAAATTTGAAAAACCGTGAGAGATCTTGGGACCTTGTAGACGATATTATATTTTCAATTTTTTGGTACATTGGATTCGAAAGAATTATATCCATGTATTTGCTATCTACCAACAACTATGAAGAATGAGTTAAGGATTTTGGCACTGATATTAACGAAATTTACTTTCCCCACTGAGATTAAACTGGCATTTCAGCTGGTTTATTATTGTAATTCTTTATTAGAAATATGGAACGGATTGCTCAGTTCAATTCAGCTGTTTATTGAAGCTTGCATTTTATTCCAGTGCCATTTCTTTGTGGTGTGGACATCCTGCAGTTGGGAGTGGTTGCGATGGACGCCGAGGAGTGTGGGAAATTGCACGAGACCATTGAGGATGGAGACGTGGACCTCGTGAGTCGTCCGATAGAGAATCAGTCAACTGATCAGTACTTCTTACATGAAGAAACTTCAGCTCTCTTCCATGCATTTTCAGAGAAGAAATATGAAATAGCCGCCCATCTTATTTCTAAAGGAGCGAAGATTCATGATTCCGAAATGGATGACTTATATGATCTGGAGATAGATCTGACTCGTGTAAACCACCTTCTTAAACATTATAGCAAAAAATCTGACAAATCTTGTATCGATAAATTGATGTTTGTTAGTCAATCTCTGCAGAGCTTTGACGGGCCGCATCGGAAAGCAGTTCGGACCATGTACAAGGATTTATTTAAATCCGAAATCATGAAATTGTTAATGGCGGTCTTGGAGACAGTAGATTTTGATGTATTTTACGATTTCGAGTCCGAGGACGTAAATAGATTGCATCGTCTGAGTGTGGAAGAGATGGAAATCTATGGATTGACTCGGTGTGATTTAAAGGAAATCTTTGTCGGAGCCAAGAGTTTGATGTCCGGCGACCCTAAAAAGAAGGCAAAGGTGTACGGTGTGGTGGCGGAGGAACTGTGTCACCTTGCTATGACGACTCTATTTGAAAACGGAGCGAAGCCATATAGAAAGGAACAGAGCAAGTTGACACAGGACTTCTGGAATATCATCACAGCAGTGGAATCATTAGCGGGTCGCTCCTGTCACTTAGAGTCGTCTATTAAAACAATTTTCACAGATTATGAAGAGTGGCAGTGGGAGTGTGAGCTAATAGCTCGTGTACCATATGTCATAGGATTCTACGGTGAAGCAACTGCGAGAGGGATTCTAATGGAATCTTCCGAATTGTCCAGACTACTTTCCTTTTATGAAGAAAATGTCATTCCCAAGTGCAGAGTGTGGACAGATCCAAGTGTAAACACGAAACCTCATCGTAAAATGGAAGAATTGATGGAGAAGCATGATTTTATATCACCCAAAGAAACGACAATAAAACCACTGAAAGAAGGATTTTCTTCATTTAGTGAGTACTTGGAGGATTTCCCGTCGTTCCCAGAGTCTAAGGAACTGAAGAGAGAAGGGATTTTCGTGTTAACGACAAACTGCACAAAACTGTGCACCTTACACGTATTCCACGAATTAAAAGAGAAATACGGGGACCTCTTGAAGAAAAAAGTGCTCTTCCTCTCGAGGAAATGCATAGAAAGGGAAATAGGTAAAATAGTGAACTCGTTGAAAGGTAGTGTTTGGGATTACTTTATACTTGTTATGGACAAGAAGGCATTGAATCTATTGGAATTTTACTATGAATACCTTGAGAATTTCAATGAATTCCTAATCAAAGGAATGAAAATTATAATGATTACAAGCTCCCAGTCCATTGATCAGAGGTTTAATTTTCATAGGGCTTTAAACTATAAATGGGATGATTTTACATATGAATATAAAGAGAAACTTGAAATTATACATTTTTTATTGAAGGGACAGGAGCATGTATACGTTGAGAAGGAAGATTTTCCCGAATATTTCAATGAGGATGAAATTATGCAAATAATCGGTGAAGTAATTGAAGTAGATGATGGCAAGGATCTTTATTCACAGGGTTACGTTCCTAAGACTTATATTGAGAGAGGATTTACAGCAATTACTGTGGATAAAGAATTTTTTGACAATATCCCTCGAGACACTAGTGTTTTCTTGTCTGGATTCAGTAAGAAGGATTTCGAGGAAGGTTTGATAATAAACATTCGAGTGCAGTGGTTGGAGAAATCAGATGATAAATTGCAGGAGGATAAATCAGTATATATCTTTAAAGATAATGAATTCACAACTTTTACTGATTTAGTTGGGAAAAACCCAAGAAAAACTAAAGTTTGGCTGCACCACAAGAAGAATGTGTTTTATCTGAAAAACTCAAATTCGACTGGCGATGAATTCAAACAGCATTCGAAAGAAGTGTCATTCTCTGAAAATGAGATTTTGGATTTCTTGAAAAGTGAAAGGATTCTCATAATATCTGATAACGCAGGGTTTGGGAAATCTACTGTCGTGTCCAGTCTTATCAGTACTGTGAGGAAGAACAGGTCCGATTCATGGATATGGAGAATCGATTTCAATAAGTTTTCCGATGATGAGAATGATCCTCTCTCCTTGGCTAACCTCAATCCAAACAGTAACGAAGAAGAAGTCTTTGATTATTTGTGCCAAATGCTAAGATTGAATGGCGGTTTTGAGAAACACCTTTTCAAGAAATTCAGCGATAGCGCAGGGCGCTCTTTCATATTTTTTGATGGTTATGACAAAATTCCATCGAAATACATGAACAGTGCTCTTAAAATCCTTTCCACTCTAAAGCAGAAGACTGCAGTTAATTTGATAATAACGACCAGAAAGCACTATCAGAAAGAATTGGAGAAAACGTTGGACACATACTCGCATCGATTGGTGCCTCTATCAAAAGAATATCAAAAGGAATTCCTGAATAAGTTTTGGAAGAACAAACTAAAGGATCCAAAGGGTAAAGGACAACAGAGAAGCAAGAAAGATATCACAAAAAAAATTCAAAATATCATTGATAAATCAAAAAATAAAGGGACTGTGTTAGAATACCAAGAGCTTATACATAAACTTGAAAAAGTAGATCGGGGTAAAGACTTAAATTCAATTTTATTTGATATAGAAAATTTAGATTTCACAAATTTTGCTGAGTATATTCTAGAGAAGTCTTCGTTGGGTAAGGAATCACTGGAATTCATAGGCATTCCATTACATCTTTATACGATTGGAAGCACTCGTTTTAATAATAATTTTAATGTGGAAACCGCAAATGACATCTACAGCCTTTACAATGAGTTCTTAGAACAGAAGATACTAATATATATTGAAGATAAAAACAATCTGAGGAAGGAAGGTAAACTAGAAGAAGATACGGTGGAAAAAACAAGAAAAAATGCTTTTAGAATTCACACGGATTTGTCAATTCAGTTAATAGACAATGGAAAAGTATGTCTAGCCTCAGATTTAGATGAATATGGCTTGGAACTCTGCATTGGTCTTGGAGTGGTGTACGAACATGGAGGAGAAATACGTTTTATCCACCAGACGTTCGCTGATTTTTTCATTGCTGAGTCGGTGAGGAGAAACGTACGAAAAGAGGACATCATAAAACTGATATCTGACGATAAATACAAAGTAATAAGAAGATTTCTTTCCAGTTCATTGGAAAATAATTCTTTTGATAAAGTTTCAAAGGAATTCTTTGATATACGTTGTCTTTTATATGTAATGGAAATGGCTGAAATATTGGTTATCCATTATGATTCTGATAGTTTTTATTCTGCTAACATCATAAAAAAATTGCTTGTGAATTTTGAACAAAATGTAGAGGAAAGCGTGGTAAATAAGTTGTTTGAGGAAATTGAAACAAGCATGTGGAGTATGAGTCATGTTGGGGGTTTTCTCACTGTTACGATGATGAAACATCTGTTGAATAGAAATTTTGAGGTTAACTCTATTTTATTTCTACATTTTGCGTGATTCGCAGAGAGTGCTAATGAAATAATCGATGTACTGACTGAATGCATTCCACTTGGAAGTGATGGGGGACCTGGGAGTAGCTTGCATACGAGAAGCAAAAGAAGGCAAGAAGATATACGTATGCGTATTGTGCTGTTGTTAAGACAAATGGATTACCACAGTAATGGTTTACTTAACCATGTTATTTGGATCGAAAGAGTTGAAATATTTGCTCATATTTTAAAGTTTTTCAGAGATCGTTTAGGAAAGGAGCAATTTTTGGAATGGATAATTAAAAGTGATGAGTATAAGACCGAAATAGAACAGTTTAGGTTGCATGCAGGTATAGATAAATTCTGCAGTTTCATCAAAGAATTGCATAAATGTTTTGGGAATGAAACAGAAATATTGATTGACAATGATCTTTAATTAAGGTTAATTTGGAAATCTGTTGATGAATTTGATCATAAGCATGGAAAAGTTCATCCATTTGAGAAAGTGATCAGCATATTTCAGGAATGTTTTCTCACTGAACAACTGAAAGAATGTCTCCTTAGTTGTGATTCTAATGGTGATTACTTAATACATATTTTCATAAAGAAATGTCCACTAACGCTAACGGTGACAAATTTGAATGTCTTAGAGAATGTTTTGAAAGAAAATCACACCATGAAAAAGTTTTTAAAAAGTAAAGATAACGATTTAAGTAATGCACTTCATTTAGCTGCTAAAAAAAAGAATTTTGATGAAGTTATACAATTATTTGATCATTACCTCGAAAAAGAAGAATTGAAGGAAACACTTCTTAGCGAAAATGACGCAAATTGTAATGTAATTCATTTATTACTAAAATATAATTCCTCTGAAGTATTTATACACAATTTGAAAAGTGTCAAGGGAATTGTTGGCGAAGAGGTTTTGAAAACGTTGCTTAACGGTAAAAAAATGATAATAAAAACATATTTCATTTCATTGCTAGTAATGATCATATAAGAGAATATACTTTTCTCCATTTGTATTTTTGTGAAAAAGAATTAGCTGACCTTTTGTTAAAGAACTGTAACAGGCCAGACATGTTTGCATTATGCTGCAAGACGTAAGGGAACAAACCCAACGGATTTAATAGATTATGCACATCAGCTGCTAAGATGTGACAGTCGTTTTGAAGACTTTCTTCTCGCACAAGACAACGATGGGAACACATTCATCCATTCTATGATGGAGTCAGATATCCATGAAGCAAATGATGTATACCATGTTTTCTATTTGACGCTAATTAAGGTTACAATTGGTGTTCATAATAAGTTATTGAGAGTGAGGAATAACGAGGGAAAAACATTTCTACAAATGGATTATAAAGATATGGAAAAAATAAGTAAATATTTTGAAGGAATTTTAGAGAAAGACTTGTTCGAAGAACTCTTGAAGGAAAGTGAAACGGAAATAATGCAAGAGGAACATTAAAATGATTACAGATTTTATTTCAATTTTTTTAGTTTATATATATATTGAGCTGATATATATATATATCAGCTCAAAATTTATGTATATATGTAAATAAAATAATACTTTGATGGGCCTGAATTCCCCGTGTTTTATTGTGGGAGAACGCTCAGCAATCGTCGTCAGGGGGACTGGTTTATATATACTGCAAAATTTCACATCGTTTATTTCGCCATATATCTCGTAGTTTGAATTCAAGAAATATGTTCAATGTCGAAATTAGACTCAATATTAAATTTTCCCTTCTTTTGGTGCTTGTTTTCATTTCATATAATCAATAGTTCCAATTTAAATTCGCGAAAGAAGAAACGCGTTCCATGCACGTTTCATTTTAATACATTGAAACGTAAATTTCTTATGAAAGCCTTTCCCATCGCTCTGGAGTCGAACCTGGTCCTATTATCAAAATGGACCCTCATAATTTCGCATACCTTTCTATGCCATGGTTGTCGTAATTCCGATCCCAAAACCATATTCTACGACCAAACTAGGAAACTTAATTTAATTTCCTTTATTTCGGTACTTGACTTCGTAGGACTATTATTTCCAATTGATTTCTGTAACAAAGCCTGCGCTAACACTAACTTTAAGTGTATTCCTTACAGAAACTTACCACGGATATTACTTACACAAGAAACATTTTTTCACTACGTCTTTCTCAAACAAGTATAAAACTAACTTCAAGGATTTTTCGATAAACTTTGCGGAATTCCACGACTAATTTGAGTAGAATTAGTTTTCACGAGGAAACTAGTTTCATTATATTTTCCATCAAGTATAAGAGTCAGTCAAGTTAAACGTTAACTAGTTCTAGTTGTTATTTTAAAGCAAAAAAAGTTCAACATTTTGCAACAATTGTTAGTCACGTGTTTTGAGTTCCGATTGCGTGAATCTTCAACTTTGAGGCTCTTTCTCCATTCGCGTGTGCACACATCTAAAAGCACGAGTGCTCGTGTTCAAATTCTTTCGGATTCGTGAGAAGTACAAGTCCAATTATAAAGGCCATCGTAAGCATGTCGTAGCAGATACTCCGCGTCTTTAGCCTTCGAAGTCGAGCTGAAGTCAATAGTCTAGTATTATTACAGACGAATTGTTAACCCCACAACGATACGACGCCTTATTTTTCGTTAGGAATATGTGAATCTTAATGCATTAAACTCTAACAATAAATAAGTAACTTACAATAAATTTTAAACGAATTTAAAATTTCGGCTCTACTTACCAATACATTTCTTATGATCCTATCTTTCCGACATATTCATATCAAAGTTGAGTTCAACAATCACCTTTGTCGTTAGGGAATTGTTTATGCCCACAAAATCACAATAAAGTTTCGTTGTTTTTGCCTAAATTCTATCAATTTAGACTCGAATACGATATTCTGCAGCCAAAATAAGAATCCTTATTTAATCTTCCTCGTTTTGGTATATATCCTAATTTTGGGCGACCATTATTTCTGATTTAATTCCTCAGAAGAAAAAAACGTCTGCAATCGATCGAAACGAACTTTACGTCCATTTTTTGTACGAGAGACGATTCGAGTCGTCCAGAGTTGAACCAAGGATACTTTGGACAAACAAATATCCATCTGTAATACACCAATGGACCTTTAACGACGACTCCCTTAAATTTATAATCCTATAGAGTCGGAATGTGCGGGTGTGATTCGTGAAAGTGGAATTGAGAACTATCTCCACATACCAACCAGATCTTGCTCTATATTTGGCGAGAGATGCGACTATTTTTGTTTAGCGTTGTGGGATTAAATGAAACAATAGCAAAGGGGGACAACGGCTTCTTAGTGGGATTAAGAAATGTAGCAGCATACTGGGAAGTGACTTCCAGCGCCCAAAAGGAGAAGGTTGGCAGAAGAAGACGGTAAATGTTAGTCTTTAAAACGTTCCCATTTCCTTTTATAGATTAGGGAATGCAAATATGGAAGATCAAGAAATGTATGGAAATAGAATTGATGCTAAACTTATGTATTCACTAGGGAAGAGAGAACTTGAAATTCGTCACAAGATTCCGACGACTTCCGTGTACAACAAAATTCCACTAAGAGCTACTCGGCGCTTATGAATGAGACAAAGGGATTCTGACGCATCCGAAATATAAAACACGCGCTTCTTCCTCAAAAATGAACAAGATACGTCTTGGGACAGAAGACATTCGTTATAAGGAGCGACTTGCCTGAATGACGTCGCGTGGGTACGTGGAGTGCTTTCCACAACGCGGGGGAGAGTGGGGGGGGGCGAAGAGGGGGCAACTGGAGGTTCAAAGAAGGGGCGAAAGGGCAAAGGGAGGCGGGGCAGGTATTCACGGTCCTTCCGGGTGGAACTTCGATTCGGAACACAGACACTTGTTGACTCAATTGACCAGCTCTTCAAAAGGGGAATGACGAAAGCGATATTTACGAAACTAACATAATTAAAATTCATCTCTCATCAGAGGTTTAGGTACTCTGTTTGAAACAAAGACAGCTATATATCGCTATAAATCCCACTGAGGCTATGAAAGTTAAAAGCTGAATGGCTCATTTTGATGCATATGTAACGACCATAGACATCCTTCAAACTATCGAGAGATACCTAGTCAATAAATATAATTTACCGCTTAATTGTTCGCTAAATGACTTCATGGAAAGGCTCCACGAATTTGAATACGGTAATGCATGACGACTGCCGTCTCTCTTTACTTGAACATTGTTTGGGAGATTGAATATTTCATAAATTGTAACGATAACGAAGTCCAATCGTTAAAAGATAAAACTGCGTCTGTATTCAAAGAATAAATCAATCAATGACATCTCTTTTCATAAAGGGAATCATCAGGAATACGAATGTATTACAACATATGACTCCTCAGTCTACGGATTTGATGAACTATGCAGTTTTATCAGTCACTTTCTGTAAATTATTACCATTCTATGAATTGTCATGGAAATATCATTCGATATAAATCTATGAATGCTTCCTGAGTTACCGCAATTTCTAATTAAAACGCTTAACGAAAAATCGTTCGAATGATTTTAACTTTCGCTACAAAACGTGTGAGAGCCCCAAAGTTGAAATCTTTTGCGGCATGAAAGAGGATTTGGAGTATTTACCACGTCTGCTACGCCAGTCTAGACATATACTCAGCTACTAACATTGGAAAATGAATTTTGATTACGTAAAAATTACGCAGGAATGCATTGCATCCGATTGTGAGGTAATAACTCTCTTTTGTACAACAAGATAGATCCTTTATTTTCTCTAATTCAGGAATGGAAATTATGGAATGGGCGATTCCGTAATTGAGAAATATGGTCAGGAAGGAGCGGGTGAGAGAGAAAAGAGAAAGAGGGAATTGGTAGAGATGGATAACTTCGGACCTCTTAAACACGGTTTGCGTGGAAGACATTTCGATGAGAGCGTAATTCAAGCGGTGAAAACATGGCTCAGGACCAGAGTTGGTACCGGCAGGGAATACAGGAACTTGTTTCACGATGGTGTAAGACCGTGCAAGTTGATGGAGACTATGTTGAAAAATCTGATGAGGCCAGCACATGACTTTCTCCATGCATATAAGATGTAAATATTTATCTACGACAGTAATTTCGAACTCTATATTCCATCTAAACTTGGAAGATAAGTGATTAATTAATATCATATTATCTTTTACGTCACACACATTATAAATAATGTTCTTTGGGCCATGTTCGATGAAAAACGATGAAATTGGCCTTTCGCCCAGAGCGCCCACAAAGTATGTACGTAATCAGCAACTTCCGGTTTATCAGTATTTCATGAATAACTCCTAAACAATCAGTGATACAAAAATATGTTTCATACAAAAATCATAGTAAATTTCATTTTCTAAAACTATTACAATTAATAGTATATACCTAAATATCATATTTATGGAGATATTTTGAAAACCGGAAATGAGCTTTGAAGAATGAAGCTCGACTTCCTGTTAACCGATTTTCTTCAAAATCTAATCAACTCTAAAAACACAAACCATAATACTATACATGAAATTAAGTGTTGATCCGACAAATACCTTTTATGTTAGAGAGCCCACAAAGTACATAATCAGCTACTTCCGGTTTATCAGTATTTCAGGAATAACTCCTAAGCAACCGGTGATACAAAATAATGTTAAATACAAAAGTTATAGTAAAACATATTATCTAAAACTTTTAATGGGTATACAATATTCCTATATATCATATTTATGGAGATATTTTGAAAACCGGAAATGAGCTTTGATGAATGAAGCTCGACTTCCGGTTTACCGATTTACTTGAAATACTAATCAACTCTGAAAGCATACACTACAGTACTATATATGAATTTTGGTATTGATACGAATAATAGTTTTCATGTTAGAGCGCCCACTGTCACACACACACACATACACACACACACACACACACACACACACACACACACACATACACACAGACATCATTCCGAAAATGGTCAAAACGTGTTCTAGGGACCCTAAAACATGTATTTCTGTTGAAATCTCGAAGTCGATTTTTTTCATGAAAACAATACTTTCTCTATACTTTGTATATGGAGAAAGTAATAATAGTATATACCTAAATATCATATTTATGGAGATATTTTGAAAACCGGAAATGAGCTTTGAAGAATGAAGATCAACTTCCGGTCAACCGATTTACTCCAAAAACTAATAAACTCTAACGACACCAACCAAAGTACTACATATGAAATTTGGTGTTGATACAATAAATGGTTTTCATGTTAGAGCGCCCACAAAGTACATAAAAGCTACTTCCGGTTTATCGGTTTTTCACGAATAACTCCTAATCAACCGGTGATACAAAAATATGTTAAATACAAAAGTTATAGTAAATTACATTTTCTAAAACTTTTATAAGTAATACAATATACGTATATGTCATATTTATAGAGATATTATGATAACCGGAAATGAGCTTTGATGAATGAAGCTCGACTTCCGGTAAACTGATTTACTCCAAAATCTAATCAACTCTGACAGCACACACCACAGTACTATATATGAAGTTTGGTATTGATACCACCAAAAGTTTTTACGTTAGAGCGTCCACAAGCACAGACACACACACACACACACACACATACACACAGACATCATTCCAAAAATGGTCAAAACATGTTCTAGGGACCCCAAAACATGTATTTCCGCTGAAATCTCGAAGTCGAATTTTTTCATGAAAACAATACTTTCTCTATACTTCGAATATGGAGAAAGTAAAAATAGTATGTATAGAAGAAACACGTAGCTATATTGTCACAAAAATTTAACACTTTTACATCAATGATTTCTGAGAAAAAAAATGGGGCATTACTTATTGAACGACCCTCGTAGTTTTCTAAGGTTAGCGGATTAACGAAATCTCAACAGGAAAAATCGATAAACTGGGCAAGAATGGTTTTTCTTCACTCATTCGTGCTTAATCTCATTCACCGACTACGAATAGTCTTATCAAAATCACTCTTCTATTTTCCGCCTTGATAAAGCGGAGGAAAGGAAATCTCTAAGGACACTTATGCCTCAGGCGAGAGAAGTAGTTTATTAAAGGCGGAAGAATACGAATCCGGTCTTTAATTTAAGCGAGTATTTCGGATTTAGGCGGAAAATCCAACATATTTCACCTTCCGCCCTGCAAATGAACGAAGTTAAATCAGACATGGGAGAGTTTAAATTGATGAATTGTTTCATTCGAATTGAATTATTCATGTCTTCGGCATTTCAATTTCAACCCGCCTCGCTGCGATTTATTTTATCGGACTTTAAGACAGCCTTAACAGCGCAAAAACAAATGAATGAAGTGTTGTTCCAACTGAATTAGAAATTCATTATAGCATTAAATGAAATAAATCTAATGCACTGTATGGACGGCGTTTTAATGGTTCTCTCGGCGCCATTACTTCACCATGAATACTCGATAATTGAATCATATTTCAGCTTCATATTTACTAAAATTAGGTGTTCTCTGCCTTTTTTATCGTTTACGTCCATCTTTTACAGCGATTATTTACTATTTGTTCCACTGAAAAAGTGTACACACCTGTGAGCCCACTTATAACACTATTTACTAGTCGTCCAATATACCAATAACAAAGACAAATGAATTGCGATATACTGTAAGGCGAGCACTAAGCGGTACTCAACGTATTCACAGGGACGTTAATCGGCCGTCAGCTAACCTCGGTTACTGTTGGTGCACTCCAAACTCATGTTAATATTTAACCGCGGTCAGCTAACGGTAGATTTAACCGAGATTGGTGCACTCGGGTCTTAATATATATAGCTTATAAATACCCTAATTTCTCCACCAAGTGAAATATCGAAGTGAATGAAGTGAGTTTGAAGCGAAACACAACGTCACAGATTATGCACTGATTCATACAGTATGGCTAAAAAGAATTTCTAAAAAAACCCGTAAGGTGAAGAAAGTTTAGTAAATGACACTCACTATTATAATTGAAGCAGGCGACGGTCGATAGCACGCTGTTCCGACAGAAGGCAGCACTATTCACTTCCGCGATATCTGAAAAAGGTACAAAATCATGATAAAATAGATCACTTATAGTTGGCGCCTAGAAATATCGTCAAAATATATATATACGAAATAAAATCTTTGAAGAGCTGAACGGCGGGTTGTTAAGTTGTAGCAAACCTCCAACATCAAATGGTTCAACATCTTATGGATTGTTGTAATACAAAAGAACGACCATAGTGGACATTTAAAAGCCGAGAAAGTGGGTGGGGGGAGATGTGGCGAAGGAAAGGCGGTGGCCCTTAAAAAAACAAAAGAGTAACGATATTTTAATCTCGATCGAAACAGATGAAGTGCGAATACGCTTTTTCTGACGACGTGCTTTTTTGTACGTCAGTTTCGCCGAAAAGATTATGCTGCACGCAACTTATAACAAACGAGAAATAGTCCAAATAAATCAAAGCGAGGAACAAATTGCCGAATTCAGTTGAAATCTCCTTATTTTCGTCAATCTTTTAATATGTTAGATGACAAAAATGCAGCAAAAATGGTATTATAATTTACTCACAATGCTAGGTCACTATGGAAACCGAATTTGCAAAAATCACATTCTGTGATGCGAAAAGTCTACTAAGCGAATTTAGAACTAGCGTACTGATAAAAACCAAGCGAAGAAATCACAAGCTAAGCGGAATCATCATTTTTATTCAAAATTCGTGTAAATATGATATTTTTTGAAGAGGAGGCTACTCTAAGGCAATGATTTATGAATTTCGATTTAAAAATAACTTGTCGAAACTTGCGACCATCTCCGAGTGTACACTTATTCAGTCTGATTTTTCATATTTAATATTTTAAAATTGGCTTTTTCAGGATAACTAAGCAGAGATTATAGTTATTTATTACAAAAGGAAGAGTAGGGAACAATTTGAATGCAAAAAAATATGGGTGCATAGCAATTGTTTCTTAATTCGAAAACTCTAAAATATAAGGAGAAAATTTGGATGTTCTTTGTTATATGTATATTTTTGGATAAATATGAAAAACGTACGCAGGTTAATTTATTAGATTAAAAAATAATAAATTGTTTTTTCAATGCGTGAAAATCGTAAAGTCTCGTTTCAAAATTCATTTGATTGTGTTAGTTAGAATTAGGTCGTTGTAGTGTAGGGTAGACCGAGGCTAAACGGATCACTCCGCTTTTTAATTCGTATTGCAAAAGAAACATTAGGATATTCCTTTAAACTAGTTTAAATTACATCCCCACTATTCATATAACGAATGAGGTAGGTAATATATGTATTGTTGTGAAAACTTAAAAGAAATTGCAATTAACGATCAACCGTCCAAAATCCGTTTAGCCCTCATTAAGGGGGTTAAACGGATCATGGTGCGTATATATCAATAAAGGAATACACGTGAGTACAGTAGAACCCCGGTAATCCGGACACTCGCTAATCCGGAACCCTCGGTAATCCGGACGGTCCATTGGAAGTTATGCAAACCCGCAACTCCTTCTTGTGAACATATAAACAGGCATATTAGTATCAATAAACGAAAGGTGGACAGACTATTTGAAAAATGACAACATTGGCTGCAATGATGTGATGGAGAGCGAAGTATTTCGTTTATTGTGATAACACATCTAAGTTGTGATACTTCTCTGAGACAGCATTTTTCTGTTAGAGGAATGCTTAATATGTGCGAGACTAAACAATTTCGAAAGTCAATAAATTTTCAGTTGCAGCAGGGTATCACTTCTCAAAACATCACTTTCATTAAAAAGCTATGAGATAAGAGCGTTGAAAACAATCCTTCCCTTCGATAGACGTCCAATGAGGATGACCATGCATGGGCTGTAGAGTTGTTGTTTATAAGCGAGAAAAGCTTAACAATTTTTAACTTTATTGGCAGTGAGAGAGTGGCGAGCTAAGCTCAAGTTAGAACCTCAAGTGGGTAGGATATGAATTAGGTCCATTTTTCCAGTGCTATAACAATTTTGCTGAGAGAGACTGGTCACGTGAAAAGATGCGCTACGATCCATTCCCTCAGTACATTCCCTCGTAGTCGCTGCCAGTGGAAGACCGGCCGAAGGTTACACTTACATTGGACGTGTAAGTGTAGCCTAACTTGGTTCTTCCGATTCTCTATGTCTACGTTTAGTTTTCGTAGGTTTTTAAAACCTAAAGTGACGTCCTTTTTTCCCGGTACTGTCCGGTGATTTATGGCGTCCCGCAAGCGTAAAACCTTCACATTAGAGGACAAAGTGAAAAGCATTAAATTGATAAACAGTGGTCAGAGTTACGATGCGATTTCCAGGAGGTTTTGCATCGGAAAGTCAACAGTTGGTGACATCAAGAAAAATAAGGACAGCATAAGGAAGTTCGTGAGCACTACAGAAAGTGGTTCAAAGATGCGTAAAACTATGAAAATGGCAGATAACGTTGCACTAGAAAATGTTTGCTTATGGTTTATTCAACAGAGGCGGCTTCACGTACCACTAAGTGGCGAAATGATTTGTGAAAAAGCTCGATTTTTTCACAGACAAATGACAGAAAGTGACGAGGATTTTGTTGCCAGCAAATGGTGTCTGGACAGATTTAAACATCGTCGTGGGATCAGGCGTCTTAAAGTGACCGGGGAAAAACTATCCAGCAATGAAAGTGCAGTAGAGCCATTTAGAACCGAGTTACTGCGTGTAATCAATGAGAAAAATCTGAGTTCTGAACAGATTTGCAATACCGACGAATCAGGGTTGTTCTGGCGAATGTTACGTGACAAAAATTTAGCCGATCGTAATTAAAAAGTGGCATCAGGAAGGAAGTAATTAAAGCGAGGATTAAATTTATGCCGTATGCAAATGTGACTGGCAAACATATGCTTCCTTTGTTTGTTGTCGGAACAGCCAAAAAAAACCCGTGCATTCAAGTCAGTCACGCTACCTGTGTGCTATCGAGGGCAAAAAAACGCTTGGATAACTCGAAAATTATTTTTGGATTGGTTTAAAACAGAATTCGTTCCAGCAGTTCGACAACATATGAATTCCGTCAATTTACCACAACGTGCTTTATTGTTGCTTGATTATTGTCCTGGCCATCCTTCTGCAGAAGAATTGTGCACTGATGAAGGTGAAATTTCCGCAATGTTATACCCCCTAACACGACTGCGCTGATCCAACCCATGGATCAGAATGTTATTCAAAGCATTAAGTTAGAATATCGTAAGCTGCTTCTTACAAATATTCTTCATTGATCCTGTGCACAATGAAAATTTGGAAAATGCACTGAAAAAGGTGAATTTAAAAGATGTCGTGTTCAATCTGGCTAACTCTTGGGCATCTGTGTCTAAATTATTGATCAGCAAGTTGTGGAAAAATTTACTCCCAAATTTTGTTGGTTCGTAAGTTTTAGAAAATGTGCAAACTTAAGAAATTCAGCTTTCGCCACTCATTAATCAGTTACGAAATTCGAACCCAATATCTAACCCGGAAGTTCTCCGGTGAGCTGCTGAGGCTGACGACAGTTTGGCTCGAAACGAAGCTTAAACAGATGACGATATTATCAGAACAGTAACGAAAGAAGATGATAATGATGACGACGACGACGACCACCCTGTGGACTCCGTCAAAATTTCTCATTCTGAGGCTTTGGTTGCACTCAATACATCATTAAAGTTGGCCAAGGAGTAAAATTTTGAAGCACATGAAATTATGCTCTTTAGACGTTTTAGAGACCGTGCACTTGATTTAAAAATAAGAACGATCGCGAAAAAGAAAATAACCCACTTATTTGCTTGCTGATAATATACATTCACTTTATATGTTGTTATACCTAATGTAATATATGCATGTATGCATTATCTATATAATATAATTTTTGAGAAAAAAATGTTTTTTACGTTATTTTTTGAAAACCTCGCTAATCCGGAAACCCCGCTAATCCGGTCGCCTATGTGCCTGAATTCGTCCGAATTACCGGGGTTCTACTGTATATACTATGAATTAGTGATAAAAATGAAGGAATTTAAGTTATTTATTAATAAAAAGTCATTATATTTTAAATGGTATCCCTTTCTAGGTCACGAACTGCACGGATGAAGTGACTATTAAAAATCTTCTTTTCGCTGCAATTCTCATGACGCAATTCTTCGCATTTGAACCATTTATTCTTGCTCTTGATAGCCCCTCTAAAATACAGATGACAATGTCGTTTGAGGAATCCATAGAACCCATATTGGCAAGCAAATATTGCATCTTGGTTGAAATTGCGAGCGATTCCCATGCGTTCACAATAATTAAATGCATTCTCTTTACTTTTTTTTGGTGTCGGCCTAAATCCTAGTTTTGACAGATGTAATATTGTAACTACAAATCTTTTCTCAGATTCGAGATCCTTTACAGGGTTAGCCCCCATGACTTGGACTACACCAGCAACAGAAGAAACTCTTCTTTGAAGCGATTTGTAAGGTAGTGTACGGCAGCAGAGATATAGCTTCAGATTTTACTTTCTCCTCTTCCATGGCTATTTCTAAGCACGTCTGCCGGGAATAAGAATAATAAATTAATGTTAAAGATATAAAAACATAAGTAACATTTAAGGTTATGATCCGTCTTGCCCCATTTTCCGTGATCCGTTTAGCAAAGAATAGCAAAAGTCAATTACAAAAATCTTAAAAAAGTAACTACTTAATGATTGGACACTAAATACTACATCATTGTTCAACAGTTACTACTGCAATATATTACAAAAAAAAAGAAATATAACGTATGCTGAGCAGAAAAATCCTTTGATGTTGTTCACAAAAATTACATAGACCCGTATAAACGGTTCGGCGACTCTTCCCGGAATGGCCACTGACGTGAGCGCAAGATTTCCATTCACTTGTTTGTGTAGTTCATATACGCACCTATATATGAATTTCTCAAAATTAAACCCAGCAATGCGGAAGATATGTATTCTTGGATTGGAGAAGCGACATATACCATAGCAAGATCCGTTTAGCCCCGGTCTAACACTATTAATTCATAGCAACTAATAATTATGTGAATTAAAATGCGTAATACTAATTCATAAATATTTGTAAATGAGCTGCTTTCAATCGCATAATATTATAATATAAGTCTATTATATATATATATATATACACGAGTAAAATGTAGCTTGCATACTGCAAGCAGATCGACAACACTATTTTCATGTCGGCATCATATCCGGACGGCCATCAAAAGAAAAAAATGGCTTGAAATTTTTATTAAAATTTGCCTAAATTCCATCGTCTGGCATCGAACCCGGGTCTTTACTGTGAACTTACTATGCAGCACAATAGAACATCACCATCTCTAACGATGTGTGAAAATTCAAGCAGAAATATGGGCTACAACTGCCTCAAAAATACGTTCTAATTTTCACGAATTTAAATGGCTCTCTGGATTCGAACCAAGGACGATCTTGGAAATCTAAAAAATGTTTCTGAAAGTTATTCATGATCTCTATCTATATGCCGAATTTCAAGTTTTTATATTATTGGCAAAGGTTTCAAAATAATTCCTAAAAATCGGATTAAGTTCTGATTGCAGAGACACCTGGTGTCGAACCCAGGACACTTTGATAGCTGTGAATGCACTGTTTGATTTGTATGGACTTGATCTTTCTACATGCAAAGTTTGAAGTCGATATCGTGCCGGGGAGTACCTAAAATTTGTTTCCGTTATCTCCGTAAGAAAAGCATTGGGAAGTGCAAATGGTCCTCTGGGATCGAACCAAGGACCATAAGCTAATATGTAAAATTCGATTACGAAATAAATTCATGATATCTATCGACGTGCCGAGTTTCAAGTATCCATGTTATCGGGAAAGGATCCAAAAAAAATCTTAAAAATCGCCGCAATGCATTTTAAACGGCCGATTTTTGCCCCGGCCTAGCATCGAACCAAGGACAATATTCGAAGATGTCTTTCCGATTTTCGTTGGCTATGCACGGTATTTAACGGTCCCTCGAGTTTCAACTCTCTGCTTATCCGGGAAGTGCCTCAAAAAAATTTTCGAAAATCCCCGCCATGTAATCTTATGGGGAAAATCGCGACTTTGGGGCCTTCTGGAATCGAACCCATGGCACCGAGGTTCAATGTCGGCTTTTTCCTGGAGGTTACACGTTATGGCCAATATGTCGTAAAAATTTCAAGTCGGTGGCACTTGAGGAACATGGTTAGAATTTTGATCCCCTATGAATGTATATATATACGAGTAAAATGTTGCTTGCATACTGCAAGCAGATCGACAACACTATTTTCATGTCGGCATCATATCGGGACGGCCATCAAAAGAAAAACATTCAATTGAAATTTTTCTTAAAATTCGCTGAAATTCCATCGTCTGGCATTGAACCCGGGTCTTACTGGTGAACCTACTATGAAACACAATAGAACATCATCATCTCTAACTATGTGTGAAAATTCAAGCAGAAATATGGGCTACAACTGCCTCAAAAGACGTTCTAATTTTCACGAATTTAAATGGCTCTCTGGATTCGAACCAAGGACGATCTTGGAAATCTAAAACATGTTTCTGAAAGTTATTTATGATCTCTATCTATATGCCGAATTTGAAGTTTCTATATTATTGGGAAAGGGTTCAAAATAGTTCCTAAGAAATGAATCAATTACTGATTGTAGTGACGCCTGGTGTCGAACCCAGGACCTACTGGCAGCTGTGAAAACACATTATGACTTGGTTTGACCTGATCTTATTAAACGCAAAGTTTGAAGTCAACAACTTGCCAGGAAGTACCTAAAATTTGCTTCCGTAATCTCCATAAGAAATGCATTGTAGGATGTAAATGGCCCTCTGGGATCGAACCAAGGACCATCAGCGAGTTGTAAAATTTTATTATGAAATATATTTGTGATATATATCCACGTGCCAAGTTTTAAGTTTCCAAGTCATCTGTAAGTCATTAAAAAAAATCTTAAAAATCGCAATGTAAATTAAACGGGAGAATATTTGCCCTGGCCTAGCATCGAACCAAGGATAATATTTTTAGATGTCTTTGTGGTTTCCTTTAGATATACACGGCATCTAGCGATCTCTAGAATTTCAACTCTCAACTCTTCCGGGAAGTGCCTCAAAAAAATTTTCGAAAATCCCCGCCATGTATTCTTATGGACAAAATCGCGACTTTGGGGCCTTCTGGAATCGAACCCATGACACCGAGGTTCAAAGTCGGCTTTTTCCTGGAGGTTACACGTTATGGCCAATATGTCGTAAAAATTTCAAGTCGGTGGCACTTGTGGAACATGCTTAGACTTTTGATCCCCAGTGTATATATATATATATAAGTATATCCGGAGAAGCGTCTATATATAATAGATACGAGTAAAATGTTGCTTGCATACTGCAAGCAGATCGACAACACTATTTTCATGTCGGCATCATATCCGGACGGCCATCAAAAGAAAAAAAAAGATTGAAATTTTTCTTAAAATTTGCCTAAATTCCATCGTCTGGCATCGAACCCGGGTCTTTACTGTGAACTTACAATGCAGCACAATAGAAAATCACCATCTCTAACGATGTGTGAAAATTCAAGCAGAAATATGGGCTACAACTGCCTCAAAAGACGTTCTAATTTTCACGAATTTAAATGGCTCTCTGGATTCGAACCAAGGACGATCTTGGAAATCTAAAAAATGTTTCTAAAAATTATTTATGATCTCTATCTATATGCCGAATTTGAAGTTTCTATATTATTGGCAAAGGTTTCAAAATAATTCCTAAAAATCGGATCAACTTCTGATTGCAGAGACACCTGGTGTCGAACCCAGGACATTTTGATAGCTGTGAATGCACTGTTTGATTTGTATGGACTTGATCTTTCTACATGCTAAGTTTGAAGTCGATATCGTGCCGGGAAGTACCTAAAATTTGTTTCCGTTATCTCCGTAAGAAAAGCATTGGGAAGTGCAAATGGTCCTCTGGGATCGAACCAAGGACCATAAGCTAATATGTAAAATTCGATTATGAAATAAATTCATGGTATCTATCGACGTGCCGAGTTTCAAGTATCTATGTTATCGGGAAAGGATCCAAAAAAAATCTTAAAAATCGCCGCAATGCATTTTAAACGGCCGATTTTTGCCCCGGCCTAGCATCGAACCAAGGACAATATTCGAAGATGTCTTTCCATTTGTCGTTGGCTATGCATGGCATTTAGCGGTCCCTCGAGTTTCAACTCTCTGCTTTTCCGGGAAGTGCCTCAAAAAAATTTTCGAAAATCCCCGCCATGTAATCTTATGGGGAAAATCGCGACTTTGGGGCCTTCTGGAATCGAACCCATGGCACCGAGGTTCAATGTCGGATTTATTCTGGAGGTTACTCGTTATGGCTAATACGTCGTAAAAATTTCAAGTCGGTGGCACTTGTGGAACATGGTTAGAATTTTGATCCCCTATGAATGAATGAATGAATGAATGAGTGAGTGTGTATATAGGTATATCCGGAGAAGCGTCTATATATAATAGATACGAGTAAAACGTTGCTTGCATACTGCAAGCAGATCGACAACACTATTTTCATGTTGGCATCATATCGGGACGGCCATCAAAAAAAAAATGGATTGAAATTTTTCTTAAAATTCGCTGAAATTTTATCGTCTGGCATCGAACCCGGGTCTTTACTGTGAACTTACTATGCAACACAATAGAACATCACCATCTCTAACTATGTGTGAAAAATCAAGCAGAAATATGGGCTACAACTGCCTCAAAAATACGTTCTAATTTTCACGAATTTAAATGGCTCTCTGGATTCGAACCAAGGACGATCATGGAAATCTAAAAAATATTTCTGAAAGTTATTTATGATCTCTATCTATATGCCGAATTTGAAGTTTCTATATTATTGGCAAAGGTTTCAAAATAATTCCTAAAAATCGGATCAACTTCTGATTGCAGAGACACCTGGTGTCGAACCCGGGACACATTGATAGCTGTGAATGCACTGTTTGATTTGTATGGACTTGATCTTTCTATATGCAAAGTTTGAAGTCGATATCGTGCCGGGAAGTACCTAAAATTTGTTTCCGTTTTCTCCGTAAGAAATGCATTGAGGAATTTAAATGTCCCTCTGGGATCGAACCAAGGACCATCAGCGAATATATAAAATTTGATTATGATTTATGTTTATGGTATCTAACCTCATACCAAATTTCAAGTTTCTATGCCATCGGAAAAGGGTCCAAAAAAAATCTTAAAAATCGCCACAATGCATTTTAAACGGCCGATTTTTGACCCGACCTAGCATCGAACCAAGGATAATATTCGTAGATATCTTTATGGTTTCCTTTAGATATGCACGGCATCTAGCGATCCCTTGAATTTAAAATCTCTCCTTTTCCGGGAAGTGCCTCAAAAAAATTTTCGAAAATCTTCAATATGTATCCTTATGGAGAAAATCGGGACTTTGGGGCCTTCTGGAATCGAACCCATGACACCGAGGTTCAATTTCGGCTTTTTCCTGGAGGTTACACGTTATGGCCAATATGTCGTAAAAATTTCAAGTCAGTGGCACTTCTGGAACATGGCTAGAATTTTGATCCCCTATATATATATATATATATATATATATATAGGTATATCCGGAGAAACGTCTATATATAATAGAATAATATATAGGTATATCCGGAGAAGCGTCTATATATAATAAATATATATATATATAACTAGTTCAAGCGCGGAATATAGAAGTAGAGTAAATTCAAGTTCTCGGTCGTGCAATTTGTAAATACACTTTAATTATACACAACTAAAATCCAATTCTATTCTAAACAGGAAAATACAATGATTCGACAATTGCATTGGTCGTCAGGGAGACTGCTTGTTTTCTCTCTCAAAATGACTGGAAAAATTACGCTTATTATGCCGAAATTCTCGAAATTTCGATTCGAAAACAATCTTCTACTACCATAATAGGAATCTTTATCCAATTTCGGTTCTTTTAGTCCTTTGCTCGCCTCTGTACGACTATTCCTTCTAATTAAATTCCTCAAAAGAAACAAAGCCTTCAGCCGATAAAAACGAAGTTTACCTGTATTTCTTATGTGAATCTATCTGAGCGATCTTTGTTCGAACGCGCAAAATAATAATCCATTAAAAAGGTGACAATAATCCTTTCCTGATCCCAGAGAATAAATGAAAAGTTTTAAGCAAATTGGGTCAACGGGTTGGATTAAAATCGAAGAAGACAGTATTTCTGCTTCATATTTATAACAATACTTCTCTCATCAGTTAGCTGGTTATTCTACCCTTCCTGACTGTTGTTAAGAACGTGCGATTGCTGGTTACCTTCTTACGGAATATTTCTCACTATCCATGTAATCTATCGTCCTCTTTAATCATCAGCTTTATCGGGCCTCGAGTATTTTTAACACATCGGATTCAACAATGGGATCGGTCGTCAGGGGAATAAGTTGTTTAAAACCTCGATTGATCACAATATTTTCGTATATTTCACCGAAATTCTCGCAAATTCGAATCGAAAGTAAGATTCCACGACCAAAATAATAATCTTCGTTCAATTTTCTTTCCCTCGGTGTATGTCTCGTAGAAATGCGACTATTCCTTCTAATTTAATTTTGCGAAATAAATAAACCCTGCATGCGATAAAAATAAGTTTCACGTGAATTCTTTATGGAAAATATCTGAGCGATCTGGGTTCGAACCCCTTAAAATTGTTGAAGAAAAAGGCGCCAATGATTCCTTCCAGGTCGCAGAGGACACTTATATTAAGGTTGACGACATTAGGACGAACGGTGTGGGCTCCAATATAAGAGAAACACTCCCACAGAATTTCCATTTTATACATAAAGATTACACCAACTGACCCAAAGTTTCCAACTGACTGTTTCTGTTTTTATTGAAAATTAAAATAAATATATGAGCGATGGTACCGCAGGAAAGACGAAAAAAGAGCGAAAAATAATAACTAAAACATGGAAATTGCATTATTATGTCATTTTTGTTGGAGAAGTTATTGAAGCTCCATTACTGAAGTTGAGTTGCTTTTCTGTACAACAGTTTAGCGAATTTGTGAATTTCTATCGATTGATTCGATATTGTTACCACGAATGTTGTGAGTATAACGTACTATAATAATAAGCTATCGTGTGTACGTTCGTCATCATACATGGTTATACATGTGGATCTATGTAACCATGGATACAATGTTATAAATTAACAAATAAAATAAAAACGGCACTATATATATGCAAAAAGCAAAATCCGTCCGTCCGCCCCCTCTCTACCTCAGAAACTGTTTGTCGCAGAGCTACGAGACATTGTATTTCTATTAAGCCCCACGAAAACTATTCTCATCTCTATGAAGGCTCGGGTTCGAACCCAGGACTCCATTATACGTTTCCATAAGGAATGTACGTAAAGTTCGATTTTGTACCTTGCAAGCTTTATTACTTTTACAGAATTAAATTGGTAATAATGGTCCTAGTAAGTCAGGAAAAGTACCAAACGAAAATAGATTAAATGAAGAATCTTATTATCACACTTTTTGGATCGAAATTACGAGAACTATGACTATAATCAATATGTCCTAGCCGTACTTCGTGGAACGACATCGAAGTCTTTTCTTTTAACTTAAGAACTGTGACAAAATATACGAAATATTAGTAAAATATCGCCGTGGTAAACGCCGAAGTCCCCCTGACGACCAAGGTGATTGTTGAGTCCGATACATTTATTTTCCTACAAGAATAAACTGGAATTTTAAGTCCATACCGAATTAATGGTATGAAATAATGTCAGAGTATATGAAGAGGAGTCAGTTTACCGATAATTCATGGAAACTATGAAATTTAAATAGCAGGAGCAAAATGACTGCCGTTATGGAGTTTATGAAACCGATTTACAAAAGGACATTTATAAGTTCGTTGGTGGTGAAGACGAAGAAATATTACGTCGAGGAAGTGTTTAAAGAGACTGTATTGCAAACTTGATTTTATGACAGAGAATTGAAAGCAGTGCGTTAGTGTGAACCTCACGAACTGGATTAATGTTCAATGGAATCGAATTCGTAGTTTTTCGGAGTTTCGCTGATATTCTTAGGTTAAAAGTCCATCACGACTAGTATATATTAAAAACATAGGGCATTGATAAGTTATATTTTAAGTCATCTGTATTTAAATGTTGCATTTTTATTGAAAAATTGAAATTAAGACCCATCATACATGACGAGGGAGTTTACTAGTTATTAATAAAACAGTTCGAATACACGCATTTGGAGTAAGAAATATTAATTGCCTTAAAAATTCGACGCTTGTAAAACGTTTCACAACTTATAGTGATAGCAATGATATTATCTCGTAGAAATGGAGGTAATGCTTCAGCCTAATTGTACGTCAACCCATTGGTATTGATGACTCAGTTAATGACGAGTTCGTAATATTAGCTAAAGCGGACGAAAGAAGACGCGATGAAGGACATTTGGAGTTGCAAAATGGGTCTTCCTCAACATTCTCAGCGGTTGGCTTATTTTGAACGTTGACTAACTATGATAATCATTGTTGTCGAATATCGCAGCAGTAAAAGTTTAACATTTTAGAAGTTCTGACAATAGATATACCGAAATCATCTCCTTGGTAACGGGACTACATTAGCAGCAATGCATTACATCCGATACCTTATAGCACCAATTAAAGTTGTGTTAAACTCGGAAAATTCTATTTTCTCAGCAATAAATGCCGAGGAATCATTCAATTGCAATGAGCAAATGTTTTAAAAGCGAAAAACTTAAACCTGCAAGCACTAATTTTGATAGGATCAAATTGCGTGGATAAATTTAGAGCTACGACCTGTAGATAATCCTAGGATAATCCAAATCTATGTTTGTAACAATGCGTTTCTAAGGAGCTGGACACTTTCTAGCAACAATTCAAAGTGTTGAAAACTTATTATACCGTGTTTCCTCAACAATAGATCTTGGTCAAGAGATGAAATAGCCTTAAAAAGTCAAAAGTCTGTATGTATTAAACTTTCTTTTCTTCGGTCATTGGTTCGGAAATAGTTATAACCGAATATTTCCTATCTATCTACGCACATCACACATGATTTCCGATGTCGCTCTTAAACTTGTATATGTTAATTCAATTTCTATTTCCCCTTTGAGGATAAACGGGCATTCCTGCTAGTATTTGATATAAAATATTTGGAAATACTTATAAAGGACTTCAATTTTAAACACGAAACCCCATATTCGCGAAATTCGAAAATATGCTTCGAAAATTAGAGGATAAATGAACCCATTCCATATCAAAAGGAAAAAATAATTTTATATCTCAGCAAAAAGTTTGAACAAAAAGTGGGGTTTGCAGTAAAAAAAGCCCTACGAATATTAATTTTGCACCTGATTAAAAAAGGTTGGATTGTTGATGGATATGGTTGTTTCTTAGTTTTCTACTATAGATGCATAGAGTTATTGCTAATTATTCGAAAAAATATTCTCTGCAAAGACCCAGAACTTTCCTGTTTAAATATAGCTGCCATTGACCGATGATACAAAGCATTTCCGTTTCATTCAAAAACAAATATATCCAATAGGAAAGTGTTCTTGTTCATCAGGTCTTAATCGAGTCATTAACAGTCGTCAGGGGAACTGGTTGTTTACAAACACCATATTAAATACTTTTTTCGTTTTAATCCTCTAAATTCTCGTAATTTCGAAGATTACAGAATGATATTCCAATACCAAAATTACAATCAAGGATCGATTTCTATTCCTTTGCAACGCGATATCGTAAAACTATCATTTCAAATTTGATTTTGTATATGAAATGATGCATTCAAACTGTTAAAAATGAACTTAAAATGCATTTTCTCGACTAAGTGGCGATTTAAACGTCAAAAAGTCGTGATTGACCACCTTCAGAGTTTATTTGTATTGTTATTCTACATCTATTGGCTGAGTTGTGAGCATTTCTATTCATCAGAGTGTTTAAAAATTATTGAAGATCGACAATGTTTCACTCTGAAATGTGCAACAATGTGCTTCTAAGGTAATTATAATTATATCGGAAAAATCTTATAAATGAAGTTTTCTACATCTTTGTTTCTTATGTAAGTTTATTGAATTCTATTTCATAGATTCTCCAATATTGAGCACTGCATTTTCACATACATTTCCTGATCTCTGTATGTTAAATTGATCATTTAAATACACTGAGCTTGTTTTAAATGGCGTAATATTCTTTTCAAACGAGGGCCGTCAATCTGTTTGAGATTTCATTTAATATGAATAATGTAGGATTTCAATTTATTATTCCTCTCATATTCAATTATTTAAATGAAGTAGATGAAGACAGTCATTTTCAGAGGAAACCTAGGAAACACTGGTAATTCATGTGAAATTAATTAAAAAAACATTAAAAGATATTTCGAGCTTCATAACTATGCATTTCTAATTCAAGGAAATATATATTGTGTATTTTCCTGGATAATTACAGAAAAATTGAATTAACACATGTGAGTAAATATAATATAAAAACGGCATATCAAGTGGCGAACATGTTTCATATCGGAAACTGCTTTAAATAATTTCTCAAATTTCTTTGACCACTGAGTGGAGCCACCAAGTGGTTCCATCGTATGGCACCACCTTCCTCTAAGCTAATAGGTGTCAATTGTATAAGTCTGCATTAATTTAACATCTTTCTGACATGGAAAGGGCTAAAGGTACTTTGCAGAGTCCCAAAGAAAAACGGACTTAAAAAAAGTCTGACAGGGCCGGGAATCGAACCCGGGATCTTCCTTTATCCGAGAGGAGGCTGTTTGATTCTTAGTAAATGAATTAAGGATAAAATTGGCCATGGCAAATGTTTAAACGAATGAATATCTTATCAGTAGGGACTATGATATCGCAAGTGTTGGATGCAAAGGCTGGTTATATAACTCATATCACTTTAAGAGGTACGGGATAGTGAGGCTTACTGGGTTAGGAGTGAGGTAGTTCTTGGGAAACATTCCGGATTATGGGTTTTCCGGTGAACGTGAATCTAGTTATCCGGCATGCAATACCTTTTATTTTTTAATGGAGGTTTCTGCATTTCTCCTGACATTAGTGAACTAGCTAGAAAGATGTCAACCTCATTCTACGGCACGATCTATTAATTACGTAGTGTCTTGACATTACTAACAATAGTAAATAGTCACCTTATTTATTAACCCTGTTTAATATAGTACCTTTGAAATAAGGGATAACTATTTTCAGTTATTATCTGCAGTGTAAAACAATCCACTTAGCAATAAATTACTGCCTTGAAAGAGGGAACATGCATTACCCAGTGCGTGCTAGTGCTTTAAATCTGTGCATGCAATCCACGTGATACATCAAGTTTGTATAAGTGACCCTCAACTCGTTCCATAGAAACACAGTATTGAGTGCATTCATAGTTGAGAGAGGGCGAACGTGTGGGTGATGGAGAACATTGGGAGAACAAACTGTTTCGTCGAAATTATCGTCATTTTTACAGAAAACGTCATTTACACGATCGAAAAAATAAGAAACTATATTCGATTTCGCTTCTTTCTAATTTAATTTTGCGAATGAAACGAGTCCTGCGAAAGCGTAGTTTACGAGCATTTGTCACGTCGAGTGCGCCTGGGTTCGAGGCTTCTCTTGGTTTACGAAATGAGATTTTCCGGAACGAGATCTGCTTAGTAGATGACGTCACCGTGAATTTGTTGCAAGTAGTTCGGAATAAAGAAAAGGTGGACTTTCCAGAAAGACTTAAGATTAATTGCGTCGACTATGCACAAATTATACGTGATATGATTATCTTTAAGCGCACAAAAACGTTATAACAACCTATAAAATAGTCGCATCGCTTAAATAACATCCTGGAAGGCCCTAAAGACAGAGAATGCTCGCAACAGGTACTCTTCTGACAATCTGTTGTTTGTCGAAAGACCACCTGTTGGTGCGGCCATCGGGAGAAGCGCGGTGAGCGTGTCTGCCTCCTTCATCCCCTCTCACGAGCGCGAATAGAAATACATTCTCTAGAAGTAAAGTCTCTTGTTAAATTGAGGTTCGATACCTTGGAAGGGGGTAGTTCATTAGCGATGCATCATTGATGTTGCAGACGAATGAGGCGACACATTTGCAAGGGTCCTTCTCTCCACAGAATTATATTACTATTGCGTTTTATTTCATTCGATAGTATATTTGCGACGCGTTAACCTATTTTGAAAGCTCGCATTTGCGGAATTATGGATTCGGCGATTGAAAAAGGCGATTGCAATTAGATGCCCCCCCCGCAAAGCTTCGTGAAAATGAGGGACGAGGGGACCCTAACGCCGCTCCACTGGCTGGAGCGCATTTCTCGCTCTGCCGCACCGGAACTGGAAAGCAGAAGAAGGCCCTGCACTCGTTTGATGCCGACCCAAGAATCCAGCACCCATCTCCCGCACCAGAGGAGGGGGACAATGGATGACGTCACCGGAGGAGGCGAACCCGGAGCGGAGGGATACGTATTCATCCTGAGCAGTGGCAATTGGCATCGAATGCCTCGGTCGCACATCTCTCGCGTCTTCCAAGGAATCGCCACATGGTGATTGCCTCACCAAAGGAAAGTCGCCTCCAAAAGAACGATCTCCCTCACCTCGCACTCGAGACGCACTCAAGCAGTAGAGCGCAACAGAGAAATAAAAAAATCTTACTCCTTGTATATAAACACTCAACCACACTCAACTCGACGTTTGAAATCGGTCTTTGTTATAAAAGAAGTGCTTCCATTTTTTCGTCGCATCGAATGTTTTTGTGTTACCCTATATCGAACAGTGCATTCCTATTTTTTAATGATCGCATTTAGCCTTTTATCTTCTATTTAATGATTCATTTTATCCGTCAGCGCCAAGATATTCAATCATTTCAATTCTTTGGTTTGAGTTCATTATATGTTTCTCATTTTAAACTACTTCTTCTGATTTAATTTCATTCCTTAATTCGAACAGTTGATACGTCTTCACTCCATGTTATCGTTGTTTTAATAATACTGATGCTTATCGAAAACTATCACTCATTCGCGTAAAATAATTTATTGATTATAGTTCGAAATTTAATTAATTTATTATTGACGTAAATACTAATAATCTATAGACGTTAATATATTCAGGACTAATTAAAATACTTCATTATTTACTACAAACGTAATTCTATTTATATTTTAACTGTTGCTTAAATCAGATTTCCTCGTATTGTTGCAACAATGCGATATAGTTCCATTATCGCGGCCGACTGAACCATCAGCGGGGAGACACGCCTCCGTTGCGGCGTCTAGCTAAAGTCTGTAATAGTCTATTAAATCTGTCTAGCTTAATAGTCATTTAATATCATCGCCGAGACTACATTCGTGCCCTAGACCAACAAAACATGCGGCAAATTATTCCACTTATTATTCAGACCAAAGCTAAAGCAGACATAAATCAAAGTGAGGAACGATCAAAAGATGTGTTTCTTCGTTCCATAATCACTTATTAGTTTCCTTTAGCATTTAGATGGGTAGATGGGGAAAGACGAGCAAACTACCTCACTCCTCACCATGCTAAGTAACCCTCATCACCCCCTGACAGCTATTGGTATTTAACGTTATATACCAGCCAGCCTTAGGACCAAATCCCTCATCATCCTAAGTAAGCCTCACTTCTTACGAAATAGCAAGAAAAGGAAAGAAGAGATTGCTCGTCATTTTAAATTAAATAATAGCAAAAAAAATCCACCTTAGCATTTTAATCGTTTTGAAAAAGTAAGGGCGTATTCCCTCACTCCTCATCATATCATGTAAGCCTCACCCCTCCCTGATAGCTCTTGGTTGCTAATGTAAGGTTGTTTAGGTACCAAGCAGTATTTGAAAAATTCCCTCATTCCTCATCATACTCAGTAAGCCTCACTTCTTACGAAATGGAAAGAAAAGAAATGCTTGTCACCTTAATTCAAATATATTAGCAAACATGCACTTCTGGCATTCTAAACGTTGTGAAAAGTAAGGGCGTATTCCCTCACTCCTCATCATATCATGTAAGCCTCACCACTCCCTGATTGCTCTTGGTGGCTAATAGAATGTAGATAAGACCAAGCAGTATTTGAAAAATTCCCTCATTCCTTATCATACTTAGTAAGCCTCCTTATACTAGCTCTCGGTAGCTAATGCTAGAGGGAGTGAGGTACCAACTAGCCCTTAGGCAAACTACATAACTCCTCATCCTGACAAGTAATACCTCACCATACTAGGACTTGATATCCATTAGGAATACTTAGCAGAAAGCCCACTAACCCACTGATATGTCGCTATGTTATCTTCATCTCTTTCAATCTCATTAATCTATATCCAGGATTCACCGCTCCTTCTTCTCGACCTTCTGTATTTTCCTCTATTGACATTCTCATTTTCCCAAATACGAGTGTCCCCACCTATCGCACGAAGCAGCTACTAAAAACCACGACCTCTGGAGAAATAATTGATAGGCAAAGAGAAAAGTTAATGAGAAAGTATTTTGAGCGTATAGCGCGCAAGGAGGCGAGAGATTTGGCATACTTAAAGTTTATAAAGTGGAGGATTGGCGAATGCTTATATTTTTGTCCAAAGTATCCTCGGTTCGACTCTGTACGACTCGAATCGTCTCTCTCATTAGAAATGCACGTAAAGTTCGTTTTTAAAGGTTGCAGACAATTTTTCTTTCGCGGAATAAAATCAGAAATAATTGTCGTACGAAATCGAGATGAATACCAAAAGAGAGGTAATTGAATGAAGATTCTTATTTTGGTCGTGGAAAATCGTATTCGAGTCGAATTTAAGAGATTTTAGTCAAAAAAGACAAAATATGTGTGTAATATCGTGGGCATAAACAATTCCCTAACAACAAAGGTGATTTATGAACTCTCGCACGAATATATGGAAAAGATAGGCTCATGAGAAACGTATTGGGATGAAGAGCCGACCTTTTATTGGGATAAAACAATTAGTAACCTGAGGCTGTCTGCATGAGGATTTACGATGTCTCATCATCCAAGCATAGAGCCATCATTAGCCCGCAATGCGTTTTTCGACGTTAAAGTTATACGCTTTTTTGTTCCTTTCTGTAAAGTCAAATGCAAGATTTGTAAAATCGGATAATATTATTCCTATCATCATCTCTATTTCAATAACATCACAATTTTTATTTCTCCATTTGCGCTTTTGTTCTTAGGTTAGCCTTTTTATAGTTGTCTTTGGGAGATTCATTTGAATCTCCAATTAAACGCCTCAGCTAGATTTGCTTCACCTGCGCTCCACTTTCCATATTTTTCTTTTTTTTAAACCCATACTGTGATGGAAATTAACGATTTTAATTATTCACGATAAATAACACATTTAAATGTATAATATGTACAAAGAATATTAATTTTAAAAAAGCTAAATTATTATTAAAAAGCACTACGGTTTCCTAAATTGAACCGGTCCAATTTAGGGAACTGCAAACGGTACAATAAAGGCTACTCTGCTATTTGTTCTTCGTCGCTTCCAAACTAATCGTTTGAGTTACAGAACCATATCAATATGAAAACTTAGGTATTTATGTATATTCATCTGATAAGTAGCATAGTTTGCTTCCACCTAGCCTATTACCGTTATTCCCTTAGCCACGCGAAGACAAAATTGCTTTATAAACGCAAAAAAGTCTCACAAACAGACCGCGTTCGAACTCACAAAGATGACGACTGGACTATTTCGGCGTTTAATGACGTCTACCTTACGCTCGACAAATATAGCTAGAAACGAAGGTGTTCCATATTACGGAGGTGGTACGAACTAGGCGCCGCTACACTATGGGTGACCCTACCCTAACTATGCACCAACAAAATCTGAAGAAATTAAAAAAAAATCTGATGTGGCCAGCACATGACTTTCGCAATATTTATTGAAAACAGAAGCCTATGCCGGTTATATATAAATAACTCCAAAAAAATGAGTGTTACAGAAAAATTTTTCAAACAAAAATTGTAGCAAAACACATTATCTATAACTTTTGTACATTATTGTGTATACCTAAATTGCATTCTGACAGAGATAAGTATGAAAAACCTCCATTTCTGGATAAACAACAACTTCCGGTTAACCATTATTCAAGAATAACTCCTAAACAATCAGTGTTACGAAAAATTATTTCATACAAAAGTTGTAGTAAAATATATTATCTATAACTTTTGTATGTAATTGTATGTACCTCTATTGCATTTTGACAGATATTTAAGAAACAAAACTTTGTTCCGGATAAACCGTAACTTCCGGTTAAGCGATATTCATCAAAAACTAATCAACTCTTGGCATTGTTAGGAAAATACTAAATATGAATTTTGGAAATGATCGGATAATTACTTTTTTAAGATAGAGCGACCAAAAACCTTTTTTACCACAGAGAGACACACACACAGACCACAGACACACTGACACACAGACAGACATGTTCGGGAAAATAGATAAAACGAGCTCTATGGGCCCCAAAACATTTATTTCCGTCGAAATCTGGAGGCCGAATTTTTTGCGAATACAATACTATCTCTATACTACGGATAGGGAGAAAGTAAAAATATTGAGGCCAATGCAAATAATTGGTTATTTTTGTTGAATGCACTGATAAGCAAAGGCGGGTTAGTGACCGAATTCAATACACTGGGAGAAAAAAACGGGGAAGTTGAGTAGAAAATACTGATTCGTATCCTACGTATGCCTTGCCTCCAACATTCAATCACATTAAGTAATGGGTTAATAATAACTTCACACGATTCATTTAAAATTAATGGATGAATTAATTTTTAAATTATTTTATTTGGAATTAATTGATATTAAAATTAATAAAGTGTAACATTACATTTATTTTAGTATAATTCATATTCCATTTTGAAACCTTTCATTCACTATAAATATTAGATAAAAGTGTATTTCTTTATTTATTTTCTTATTTAGAATCCGGCCCAGCATCCCTGCCAAACGCGGTCCAGCGCGTCACGAACTCTGTCAACTCTGAGACGAACGACACTCCGGGGTCGACCGCCATCTCAAAATCCAAATACATCCCCGTATCTAATAGACGAGGACAAAATCCCCCTCCCCTCCCTCCCTCCTTCCCCTCCCTCCCTTCTTCCCTTCCCTCCTTCCCCCTCCACTCGCCGAAACCATTCCCAATATATTCTAACGGGGTTAAATCCAGAGATTCGACAATCCCATACCTCTCCACAGGTCAACAACTGCCTCAAAATTGGAAAAAGGTCCGTTTTAAACAGTCAAAATCATCGCAATTCTGACGTTGTAATGAGATTCGAATACATAAATAAGAAACTATATTCAATTATCTTTCTATCGGTGCTTGTCTCGATTTCCTAAGGCCATTAATTCTAATTTTAAAGTGCGATATAAATAGAGACTGCAAACACCGAAATGTACTAAACGCGTGTATTTTGAGGTAGTCTTTTAAACGCTGTCTCTTTTGAGTGTCATTCCCAAGAAGGGAGCTTCTTCAATAGCCTCTTATGAAGGTTCCTGTGTGGAATTACGACAGAAGGCTTTTCGATGCTCTCTTACGGGGAAACCATGAATCTAACTGGAGTGTGGCTCTTCGCTGTATTGAAATGCATGACCTGTGAAAGAGGCTAATTCTTGAAAGACGCTCGATTGGCAGGAAGTGCCTTGGCTTGGTTACGGTTTCTAAGGGGACATTGGAGTAGTTTTGTAGCGGATTATATTTCGTGGGATTTGATGTCTAGATGGGTGGTGGAGGGGGAAGGGGAGGGGAAGGAGATGCGGTAACCATGACGACAGAGGGAAGGCGAACGACAATACGGGACAAAACAAAAGAGTAGCGACGGATTATTCCAATCGAAAACAAATGAAAGAGGAAATTACGCGAGTTACGTCAGTGAAGAGAGGTGTCTCGGAAACAGAAGAACGACGATATTTGGCGTTTGAATTGCGAATAGCAGGGGTTGATGAAGATTTAAAAGAGAAGGGTGGGAAAGACAAAAGAAAGACGATATTCTTAATTCAAACGAAACAGCTGAATGAAGACCGAACGTGTTCGATTTACCTGTAATTAGGGAACGTGTTTAACAAAAGGAACAAAATTATTATAAATTATAATAATTATAATAATTTAACAAAAAAACGATATCGCGATTGAAATAGAAACAAATGAACTATGAATAGCTGAGTATCCTTTTGGTAATAGCGATGTCTACGTGAATAAATACAGTAATAATTGATAAAATAAAAAATAAATTTAAGAAAAGTAAAAATGATTAAATTTAAACAAACATTTTACTATATTAATAATAAATAAAGAGAATATCCAATTTTTATTAATACATAATCTGACTTGATTTAACCATTTTGATCCATAATAATATGTGTTTGATGGAAAGCAATGATTCCATAGAGTGAAGTATATATTCTCCTTGATGAGTGTAAATCGATTATATTAACACTTTGATATTCACACATTCGAAACGGAAAGAAACATTGCTATTTTGAAAATGAACATACTTGAACTGATGGAAGTAACTACAAATGTTGAGTTGAAATTAAAATTCAAAAGCGGCTACCAACAATTCTGGCTGCAAAAAGACGGCTTATCCAAAATTATAGGCTTGAATTCAAAAGTTCTTAATTGCATTTCCTTCACCATATTTAGCGAAACGTAGATTTAGTGCAGTAACAAATCTATTAACAAAAGAAAGATATCGATTGCAAATAGTCATCCGTGGCGATAAAAGATTACTGCTGACGAAAATAGAGCCGAGGATTACTAAATTGGTTGCAGTATACCAGGTTCATCCTTCTCATTAAGATGATTTCGATAATTATTTAACTGTTTTTGTATTACCTTTCTATTCGGAGTTCAAAAAATAGTTTCATAATTTTAAAATTCAATGTATTTATTTTACACATTTCTTCACTATATTTTACGAAAAAGTTAGAAACATTAATATCTTTCTGTTTAATTGCTATTAAAATTATAAAAAAACTGAAGTCCAAGGGGGCGCTGAGTAATATTTTTTCTGGAAAGAGGGCGGTAGGCCAAATAAGTTTGGGAACCACTGATTTATAGCAATCCATGAAAAAGTGGCTGTGCGGGGTACTTTGGTACCCCATTCAAAAACTAAAGATATTTTGGAAATGAGTCTGTCAAACAAATTTCTTTCAATTACATAATATAAAAGAAACATTGATGCACGAATATATGGAATAAGAAACAAATGTGGTTAAAAATACAACTTTTCTATTGAATTTAGCTATTTTGGGGTCCTCAAGTGCCGTCAAGAAAGGGTAAATGAGATGCGAAGAAAATGTGAGGCAAGTCATTACCGAGAAATGGATTTGAAACTGAGAGGACCCTGTTAAAAGAAACTGAGGCAATCTCAGAATATGAACACTTTTTGCACACTGTTAGAAACAGTTACGTCTGAAAAGAGCTTTAGAATTTTTATGTATTGGAGAAACAGTGCTGGAGAAATTGATTTATCAAGTAAGCTCATATTTCAGATAACGATCACCCTATTGGTAAAAGAAGATTTAAAATCATAAACATTGTTCAGCAATAACAATAAAACTGGAGGTAATAACTGTAAAATCGTATCAGTCTTGAATATTTAATCAAACGATCATGAAAGAGAATTTAAATAATGATTTACTCTTAATACCGCTGAATGGAGAACACCAAAAAAGATTTCATTTGTTTCCGAAAGACTTTACCTACTGAGAGATAATAGATATCGCTATGTTATTTTAGTATCTGTTTATTGATAGAGTCGATTGAAAGAAGTCTAAAAACACCGGAAATATACTAAATTTTCAAGGCTACCGTGTCAGCATTCCCATCGCGAGGAATACCAACAAAAAATCCCTTAATGACTGACTCTTCAGATTCCCGCAAAATGAGAATGAAAAACGATGACGTCATTTCCTCGTCAGTCAATACGTCGGAAAAATCAGATTTTCGAGGTAATTTCAGCCATAATCCGTTTTGGCATTTGAAAATCTGTAGAGAATGTTGGGAATTCACCCAAAGACGGGAACTCCGAAAACCCCCCCGTAGGCAGTACAATTAAACCACAATGCATATATTACAAGTACAATAAATAAAATCATGAATAAGAACTATCATACATAAATATATAGGAGATCTGTCAATTAACTAAAAAAATCTGATGTGGCCAGCACATGACTTTCTCCATATATAAGATGTAAATATTTATCTACGACAGTAATTTCGAACTCTATACTCCATCTAAACTTGGAAGATGAGTGATTAATTTATATATATTATTAGCTTTTACGTCACAAACATTATATATAATGTTTTTCAGGACATGTTCGATGAAAAACGATGAAGTGGCCTTTCGCCCCAGCAGCGCCCAGAGCGCCCACAACGTACATAATCAGCAACTTCCGGTTTATCAGTATTTCACAAATAACTCCTACACAATCCGTGATACAAAAATATGTTTCATACAAAAGTCATAGTAAATTACATTTTCTAAAACTTTTATACAAGATACTATATATCTAACTATCATATTTATGGAGATATTTTGAAAACCGGAAATGAGCTTTGATGAATAAAGCTCAACTTCCGGTTAACTGATTTACTCCAAAATCTAATCAACTCTAAACACACAAACCAAAATACTATATATAAAATTTGGTGTTGATCCGACAAACAATTTTCATGTTAGAGCGCCCACAAAGTACATAATCAGCTACTTCCGGTTTATCGGTATTTCACGAATAACTCCTAATCAAGCGGTGATACAAAAATATATTAAATACAAAAGTTATAGTAAATTACATTATCTAAAACTTTATTAAGTAATACAATATACGTATATATCATATTTATGGAGATATTTTGAAAACCGGAAATGAGCTTTAATCAGAAAAGCTCGACTTCCGGTTGACCGATTTACTCCAAAAACTAATCAACTCTGACAGCACACACACCACTACTATATATGAAGTTTGGCATTGATACGACTAATAGTTTTCACGTTAGAGCGCCCACTATCACACACACACACACACACACACACACATACACACACACACACACACACATACACACAGACATCATTCCGAAAATGGTCAAAACGTGTTTTAGGGACCCCAAAACATGTATTTCCGTTGAAATCTCGAAGTCGAATTTTTTCATGAAAACAATACTTTCTCTATACTTCGTATATGGAGAAAGTAAAAATACAGTACATGGTAGAATATCCATATAGTCACATACATAAATATAGATTGATGGAATATAACGATACAGCTCGATATAATAGTAATAATACAGCGGAGGTAGCCGTGAACCACATTTAAAAAAAAATTACATACATCTTGATAGAAGCTTATTCTTGTAATTTTACACTCTTAGGAATTGGCGTGAGAAGTTCACCAGGTAAAGAGTTCCATTCCCTAATACCCAGGGGTAGGGGAATAGGGCCATTAACGAAAGAAAATTTAGCTGTCATTCTCTGTCGGAAATTTGCTTGACCGCTTATTCCAAAAATTAACCACCGAAAACATTTCTCATGATCAATTGATTTAGTTACACCAAAGATTAAGGATATCCTTACTCTATGGTTACACTCAACAAAGAGTCACAGGATAGCAATAGACCACTTACAGAATAATACCAGCATAGAGTTCAGCACTGATATGGCACACTCTGACTCAACTTACATATTTCGTATTCACATACTTGGAAAGTATCTGAAAGGATTATTTCGATCATGATAAAGAAAGTTATCATGATTAGAAATTAGATAAAAATGAATACATAAATAACGCATAAAAAGGGACCCGAAGCAATAGAAGAGATACATAGAAGGAATATTCTTGGATGATAATCAGTGACCGTCTTTTTAGAAAACTCAGGCAATATTTAATATGATTACTTAGATCATATTGATTCATTATATGAATGATGAAAATATGAAATTGGCCCAAATCCTTTTGCGGGTTTCGGAAAATGTCGCAAACATAATGAAATATAGTTACGAATAATAATAATAATTCCGTCTTATTTTTTGGGCGAATTTTATCCTAGGAAGGCTATTCTTCCAATTAACCCCTTTTCTAAATGTTATTCCTTTTTTTGCATTTTTACTTTCTCCATATACGAAGTATAGAGAAAGTATTGTTTTCATGAAAAAATTCAACCTCCAGATTTCAGCGGAAATACATGTTTTGGGGTCCCTAGAACACGTTTTAATCATTTTCGGAATGATGTCTGTGTGTATGTGTGTGTATGTGTGTCTGTGCTTGTGGGCGCTCTAGCGTGAAAACTATTGGTCGTATCAATACCAAAATTCATATATAGTACTGTGGTGTGTGCTGTCAGAGTTGATTAGTTTTTGGAGTAAATCGGTTTACCGGAAGTCGAGTTTTATGCTTCGAAGCTCATATCTGGTTTTCAAAATATCTCCATATATATGATATATACGTATATTGTATTGCTTAAAAAGGTTTTAGATAAATTAATTTACTACAACTTTTGTATGTAACATATTTTTGTATCACCGGTTGATTAGGAGTTATTCGTGAAATACAGATAAACAGGAAGTAGCTATTATGTACTTTGTGGGCGCTCTAACATGAAAACAATTCGTTGTATCAACACCAAATTTCATGTATAGTATTTTAGTTGGTGTCGTTAGAGTTGATTAGTTTTTGGAGTAAATCGGTCAACCGAAAGTCGAGCTTCATTCTTCAAAGCTCATTTCCGATTTCAAAATATCTCCATAAATATGATATTTAGGTATATACTATTTTTTATAAACGTTTTAGAAAATGTAATTTAATATAACTTCTGGGTTCTATGGGCGAAAGGCCAATTTCATCGATTTTTATCGATCATGTCCCGATAAACATTATTTATAATGTTTGTGACGTCAAAGAAAATTATATATATAAATTAATCACTCATCTTCAAAGTTTAGATGGAATATAGAGTTCGAAATTACTCTCGTAAATAAATATTTACATCTTATATGCATGGAGAAAGTCATGTGCTGGCCACATCAGATTTTTTTTATTTTTATTATTATCACATTCACATACACACAACATACACAGACAACCATTCCCTGACCGGAAAATTCCGATTAGCCGGGATTCGAACCCGGGACCGTGAGGTTGGAGCGTCAACGCGCTAGCACGTTAACCGCTCCGCCGCCACGGCCTGCTTATTGTCAGTAAATATCCACTTGGAACAGCTTTTCAAAATAAATTGAGCAAAAACCGAAAAAAATAGATTCTAAACTCTCTTGCATATATGTTGTAACAGGTATGAATCAAGACATTGAGTCCACTGAAGGAAAACGAATCTCTATAATATCGAGACGAAAGACATCTACCGAAGATCGAAGTAACCTTAGTTACCAGCCAGAATTTAGTTCCAGATTCGCACTGTGATTTAATTACATTGCCATACTCATGAACATCTTCTAATAACTTAAAAACATACCGGTGATACTATAACAAAAGCTTAAAAACAATTACGCCGAAGCAACAAAATAAGAAAAAACGCTAACCGAAAAAATGACGCACGCAGGTACAAACTCGCCCACACCAAAACAAGGGATCTTTACTACTAAAGGAAAGGCAAGGGGAGGGACAAAAGGGAATCCGAAAATTTGCCAATTCCCATCAGCATTGAAATCGCCTCCTCGCAGTCACTCCATTGCAGAGTCGAGGCAAACACACAAAGAAAGGAAATTGCATAAATATCCGATAAAGGTCATGAAATAATATTTTCTAATCTAAATTTGGAGATTTTGGACGAAATAAGCGGAATATTTCCAAAAAACTTGAGGTATTAAACAACCAGTCCCCTTGTCGACCGATCCCATTGTTGAAACCCTGTACAGAATAGAATGGGATTTGTGCATAATTAAAGGGTATGTACTCATTGCGAAGACTTGAATTCAATCTTCTTCTATATTACCTAATCGAGAATCAACGGGCGCTTCAGCTGGTTCAGAAAATAAAAATTGCTAAAGATAATCGGCGTAAAATACATAAATAGAAAATAATTCAACCCATCCTCATGGGCAGACGTTGCTGAATCCGAACATTCCAGATAAAGGAAGATATTATTGGTTCAATTTATAAAACGGATAACTGATAGCGGAGGTGCTTCTCAAACGTAAACTGCACATCTCCGAATAACATTCTGGGTTCGACGCCAAACCAGATATTTCCCATTTAATTTCCCATTCTATTTGAAATTTAATCCAGCAAAGGTGGAAACTCGTCCCTTGGCACGCTAATGGATGTTACCATAAGTTTGTATGCCTTAATTAACTTCAGGAACTTTACTTCAAAAGGTTACTTTGAACCCATCTTGAAGGATGGGTGACCTCTTTGAAGAATGGATTAATCATTTCCTTTTTGCGCTTATTTTGTTCTATTTCTAAGTGAAATTTCAAGTCAATGCTTTTTTCATTAAATTAAAAAAAATGGGGTAGCCCATATTAAGACCTCACTTTCAAAATGCAACTTTTTGCAATATTTTTAATTAAAGCATTCTTTTAAAATACTGTGTTTCTTTAATTCTGAAACTTTCCACAATTGAGAGATACTAGTCAAATATACGGCTCAGTGTTTAAATTCCCCCATATGTCCATATATGTGCCCACTACATTCAAAAATAAAAACTTGCCCATATTTGGACCTTCTCCTCAACTTTTAATTTTCCTAAAATCCAAAAATCAGATTATATAGAGCACCTGTAGATCTCGGGAAATCTCAAGATTCGATACGTTCTTTGGATATAGAAAGAATTAGATTGCGTCTCATTTTCCCCTTGGGATTGAAATGGAGGGAGCGAAAGTTTTCAACTGGACCGCCGAATTCAAATTCACGCTCCGAATAGTTGCACCAACTTAGCAGAAAAAATTATCTGTATCACGCAAAATATTCTCTATGTTTACATTAAGACATTCGAGATGGATTAGATATTGGGTTTTTGATGTTATCAACCGGTCTCAGCTTTTATTCCCAGTGATTAAAACACACACTTATCGCATACACTCTGGTCCCTTATTATACTAGCTGGTTATTACACTCACAGCGACGTTATATAGTTTGTTGCTTGTAGACGCCTTAGATGGGCAGCTCTAACGATGACTTATTCCTGGTAGTTGTGGTGTATTGTGCGTCGAGAGAAGTGCACGCGATTTAATCCTGTGGATCAAGAAAGGATTTTGTCGATCATCATCTATCAAAAGCTAAGGAGTTATCCTGAAAGGGTCTTTCAGTTATTTAGAATGGATACGAACGGATTATATTTAAGCAATAGTTTCAGAAGAACTGGAGGAGACAGCAAATGCGCGAGCCCTCGCTTAAAGCGATGTAAAATCTGCTCCTCTTAAAAAACATTCTTCGATTAAATATAATAATAATTTTAACAAAGGATTTTGTTTAGGTCGAGATTGAGGCTATAAATTCTCTTCTTTCATCGAAACCTTCGGCACGTGAATGTCAAAAAGAAAAAGAAGAACAAGGGCTGCTTCGTTGATTTAAAAACCGAAGCAAAGAGTTTATAAATGTCATCACCGGAAGACAACCCCAAGGTAGGAAATCACGAGAACCTACATCGCAATAAGCCACCAGATAGGCTAGCTGCTGGCACTTGAATAAACAAGTCAATATTTATTTATAGGAATGGTAGCTTCATTCATAGCAATAATATAGATGGTTTGATTTTGTATCACGAAATGTATTAGGAGAATAAATGATGCAGGAAATCGGGTTTTCTGAACACGCTGTCCGCAAAACTTAATGCATCCCTATGCATGCTCCGTACTAGAGAAATATTTACTATTGTGTATACGCCAGCTTTCGCCTCATTGAATCTAGCTATATTGTTCATTGTGATAATAATTGTACAGAGCTACTGTACAATTCCAGAGCAATGATTTCAGAAATTTTCAGTTTTCGTATTTCTAAATGTTACAGACTCAATTCCCATTCATGAGATGAGTTGGATTCGATACCAGGGGACCAGAATAAGTTTCCTCATCAAAGTGAAGTTTTTTGGAGGAATACACATAAAAAGAGAATATTTATTTTCTCTTAAATTTAAATTTTTCTGGTGTAATGAATTATATTACGATTAATAAGTCATATAAATATTTCTTACGTTAAACACAATTTTCGATCATAATCCTTATTATCCTCATTCACGTAAATTTCCACAATTGTTTTTACTGTTTGCTAATAAAGTTTTTCCATTTCCATAGATCTTCGTCATTCTTTTATCGTTATTCTATTATTTTTCATTAAAATGAGCATTCCGACGTTCGTTTGTCATCTAATTTACGTAATTCTTACGATTTGTATATCGACAGTCAATTGTTTCTACTATCACTCCGGTTCCTCCCTCCCACAGTGTCAATTTCTTCCCATAATTCACTTCTCCAAACAAACGCCTGAACTTGGAATGCGATAGGCAGCTGTTTACACTCCCGTATCTAAGGAAACGGACTTCAAGTGCACCTTTACTTAACGCGATTTCGAAATGTTAGAAAACGTTCGTTTGTAATATCGGATTTTCGATATAAGATAATCATAAATAAGATAATCATAAATAAGATAATCTATCCAATTTCCCTTCTTTTAGTGTTTGTCTCGTACTGCAGTTGATTCTAATTTAAAAATACGTTAGCAGATAATTTCTCTAAGTCTTTCTAATGATACGTTCTAGGAGTGAAAAGTCAAATTATGTTTCGCAGACTAACAAAAACAATGCCCCAACTCATCACCTATTCACCACAAAAATTTCACTAAGCTATCTTTACGGTAACGGATTTTAAAATTAGATTAAAAACCCTCCATTACTTCATGTAATGCCCGTAATTATCCCCATAATCTCGATATTACGAAATTCGTGGAGAAAAACTCGTACGCGGATCGCCTTCGCAATGCAAGGAAAAGATTTCGGAGAAGACCGTACAGGAAATCTCGATATGTGAAATGTTGTCGCCGCCATATTGGATCACTTGGTGACGTCATAGCAACTATAACAATAGGTGTTACGGCAACCAACAATAATCGTTGCCATGGCAACCGTAATAATGGGTTACCTCTAACAATCGTTGACATAGAAACCGTTGTTACGTTATTCATTGTCACTGGTTGTCATGGCGTCGATGGCAACAGTTGCTGTGATATCGAATTCAAAGCTATAATCGCCGCAGAAAAGTTTTTTAACGAGTAAAAAACTTACTTTCGTCGGTTTAATTGGTTAAATCGTTTTGCTATCCATTTCAAACCACAAAAATCAAGAAAGTTAAACTTAGTAACATTTCCTCATAAGTTGGTGAATAAATTTTGTTACGCATCAAATATCCAATTACATTATCCGCCAAAGATGTACTCGAACAAATTATATTTCGGGCACTGCTTATTGATTATTACACGCAAAATTGGGTAAATTTTACAGCGGGAAAATTTTTCATTCTCTCGGCGTGAAAAAATGTGAAGGAAGCGCCGAACGGGAGACGAAAATTTCGATGCGGTGGGGTAACGCCAAAAGAGAAGGCGGCAGTCAGTCACAATGTCCGATGATGAAGATCGCATTTGGCAAAAAAGACAGAAAAAGACGATATTGGGTACATCCTTATTGGAGGGAGAGAGAGGTGCAGTTAATTTGTTCAAGGAATTGAACTTGTACGAGGATACAATTCGTTCTATAGAATGAAGAGAAAACCTTTGATATTTTGGTTCACAAATTAGAAGACAAAAATAAAAGATGCCAATTGGGGGAATTCCGTTTCACCGGAAGAGCGCATAACATTAACGTAAGTCAGGAATTGATGTAACTGTTGTGTCCGATGCTGAGACATTGTCTTTGTTTTAATCCTTCTTAGAAATATAAAATGTAAAATAAAAATCTGATGTGGCCAGCACATGACTTTCTCCATATATATAATATGCAAATATTTATCTACGACAGTATTTTCGAACTCTATATTCAATCTAAACTTGGAAGATAAGAGATTAATTTATATATTATTATCTTTTACGTCATAAACATTATAAATGACGTTTTTCGGGACATGTTCGATGGAAAACGATGAAATTGGCATTTCGCCCACAGCGCCTTCTAAGTACACAATCAGCAACTTCCGGTTTATCAGTATTTCATGAATAACTCCTAAACAATCAGTGATACAAAAATATGTTAAATCCAAAAGTTATAGTAAATTACATTTTCTAAAACGTTTATAAATAATAAAATATATTTAATATCATATTTATGGAGATATTTTGCAAAAACGGAAATTTGCTTCGAAGAATAAAGCTCGACTTCCGGTATACCGATTTACTCCAAAAACGAATCAACTCTGACAGCACACACTACAGTGCTATATATGAAGTTTGGTATTGATACAAGCACTAGTTTTCACGTTAGAGCGCCCACTATCACACACAAGGCCGGATGGCCACCGAATATGAAGCGGTGGTGCAGGACAGAGCGAAGCGTAGCTAAGTTTAGTCTCCGAGGGTCGGCTACTGGAAGAGGAGCTGAGCTGAGCGAAGCGATTCGTTTTTAATCTAGATGGCGTAAGATCTAGCCTTTAGTCGTCTGAGAATTTAATTCTCTGATATTACGGTTATATCGCAGAATTTCCGCATGGGACGGATTCTGTTATTAGTTTATTATTAAGAAAACTGACCTGCGTTCAATGATTATATTTACGAGAAAATTTTTTTCGGCTGTAGTGAATATTTCGGATGACATTTTCGCAATGATTGCGTACCGCTAAGACGAGTGAATATCTTAAATTGGGACTTAATCGGAAGTAATTAAATTAGGTGGTCGAATCACAATATCATAGATTGATGTTCAGAAAAATTAATTACATTAATGTTTCTAAAAGAAAGCTGTAATTTGGAATTAATCACAGCTTATGAATGTGATTCCTTCACACACTGATGTCAATTCGATACTGGGATGGAAAGAAGAGGCTCCAAGAGTTCGCTTCAGCACGGCCGTTCGGAAGATGAGCCTAAAGAAGCTGAGTGACGTCACAATTCTCAGCTCAACTCCGCTTCGTATCCGGTGCTGCATTCAAAAGTTTAGTTTCGACTGTCAAAGCATAGCCCGCTCGGCGTATCTTCGCTCAACATGGCTTCGCTTCACATTTGGAAGCCACCCGGCCTAAAATGGGTGTCGAATCGGGAGGCTCTACACAAATTGACGAACTCCTTTTCGGGGGAAGACGAGCTTTTTTCTCCCGGCGTTCGCCTCCTTCCCGTCGGCGGACGCTTTCTTCAGACGGCCGGTAATATGTCCCTCTCGCGGACAATCGGTGAATTACTTCAGATACACTGAGGCGATGGATTCGTTTTCTTTCCATGGAATGAGGCAAGCTTACATTTCTCATTCTCATTAAAGTAAATAACTAGGACTTTAACGCAGTAGTCTAACCCAGGGGTTTCCATCCTATGGTACGCGGATTTGTTTTAGGCGGTACGAGCGGGTCATATAATTGAAAATAATCTATAAATATGTATTGTCTTACTGTTGATGAATGGTTGAAAAAACGAAATAAAAGTGCATTTATAATTAAATTGATATAAATTATTCTCAGTAATATAAGCAGAATAAAACAAGGCATTTTTCCGCGAGTAAATATATTTTTCGTAAAAGAATATAGGACTGTTGGTACGCCTAATTTTTATAAATTCAAGTTATATGCAGTTGATAAAAGGTTGGAAACCCCTTTTTTAATAATTTTATTTGGAAAAAAAGAATACCAATGGTCTATAATATTTATTCCAGCAGAGGTTGAAAATATATCATATTACGCAATTATTTTAAATTTAAAGTCAAATATTATTTGGGGCGAATTCTGCAAAGATTTTTGGCTTTTTTGAAAGATACATTAAACATTAATTGCAACAAATTTTAATATTTCGAAGAGGTCTTCTATGATGGATTGCACTGTTCTTGCAGAAATAAATATATATGTATACTTCCCTTCCTTCGTATTATCTTAAAAAGACAACATGAAGATAAAAATTAAAATAGCATCCTCGAATCATGGAGTCTTGTATTACTTAATACAAATCATGGATATATTAATCATCTCCCGGTGTTACTTAAGGAAAAATATATCGCAGATTCTCGTCTTGAGTCACTTTTAATTCCTTTGGTAGGATAGGAGTAATAATGGATGCCAACGTATCATTAGGTATCGAAAATATCTACTAATCATTCTCTATTCTATTTTAAAGAATTGCTAAATCAGCAAGTATCGTCGGAATAAGTGGAGATAAAGTATTCAACCTTTAGTTGAGATCCACTTTCTTTTGGAGTGTTAAACAGCACTCTCTAACGGTTAAACTTGGTAAGCTCGCAATAAGGAAAGACTCAACACCTCATTGTATCTCAAATTTTCATTATATCAATGTGTTCAATTATCCAATTTATCAAAATTTTTTTCTAATTGGTATCGCTTTGGCATTCTTATAGGTAGGAAGAAATACCACTTCCCCCTCGTTACTAGGCGAAGTCAACAACAATATCCCTCGCGAGCATCACAAAGTAGGGACCATTGTAGAAAGTAACCGAGCTTTCTCAACAATGCATCCCGCGGTCGTTTCGAGTTGAGAGAATGTTTTCTAATGATGAGAAACACTACTTCGTATTAATTAACCACTAATCAGTCCACTCCGATTTGCTAACTTAGCTTCCCAAGTAATTAAACGGAATCGTATAACTAAATCATTTTAGTCAGTATTTGGAGAATCCCACGACAGAGGAACCCTGATTTAGGGGAGGACAAAGCATTATTCGGTGTCTGCACCAAATCGCAGAGTGATTATTTTAGTGTTCCATGGACCGCTGAGTCAAAGACAGGCTTTTGTTTGATCTCTATGTATTCGTTACTTAGGTTACGTCAATCTCTGAAACCCGTTGGTGATCGTAATCATAGAAGAAGAAATATGTAAAATATTTGGCGATTTTATCCCTCAGACTTGAGAGCGGGTGTGAAGCACTCGGAGGGCGGTCCTCCGAAAAATCGGAAGAGGCACGAAGGTAATTAGACGGAAGAACGACCACTGGAATTGCTGGTGAAAGGATTAAACGAATGTTAATCCGATATTCTTTTTCTGTTTCTTATTCTGTCTTTTAACAATTTCCTATAAAATATGATTTTGATCATTTTCAGTGTAATAGACCTTTCAATCTTTCATCTGTACGTATTTCTTAATCTAATTTCATTTTCTCCATTTCTTTCAGATTTATCTCCCATTGCTCAACGTTCATTTCAATTCATCTATAGTTAATGTCAGTTTAGTGAAGTTGATTCATTTTATCTGATTGTTTGTAATGCAGTTATACTTTTTCCCCTTTCTTTTTGTACAATTTTTATATTTTCACTGCCTGAATATGATAACTCTTTTCTTTCTCCCCAATCACAAAATATAGTTTCTCATTTGTAGGTTTCGCAGGTTTTCCTCTTCTTTTGAGTGTTTTCCCGCAGTGAAAATATTTTCCTGAGTCCTCAGATTTGGTTTTTCTTAATCCACAGACTAGTTTTCTTCTTTTGCAAACTATCTCTTTCTTTCTATTTCGCATTGACGATGGGTTAGGTGTAAGAAGAGACTTTTTTGTCTCATTCTCGCCCGAATAAAGGCGATTTATTATTACATTCGAATCGGATTTAAGTATCGGTTACCAGAACAACGAACCACAAATATGTCCCAGAAAGTAGTGATAATCGGAAGGGATAGTGGTCCTCTTGGACTACCGGAATCACCCCCCCCTTTCGGGTGTCCCATTTTATGTCGGCATCTTTTCGCAACCGAATTTTGGTGATAACGAACAGGGCCCTCTTCAGATTGGCGTCTGTCTGACGCCGTCCGCCAGCCGAGCGCTTAATCCTCTCCAATCTCAACAGTGTTGTTTGGAGATGAGGATAAAGAAGGGTGTTCTGAGTTGCCTTCTCGAGGAAAAAGGAAAGGAAAGCGGTGGTTAGTTTCACAAGCGTATATGCAGCATAAGATACTCTTTTCGGCTACACGTCGGTCCTTATAAGGAAATAAGAATTGTTTTGGGCTCCATTTTTTCTGTTCACGGAGGTTTTTATGAAACAGCTGTTTTTCATTAATTAGAAACTATTAGCTTCCGTATCCTCAAATATCTCAGCAATTTATCCTAGAGCTTATATTACATGGTGTATAAATTATTCCGAAATTTACGATTGCGGGTGACATTGGAAGGTACCTGGATTTGAATGAGTAGAAGTGGAATATGTTGTTCAACTTCGTCTTACTGGGTTTTTGAACCCAATTCCCGTACTTTTGACCTTATTTTTCTGTGCAGAAAATTCGGACATTGCGTCCCATAAAACTGCGTAAAATAAGACAAGTTTTTGAAATTATATGTCATTTCAATATTCAGATACATTCAAGGAAATGCATAGAATATAGCCGATCGGCAATGCCAATATTTCACTTAGCAGTAAATCATTTCCTTAAATCCATGCTTCAGCTCGTACTATTCATTCCTTCTACTACAATGTATTGCCTTACTTTATTTTGTTTTTGATACTTTAAATGCACTTCGCTATTTTACGCCAACATATACGAAGAGAGATGTTCTCAAATCACTAGGGACGCAATTCTCATGATATCCATTCGTACTTCCCTTTCACTCATTCCAATTCATTTCAAAGCGTTAGAAGAATCTATTCCCACACAGTCAGACTTCGTAAAAATCCTCGTAATAAAAGAATTTCAACTTATTTCCGTGAAAACTGCTTAACGAGTTCGGGATAACTCTAACCAACATGCAACTTGAAACCTAAATATCTTCATAAAATGTTATGCTCTTAATATTGTTACTAACTGGGGAAATATATTATCAAGGAACTTGATTATTATGACAATTCAGCTATCCTCGGTGCTTTCAACACTTCAACACACAAAACAACAACACAATTACATCTACATTAATACCCTACAAGCCGCCTTTCGGCGTGTGGCAGGGGTTGTAAACGCCAGTTGAATCTAAACTACTTCCTTATTCGGTTATTGTCGCGTATCGTTCGCGGAAAGAATGAATTTTTAAAGCGATTCGTCCTAGCATCTATTTCTCTTAACTTACGGTCATTATCGGATTGACCGAGGTAGCAGGGGGTTGCATGATGCAGATTGTATCTTCCAAAAATAGATAGATAGTCGGAGGGGTAAAAAATGCTTCAATTCGAAGCTCGGCGACGCTAGGGAACGCGTTGGAACCACTCCATCACCAATCGAAGCCTCTCTTTGGGTTTTCTCTAGTTCGAATGGCGAAGCGGTTCGGAGTGGAGCGATTGTCGCAGCGGAGGCTCGAGTCTCCGAACCGGAGCCTCATTCGAGTCATTCGCTCCTAACCGGAGCAATGAATACGGGAAACTCCTGTTCGATTCCCTGGTTTCAATCCCAGACATTCTATGACACGGGCATCCAAAACTTGGTCTTACAGAACGACAAATGTCTCAATCCGATGGCGAATACGTCTAAAAATAGTTAAAGAAATGCAGTCGCAGTATACACTTTCTAGAAATCGCGTTCTATTCTTTTTAAACGGCAGCAGTTCCTTTGGAAGTATTGTAGAAAGTAGGAAGTTATGTTCGGCGCAGGAGTCTGTATTATTATCTCGAGTTAAATTTGTTATAATCCGTAAGTACGCGCTGCACCAATTAGATGATCACGGAAACCGAGGAAGGATGAATTTCTTAACTACGCTAAGAGCTCTCGGCCGAAGAAAATAATCTTCGACTCGTTGCGTCCTTTTTTATAAGAACGACGGCGAATTAGCGCTGGAAACACCCTCGTTTACCCCCTTTCTTTAACAGGATGGACAGCGATTTATTGCCCTTTCATAGCCAAGTGAGAAGGCCGTTCGATTTTGGTAAAAGCACACTCGGGTTTGATAAGTTTTTTTTTTGTTTTTTCCTGTTTCTGATTTTATTATTAATTTGTAATTTAGCTATAGAACTAGTGCTTTTGTAATCTCCATGTTAAAAACAGCTTTCTTTAACATCTTTTAGCTTGTACTATCAGTAGGTTTGCGCAGGTTTTTCACACCTCCCTTCTCTGTGGGTGTTTTCCTGCTGTGGATATTTTTTCCTAAGAGATTACCTTAGGTTTTATTTTATTTCCACTCCATATTTTCCTCTCTATTTCTATTCGCATATACACAAGTTTTTATGTATATAATACCATTGACGAAAGGTTAGATGGAAGAAGAGACTTTTCAGCCTCAATCTCGCCTTTAATAAGGAGAGAGAAATAGGCGGTGCATTGGGAGAGTGAGTGGCGACATGAGAAGAATTATAAATTATTTATAAATACGTAGATAAAGATGAAATATCTCTAAGTTATTACATATTTCACTCACTTCTTTCATTTTCACACACTATTAAGAGTGACTTAGTTATAGTATTTACCCATTTAATTATTAAATAATATAACTTTGAAGAATAATAATGCTCACTCTTAAATACTGACAAGGAGAGAAAGCTAAGAGTAAATAAAAGACGGCGTAGTTCATAATAAGTGCGACTGAGGTGAACAACCAATACTCGAGTTTTTGAGGGACATGCGAGTTCATTTGCTGACTTCGATAAAGTGCAATTGCAACATTTAGCAATAGGCCGTAGAGTATTGGGTTTGTTTGGAAATGTGCATGATTTATGACTAATTTGAATCAACCACAGCGAGTTAGATGGGAAATAGGAATGGGCAGGTGGACGATTGTGACAAATTCGGGGAAAAGTCTATTCAGACTGCATTAAAATAAGAAAAAAAAGCCTATAACAATTGCAGAAAGTAAACAATTTCAATGTTCAATTATATGTTCCAATCATAAAATAAAAGTATGAATTTTAAATATGAATTTCAGAGTTGGTAAATTAACTGCCCTCTACAGCATACGGCCCATAGCAAATTTGAGTTCATCATGATATATATAATAAGATGCGTTGAGCAAGATAAGAATTGAGGTCGTTTGCTTTCGTTATTTATCCAGAGAACTGTTGGAGTAACTGGCCCACCTCCAACAACAATATCCCAAGGAATGTCATTTTCGTTAGGATTCGACGATAAAAAAGACGTGGACGAATGACGTTAGTTAGCTTTACTTATATCTCAAGAACTTTCATGAATTCGCAGGTATGACTGATTCCGGGACAAACCCAAATGAAAGATAAAGTTCCTGATATTCTTTGATAAAAGAAAATATCCCATTCGTCTTGATATTGATAAAATGAACAAGTTGGACCTTCTCAATAGGACGTCTCCTTCGAAGTGATCATTCAGAAAGAGGTTTTGGTTTTTTCTTCCTGAAAATATCGCATTGAAATAAAATCAAGAGAGAGAAGAACTCTCATCCTCCATATCTCCACCTTTACTTCCTACACATTCTTCCCAAAGGTCCGAAAATGAACTTCTTAGAACATAGGGAATTTTCGGTTTCTATAACCCATGAAATTATTCCTGTGCCTCTTCGTACCTCCCAGATAACCTCAACTCCCTTGTCCATAAGATCACCCCTTGGCACTCCCCTACCCACTTCTTCTACCCTCTTCCTTGAACTCCGGATTTCCTCACAACCCCTCCTCCTTTTGCTTCCTTATCTTGCATTGTAACTTCTTGTCACCTGAATATGTAAGTAATCTTACGAAACCGGTCGTGTGCAAAATATACTGTGGAAAATAGTACAACTAATTGAAATGATGATCTGTACATGGAGAACATTGTTGTAGGAAGACTCGAGGGACGCAGAACGATTACAAGTATAGATACGAATGAAAATGTGGTGCGCCAACTGCTACGCTATTCCCGCCTTCGACTGCTTCATCCCATAGAGACCCTCTCCCATCCCCTCTAGTACATGGGTTCTTGCATATTGCAAGCAAATAAATTAGTAAGGGAGGAGTTATACGTCGATGATATAGTAATATATATTTATGTTTCTTTTTACTTTCTCCATATACGAAGTATAGAGAAAGTATTGTTTTCATGAAAAAATTCGACTTCGAGATTTCAACGGAAATACATGTTTTGGGGTCCCTAGAACACGTTTTGACTATTTTCGGAATGATGTCTGTGTGTATGTGTGTGTGTGTGTGTGTGTGTGTGTGTTAGTGTGTGTGTGTGTGTGTGTGTGTGTGCGTGTGTATGTGTGTGTATGTGTGTGTGTGATAGTGGACGCTCTAACGTGAAAACTATTGGTCGTTTCAATACCAAACTTCATATTTAGTACTGTGGTGTGTGCTGTCAGAGTTGATTAGAGTTTGGAGTAAATCGGTTAACCAGAAGTCGAGCTTCATTCATCAAAGCTCATTTCCGGTTTTCAAAATATCTCCATAAATATGATATTTTGGTATACACTATTTTCCATAAACTTTTTAGAAAATAAAATTTACTATAACTTTTGTTTGAAACATATTTTTGTTTAACTGATTGTTTAGGAGTTATTTGTGAAATACTGATAAACCGGAAGTTGCTGATTATGTACTTTGTGGGCGCTCTGGGTGCTTTGGGCGAAAGGCCAATTTCATTGTTTTTCATCGAACATGTCCCGAAAAACATTATTTATAATTTTTGTGACGTCAAAGATAATAATATATAAATTAATCACTCATCTTCCAAGTTTAGATGGAATATAGAGCTCGAAATTACTGTCGTAGATAAATAATCTTATATATGGAGAAAGTCATGTGCTGGCCACATCAGATTTTTAATTATGTCGCTGTCGGTCGGTCGGTTCGTATACATGACTTTCAAATGTGAGATCGAGATTCATCGAATAATATTGGAATTATTTCGAAGGCCTTTCACGTTCATTTGATACGGTACTTGTGGAGTTGATTCCTTGATGAATACGCATTCCTAAAATTAAATTAAGGAAATACAGATAAGTTAGAATAAAAATATGCTTATGATAAAAATGCGATAAATCGATAGACGATTCGTTACCTGTATTATTCGGTTCGGTGCAGGACGTACTTCAATCGAATCCTATGTTAATTAAGTGGCGTCTACCGCGATAATGAGCTCCGTTTCTAATTAAATAAATAGACAATAGGTAACGTAACAGTGTAAATAATTTAATAACAATAATTTCTGACCTTCTTCGGTTGAAATGGCTTCTGTTGCAGACTTGTTGTCCTGTTCGGATGCTTTCGTACCTCAAGTGGCATTCCACTTTTTATCGCCCTCTTATCAGTGGCGCAGCCAGGATTTGCCAATGGGGGGGGAACTCCAAGGCTGCCGAGAAAACAAAGAAGCCTAACTCAAAGGGGCTATTCATGCTACTTATAAATGCATTGAAAACTAGAGGAGTTTATCGCTTATATGGCCAACTTATTAAACTTTCTAAGATGAAGTTTACATGAGCAAACTATAGGAAACTTAAAAGTTTCGTTATGATTTCTAGTTTGGATACGTCCAATATCTATTAAAAAGTATTTTTTTCTATGCTGAAGCTTTTAAGATATAAACTTACCGAGTCTTTAAGTGTTCTTTCTTTCAAGAGGTTGCCAAGCGTGAGAAAGAAAATGTTAGTTACGGTTATTTGGCAAGCGATATAAAACGTAACACCCACTCATTAGATCCCCCCAAATTGGCGTGCCCATACTAATTTGAATATCTTTATATTAGACTATATTATCAGCAGCTTTGTTAGGAGTGACTTTATCCATTGTTTTTATAATTACCTCCTCTTCTAAGAAACAAAATCATTTAAATCAGATGAAATTTTCTGGTAGGCTTACAATTAAGCCTGATTTCGTCATGTATCTCTTAGCTAAATATTCAATTGAATGCTTCACCTACCGCACATTAAAAATTTGGCTGCATTAAAAAAATACAGTAGAATATTATTTATAGTTGATAATATAATTGGATGTGCAAAATTAAAGTTACGTACCAAGGTGAAAGAAAGGAAGGCGTCATCTTATAATTATTACTTTCTCCATATACGTAGTATTCGTAATTTCAACGGAAATACATGTTTTGGGGGCCATAGAGCACGTTTTGACCATTTTCGAAATGATTTCAGTGTGTATGTGTGTGTGTGTGATTGTGGGCGCTCTAACATGAATACTGTTTGTCGTATCAACATCAAATTTCATATATAGCATTTTTGTTTTGTCGTTAGAGTTGATTAGTTTTTGGAGTAAATCGGTTTACCGGAAGTCGAGCTTTATTTTTCGAAGCTCGTTTCCGTTTTTGCAAAACTCCTCCATTAAACTGATATTTAGGTTTATACAGTTATCTACAAAAGTTACAAAACGTCTATTTTTCTATAAGTTTTATTTGAAAAAATTATCGATATCAACCACTGTTTAGGAGTCATATCATAAGAAGGTTCCCTTTTATTTTTGCGATGGGTAAACAAATCAGCAAAGTCGAATTTTTCTCATAGGAATCTTATCTTTCCGTGTGAGTCATCTAACTAAAGGATGGGTTTAAGATGTACACGCGTTGAACATTGAGTGCGAAACACTCGTAAAGCAGCGTTCCATTGATATCGATGTCAGCTTGTCAGCTCTAGTCCTGATTTCCTACCGAAAACATCATCATAGCTAAAATCGGAGTCTTATTTACGGGTATGCGAAGCTTTCGCTGATTTTATCAAGCAAACAAAGACTTCCGTGATGATTGGGGTTTTGAACTCTTCAGCAGAAAAAAAAGGACAGTGCTAGTCATAGGACTTGACTCTTGGGGGGGTTTGAACCCTTAAAACCCCCCCCTCGCTGCGCCAATGCCTCTTATTGACCATATTTTAAAAATTCACAGAATCGGCATTGGATCTTGAGAAAACTAAAACCAGGCTTAGGTGCTAAACAATCTTAATATCTAATGGTTGCAAGTTTTCATTAATTCCGAACAAAACCTTAACACTAATTTAGGTGATGCCAATAAATAACTTATTACCTTTTTTAATTATTTCTTATCTATTTTTTTCTCAGGTATTGCAAATATCTTTTGTGTCTTTTATTCTGTTTTCTTTTCCTATAGACAGAGCACCATAACTGTTTAACAATGTAATTCTCGACGGTTGCTAACTTATCTTTAAATTGAGTAACAAATTTCCATGACCTTGAGCCGGATGTTGCTACTTATACAAAACCAGGCCCTGGTAAAACTACTAGTTCAACTCCAAACATCTATTATATTACTTAACAATAACACGATTCTCTTCGAACGAGCGAAATACGGAGCACCCTTCCGAGAGGAGGGGTTCGTCGTAAATGTAGGACGATCACAGGGAATTTCACGGGTCTTTGTGGGCTATATTGATTGTACAGTGGCGGAAACAATTATCGCAACACCAGTTGGCGTCAGAGCGCGGATTACGTGGAAACTAACTGAAATCACTCTAACTCCGACAATTCGGCAACTCTGTATAGATGCAGTAAAACCGGCAATATTCAAATTCCTTTCGAATGGAAAATAGACTTTTAGTTTCGTTTTTATATGCAGACATTTAAGACTCACCTTCGCGAGATTTACAAGTAGTGCCTTTGCCTCATTGTCTTCATTTTTTGCCATTTATTATTCAAAGTTAGTCGTGATAAAAATAGTTGTGTAGAATGTCAATATAATACACTGGGAGATAGTTGCAAACAAGATTGTTTGATAGCGGAATATCAGACGTTAAAATGAACATTTTAGGTATTATTTCGCGAATTAAAGGTCTAAATACTAGAATTGTGATGGAATTGAATTATTTCAAAGAGAATTCAACACTTAAAAATTCGAATTCAGAAACCACTAAGATGTCTCCTATTCTTACCTTTCTATTTTCTCTCGAGCAGTGTAGTTTTCCACTGCATAAGATATTTAAATATACCTTCGATGAATCCAATCTAATCCGTGTGTTGAAGGAGTTCAACTTTTCCAAGAGCTTTTTAGCGATTAACGTTTTGACAGGAATTGCCATCACTATTATTAGCTTTTAAATAGTGGAATCGGTAATCAACAATTTTCAGCTCTATCAGGCTACATGTAATAGGGAGTAATATTTGTGTAATAACAAATGGTGTTTCTCATGAGACATCAATGCACTTTTACCGTACTGACTGAGAAAAATATAATAAATTGTAACGGTACCACATCTCTATTGATGTTTCAGTCATTCATCATACCACTAATACGATTTACCTCTTCAGTCATCTTCAGTGAGTGTATTACTCTACAACAGTTAATTTCAATTTAATTTATCCAGAGCTGCAATATATTTGATTAATGAGCTAGAATGCAATCGAAATTATACCAACAATTGGACTCTTAAATGCAAATATAAAATGATGATTCGAATTTCCGATAATCAATCATTAGATAATCCGAACTCGCCTCCTAATGTAAACATAATCACACACTTTCGACGAATTACAGGTGCCCCACATATTTTACACTGTAGAACGGGCCACACTTAAGGAAATATTTGTTGCAGCATAATCTAAACTTGTACTAAGTTTCCAAGAGGCCGGTATTCACTTCTCTACTTTCTCCGTAGCGATGAATACAATTTTCCGCTTCCAATTTGATCATCTTGATTTCCGTATGTTAAAATACTTATCAAGGCTACTTAGATCCATATATTATACGCCATACTCAGCTATTGTTCGCTGATTTTACTAAAATTTGTGTGCACATTTTCGGACTCTTCCGAAACACTCCCAACCCCTCTCCCTCCATGAAGACCGTAGTTTAAATGTCGTTTACTACGTAGTTTTGCGGTTTAGATGCGAATAGATTAGAGAATAGAGCGAATATACGCAGACAAAGTTATTCTTTAATTTAGCAGTAGAAATAGTTACTAACGCCCACTTAAATAAGGAAAGGGTGGGCATGAGCTTAGCCCCAAAACAGAAAAATTGCAATGGTGAAAAAGAAAAATTCACTTAAAAAAAAGATAAAGGTTATTCGAAAAAGGAAACCATGTTTTAATGTGCGAACTGAGAGATCTAAAAATAATAATAGTAAATTGCAAGAGCTTACGTAATAAACAGGTGGAATTATTTAACATTACGATGAGAACTTGCGCGGATATCATACTAGAAAGATTTGGTTAAGCGAGGATATTACTCAAAGCGAGATATTTCCCCCGATTATATGATATACCGAAAATATGATTATGTAGATCTAGCGGTAGAGGTTTTATAGCAGTATGGACTCATTTAATTAGTAAGCGCGATGAATTCGTAGAAAATAGCAGGAGCGAAATCATTTGGTGCTCGATTCTAAGACAAAACGGAAGTAATATTAATGTTTGTTCTTTGTGTCGTCCTCCCGATGAAAAAATAGGTTGTATTGTTGATTTATCCGAGGCCTTACATAAAAATGGCGAGAAAATAAAAGATCCAATCATCGCCGTAAGAAGAGATTTTTACCTACCGCATATTAATTGGGATAATCTAAAATTCTCCAGCACTAGCAGTGGGAAAAAAAATTCACGAAATACATCTTACTTTTTCGTTGCATGATTTAGATCAGGTAAATACGACTAAAACTTGAACGAATTGTGCGAGGCAAGGTATCAATTTAGATTTAATAGCCACTTCCCACCCACAAATAATAACTAGCCTCGCTGTAGTTGACGGTACAGTCAGACCATGATGTCATAATGGCAGGGATGAAAGTAGTAGCGGTTAGATCTCTTAAGCCGGTGAGGCAAGTGTATCTAATTCGCAAAGCAATTATTTCTGAGTTTAAGGTTTTATTTGAACGAAGGCTTAGATAATTTTTTAGGCTTTTCGGGTGAAAATACAGTAAATGATAGTTGGGTAGAGTTTCTACGTATAATCAAAGTAGATTTAGTTAAATATGTTCCGTCTAAACAGTAGGTGAGACGAGGAAGAAGTTTGAATCGTTGCATAGGAGTCATTCACTCGCGATTGAGAAAACTTAAACCGTGCGGTGAGATCCATGAGCATGGTGATCAAAACTATATGAAGTGCAAAAGCTATTTGAGGAAGGATCACGAAAAGAATACCAGGAATATAGATCTCGAACCCTGTTAAAATCACTAGTTGGCGATTAGAAAGAATTTTGGTCATAAGTGTGAGGGACTCGTGGTGGTCGGTTTTCTATGCCTAGCTTTATCAGCGAAGAGGGAATTGCCTTAAATAAATCGGCAGAAATACCTAACTTACTTAACCCGTACTTCCAGAAATGTTTCTCATAAGATGATGGTCGAGTTAACGATTTTACTTCGCGCATTGATTCGGATATGATTTCCATAGAGATATAAGTTGATGCTAGTGGAAATTCACTGCAACAGATTGATAGGAAATTCTATCAGAAATCAATTAATGAGGGTACTGTCCCAATGTCGTGGAAGAAATTAAACGTCACTCCGGGGCCTAAGAATGATCAGATTATTATGGGTAATTTTCGTTAACTTCGAATTTCTGCAAAATAATGGAGCATATTATAGCAAGCTCTATTATTCAGTTCTTACCATAAACATAGGAATCATTCGGATCCAAGACGGATTCCATAACGATAAATCTTGTAAGACGCACCTAGAGTTTTTGTGAATGATGTATATAAACCGTAAGGATGATAGGTATCATCCAAAAACGTTATTTCCACGCAGCAACAAATTTCGCGACAACCCTTAGTGTTAGTGCGCCACACAAAATATCTAAGTGTCACGTTTAGCTGTAGTTTATCTTTGAAAGAACATATTAGAGATGCGATAGGAAAAGTGAATAGAATGCAAAGATTATCTAGTAGATCGTTGAGGGGATGCTCATCGTGTTTCAAAGAAAAAAAAAACTCATATTCCACTTATTCAACCTAGCCAAACGAGAAAATACTGTTTCGCGATTACACTGATTATAACTTTTATATTACAGTTCGTGTACGGCATTTGTTTGATTGGTTGTATACGATACGATTTGTACAGAATTACCATGATAAAACGGTGAGTGTTACTCAGATGATGCAGTACGCGGGATGGTCATCATTAAGAGATAGAAGACTAATTCAAAGGATAAATTTACCAAGTAAGTTCAGAGAAATTAGGTTCTCAAATGATGCAATCGATATAATGCGATCTCCCTGTTGATGTGGGCCGCTCTGATACTGCGAGGAAGATTAGAGAAATAAAGGCTAGAAGGAATCGTATCAAGAATTCATTTTTTCCGCGCATGATACGCGAAAGAAATTGATAAGGAAAATAGAGGTAAGGTGCCTGTACCCCCTGCCACACGCCGAAAGGCGGATTGAAGGGTTCTTACATAGACATATTTTTATGGTGTTTTTGTGCTGTCGACATTTTAACTCAATAATCAGAATATATCGTATTTATAAAACAACATATAATTAAGGGGAAAAATTCATCCGTCTCCGCTACGATTGGTCTTCGGTTTCCTTCAAAGTAACTGGGTTGTCCAAATTGTAGTGCTACCTCCAAAATACTTACGTTTCAATATCATCTCCTAAATCACTACTACCAATTTATTTCTTCTCACATTCAATAACAGTTAAAGGAAAGTTTAATTAACCTTCCTTTGATTTCAAAAAAACTCTCAAAGGCACTCGAAATTAATATTTACATTGATAAAAACCTTACACCTTGAGAAATAATGACAATGTAAGAGAAATTGGCCCTATCAAAACTGGAAATCCAAATATCATTGAGGATTATTATTCATCATTATTATTCAATTATTCATTTTACAAACTAAAATCTCAAAAAGGTTTTAATTTTGCCAAATAACCGTGAACATATCCTAGTTTTCAATGCATTTTAGTTTTTTTAAGAATTTAACATATCTTCTATCATGTAGCGTGCATGAATATACCGGCCCTGAAATGTAGAATTTTTTTCGCTCTTTCTACTGTCTATGACCCTCTCCCCCATAGACAAATCCTGGCTGCGCCCCTTGCGACAAAGCAATAATTAATTATCATCTGTATGTTCATGTCCACATTCGATAGAATCCCTAGATTCTCACACATAGATGATTATGAAGAAATGTCAGCTCCACCATAGAGCTCCATCCCCATAATGTTACTCAATTTTCATGTTTTTAAGAGAAGGAGACTATTTAACATAATTTAGAGCAAGTGGAAAATATTTATATGTATTCGTATTTCTCTCAGACTCGGTAACAGTGTGCACATATGCACTATGATTAATAATCGAGAATTTCATTGGAATCAAGAAAAATATAGGATGATTAATAATATATCCATTCTCCTTCTTTCTCCTCTATATTATTCAGCTTCATAGACATAGAGTTAACCACTTCTTTATTGGAATTCGCTCCAGGTGAGAATATCTAATAACTGACGGAAGCTCTTCGAAAGCTTTATCGGTTCAGAACCTAAAGATGAAGTAAATTAAATTAAGATGCAACTAAAGACCTAATCGCGATCTCCAAGAAGCATCGACAAGAAGTTACAAGGAGGTAATCACAAAAGATTATTACTTTTGGTCGTTTATTTCCCCGGGCAATTAGAGAGGTTGATAGGGTAGATTACGTGATGATGGTGTTATTACAACCCCTACCATACCCATCTGGCAGCTCGCGGGGTATATATCTAAATCTAAATATATATAATTGGTTTAGAACTACCGCCGAGAAAACTGGAAAGTGTGAACCCGCGAATTGTCCTGGTTGTAGACGAACAATAAATAATAATATGCATAAGAATGTCAATAGTTCTCATGGCTTTTGTTTACAGCCTAAAAATGAAAAAGATTCGCTTACGCGGTCCGCTGGTTGTCCGTCTATCGACGTGAATACCTAAATGAAGAAATAGTCACCAATAAGCCTGAGTAAGTAAGGCTGAGCTCCTTGCCTTACGACTGGTTTGTTGTTGCGAGTGACGCATAGGCTTTCGAAAATCCGCTGCACTGAAAGCGAAAGGTTCATCGTGCTTCCAGAAAACAGGAGGCCTTGTCAAATACCTCTAATTGTGGAAAATGAGTCAAAGGACATTGTCTTTCAGCGAACGACCTTGAATCCTTGGTAGAAGAGGAATTTTCACTGACACACGAAACATTTTCTTGACCGACAATTGGTGATGAATCGGTTCCGTATCTTTCATGTCCAATGGTTATTTTTCCATAATGAATTGCATCTCCCTGGTAAATATGTATATTCATCACATCACGTATACATCATGTGAAAATCATATCTTACATTCGTTCATTTCCCGAACAAGAGAAGTTTAAGATAAAAAAAACTCATTTAACTTAAGCGGAATTCGAGCTCGTGCCCTTCCTATGTCAATAACATTTGTCAGTCAGCTGCAAAATCACCTCTTAATTAGCAACTAATAATATTTGTGACACTTCCCAACAAGCTGAGATGTCCATTTTAGCAGCTTATCAATAATTTTATTATGGCAGCTTAACCCTGGTTAATTAACTTTATAAAGTCAGACGTTCATAAAATACGTATCAGTACTAAAAACTTGGGTTGTTGATTAGGAAGTCTTTGTTTACTAAAATACGCTAATATAATAATATTATTTGGGAATATTTTTACGAGTGCAATAACATCTAATTTCCTTAGCACCATGGTGAGGAAGGAGCTTTGAATTAGCCAGAGGATAGTTTCTACTGGGCGACTGTAAAATGAGGGTCTTGAGTCTAGCTGATATAGGCACGAAAAGGAAAAATATACCTTGCACCTGCAATACTTGCTTTGAAAGTGCTCGACATATGGTTAAGCTTTTCCACGCGAGGTAATGCATTTCAACGTTTGTTTTGCATTAGCGCCTGCAATACTTTGAAGGGATCAACTTGTAGTTAAAGACTTTCCTCGCGAATTATAAAAGCCTTAATGCATTTCTACGTGAATTTCTCCGCGCGAAGGCAACACGATTGACTAATGACCAAGGTCACCGAGCTCTCTGTTACAAAATGTAAGACAAGTCCGATATATGCGCAGAAATTGTTCGGTTTTTATGAAATCATTTTTGTTTTAACTTTGGAATTGGTATTTTTCCTTTTAACTCCGGACGGACAATGATTTCATGTATTCTAGGTGACAAATGGTGTATATAACTTTATATTACGAATTTCCTTCGTCTGCATGATTAAGTTGGGGAAAAATTATGTTCCGTAGACAAAATACAAATTTTACATTGTTTCATAGTTAGTAACTCAGTAATCGCTCTAACGACTTCTCGAATTCTAATTGCTGAATTGAAAACATAAGCCTTGTAATCAAAAATCCTCCTCGGAATGTTTATCACAAATAATGAATATCCTATGTTTGAACTGGACGTTTGAAGAATTACATTTACATTAATATCCAGCAGGCAGCCGAAATACGTATGTTCGAGAGAGAAACCAAACTACCGAAATAACGCCTTACTAGCGCACAAATTATCCAGAAAAAGAGACCATTATAGGCCATCCGTTCTCGCTATAATCTCGCAAAACATCATTTTCCTCTAGACTCCAAAATTCTCGTTCTCTAAAGGTGAGAATCACCACATCGCGTATTCTTACTCCAATCCCACTTATTTCTTATTGCTACGCATTATTAAAACCGAATAGCATTCTTCACATTATTAAGAATTAAATTTCAATTATTGTCCATGTATTTTATTGCATTTAAGATTGAAATTGGAATAAATATATATTTATCCTATCGTTCTATAAATACGATAACTATCGGTGAAAGAGAAACGCCGAAATAAACATGACGAACTCGGGGAGAGATCGCGCGAAGGCTCTAAGAAGAGTTCCAAAGAGAGGAAATTTGTGTAAGTTCTAGGCTCCAACTCAAATATTACCGCTTTTCGAGGCTTTCTTCGGTGTTGCCAGTCAGTCACAGAAAGCAGAATTCCAAATAGTTTCTGCGAAAGCCACTGGTGCGCGCGCAAAGTGTTGCGATAATTTTTTCCGCCACTGTACACTGGACAAAGTTTCCTAGACTATTTGAACCGAGAACGTTACGCGCGTCAGGCACATCTCGACCGCAGCGCTGCCAAACGAAGACTTGCGAGTACTAAAAAGCTCGCGGCCGGAATCGGAAATTAGCGCGGGCTTTCAAATTTCGCACGACTAATCTTGAATGTATATTGTGTACATCTATGGAGGTCATTTATATTCGTTCCCGTGCCTTGATATTCCACAGGAGGTCAAAGTTGATTAAATTTAGCCAAAAATTCCGCTCTTCGATTTTTGTCGTATTTCTTAAACTTTAAGCCGAAGGTGAACCTAAAAGACGACAATCATAAGGTAAAATATAGTTTCACTTTATAGATATGCTCTTTGTTCTTCGTAAGACTTGAATTTAATTATCACCGATGGATATTTACAAACTTTACGTTATAAAATTGCGACCTAATTTTGGAGGAAATTTATATCTAAAGCGAGGAAAATGGCAGGTTTTGTTTAAATATCTTATTCGCTTATATAATTATCCATTTACACTAAATTAAAGTTACATGCCGCGCAAGGTGTTGACAGAAAATAATTCAAGTTGACTGTCCGTTTCCGTTGGGAGAAAATCAGTACTGAGTCTTGGCCAATAACAACTATTAATTTATAACGAAAATTCTGAGTCTTGGTAAACTTCCAAAATTCCACTATAAGTAGTCATGAATTGAATCATTACTATGGTATAATTCAAACGGCAAATGGACCTCTCATCCAAACAGAAAATCTTTGTATCTATTTAGATAGCACAAGTGATAACAGCTTTTGGAAAGGCCACCTAGGGTTTTAAAGCACCACCACCGATAGCAACCGGAATTGCAAGTGATGGAACTTAGCATAGGACAGCGTGCGTCTTAACTCAGCTAGAGTCAACTGAACTACTGTGTTCTTATCATAGAACACTCTCAAATCAGTGAAACAGTAACATCGTCTACTCTCATTTAGCATTCATTTAAATAACACGTTTACACACCAATTTCTCCATCGCATTCTCTTCGTTTTCTTCCGTATCCACCATTATTTAATGTTAGCAGTTTTGTATTTAATCTTTTGGGTTTCATTGTAAAATAACAGGACAAGGAGGATGTGCGATGCATTGAAATGCAGAGGGGGTCGTTGCTAAGCAGCCGCTTCCTTTAAAAAGACTCCGACGAATTTCAAAGAATGCGATCTCCAAAAAGCTATGATGGTAAATAGTTTAAATCGAGTAATTTGAGTAATGAATTGAGAAATTAAATTAGAATTGAGTAATTAATTAATTACGTATTTGGTAGAAAAACGTGCCCGATGAAGGGAAGATGGAACTACAGAAACATTGATCGCTTCAGCACTTGCTCCTGGTGACGGTATAACGATGATTTTTACGAAAGTATAGATGAAAGTAATAAGTATTGTATACTTACGGTTATTTAAACAAATTGATATCGCGAGAGATGAGCACATACTCAAAAAGTAATGTTCACTGCATTATAACTAAATACCTGCTTACGGATGGTTTTTGACATGGGCTCTTTCCTTGGACGGAGGCGAAAAGAAGACAGATATTGCAATCAAAATTTTAATTACTCACCATTTATTTCATGGAGTCAATTTTTTACATTTTAATGAAAAAATAGTTAATATAAATCTTTTAATCACAATTTTAGATGATTTATGTATTAATAATTGCGCGGCATCAGATGAAATTGTCTGTTCTACAAAATCAGAGGAGGTAATCTCTATAGCGTTTTTTAGATAAATTTGAAATAGTTATCTGAAGGGATATGACATATTTCATGATAGTAGATAAAATCAAAGTAAAAGGAGAACAAGAACCTAACTTAAAGAGCTATAAATGAGTTGAGGGAATCAAAGTATCGAAATAACACTGTTTATAAGTACGGAGGATAGGATTAAGCATGATTCGTTTCAAAAAGGTAACTAGAAACGAAAAAATCTCCCTATTCAGCGTTGCGTGTTTTTAGGATCCTGTGCTCACTCAAAATTCAGAATTTAAATAGATTAAAGATCTTCTTCAAAGACAACTTTCACACTTTCTTGCATAAGTTTCGATATTAGCATAAAGTATTAAACTAAGTGTTAATTAAGTATTAAAACTAACTAATACATTTGGGCTTGGCATTTCACTCTTCGAAGGGGATTTCAGTCGTAAATTCAGGATTAACTCGGTGATAATTAAAAGTCTGGCGCGGCGATACTTTGTCGCGTAGTATCTTTTCCAATTTTCTAGGAAACCACTGAAAATCTTCTTTATTCTAAGTCACTTCCGCTCTCATTAGAGGGCATTCCCGTAGTTATAGGTCATCTTCAACGGAATTATCGGAACTCGAGAGAGCTTCGGTAATCTCGTGTCCTCAGCCGCGTATTTGCGGGAAGGAGCGCCGATGTCCGGAGTCGACCGCCGCAACAACCGCAAAAGATCCGATTGCGGCAGGAGAGGCGCGGCGGGGTGCGGGGACTCCTCACCCGAACGGTACGCGAATAAAGGCATTTGTCAAGACACCATTCCTTGCTGGTATGCCGGGTAACAAGCTTTCACGGTTTCAATACATATATACCAATCGCGCTGCTCGTGTCGCATTTGCAAATAATTATATTTTCTTTGGTCAACCATTCGATTTATGTTATAGAGTCTGTAGTCCGGCAAAGTGAATATTTTTCGAAGTGAAAAACCACACGACATAGATTTGCCCAGAAAGCCGTAGTTGGCCATGTGACTTGAGGTGCATACACCTTATCTCTATTTCCCTAATCGGTTATTGCTGAGCAACATTCGCGGAAAAAATGATACGTTGATTCAATTAGTTCTAGCATCTAACCCACTTGAGTTTTCCTGATGAATCATCATAAAATTTACTGAGTAAGATATGCCTAAGTTTGAGTATTCTATCTTCGAAAGATTCCCTTCCAATTTCAACAAGTCTCTCTAAGTAACACTCATTGATTTCTCTGGTAAATCTTTATAAAACTAGTTCCTTCCACTCTACCTTATGGACTCTTGGTTTAAGAAATAAAAGAAGGTATTGACGAAGAAAATGCAACGAATAGCACTGAAAGACCTCCTACAGGTTCGCGAGCGATGTTACTTAGCGTTAGTTAGGCCTCACCTTGAGTATGCATGTAGTGTATGGGACCCCGCCGAGAAATGTCATATTCGGGATTTAGAAAAAGTACAACGAAAGGCGATACGATTTGTAATGAATTGCTACGATAAAACAGCGAGTGTCACTCAGATGTTACAGGACGCGGGATGGGAATCATTAGAAGATAGAAGAAAAATTCAAAGGATAAATTTATTAAATAAGTTCAGAGAAATTACGTTTTCAGATGCTGTAACCGATATAATGCGACCGCTCTGTTATATGGGCCGTGCTGATACTGCCCGAAAGATTAGGGAAATAGATGCTAAAACGAATCGTTTCAAAAATTCATTTTTTCCGCGAAGTATACGCGAAAGCAACCGTTTAGGAAAATAGAGTCAAGGTGCTTGCACCCCCTGCCACACGCCGAAAAGCGGCTTGCAGGGATCTTACATAGACATAGACATAGACAGGCGACCCGTAATGCAAAATGCTTAACGAAAGGGAAATGAAATTAAAATAATAAATAAGGGTGATTGTGTATGCTTGAATAGGAAGTCACATCGTCTTGGACGATGTGATATTGGATGCGTAAAGATTAAACATCCTGCAAAATAAACATATTTCAATGAGACATAGTTAAGTGATAGCTGAATATTTTCAACCGCATCGCAGAAATGCTTAAGCGAGTGAAATCTCTGTTGAGGTTAGACATGTTTTCGGTGACGATGTATACGAGTGTGTATGTGATTATGAGGCTCGTAGAAATCAGAGGAATGTGATTGAGAAGTGGAAAAATGAGGAAAAGTAATGCGAAGAGGCAAAGAGGCGTGCATTCCTGCTCTTTCAACATCAACTCTCAACGTTTCCGAATGAAAGTGCAGACAATGAATAAAGAAATATTCATAACGAGCGAAATCTCACGCATAAACTCAATGGAAGGATACGGATTTCCACAATGAAGATGAAGTTCCGCGATGCCTAGGTGGTGCTTTTTCGAATCATGAATGTAGATTAAGGATAGAGTTCCCAAAGTTGGGCAAGACGTGCAGCATTATTTATGATCATATTCTTAGAGTAGAATAAGGATGGGATAGTGCAAGTAATTAGTTCTGCATGCCCACCAAAAAAAACGCATCGACTCGAATCATTTTTGATAGAAGGAAACTTGTTATTAACGGACATTGGTAATATTCTGTCCTCCTACTCATTAGTACTCATTATATTCATAACAGTAGCGCTATTTCTTTAAATTATAAGACAAATAAAATTCACGATTTCTGGCGATGTCTTGTGGGAATAAGTCATGATAAAGAAGAACAATTTGTACTATTATTACTTTTAAATATTGTAAAAAAACTACAAATTGATCTTCTTCATTATAAGACAAATAACTTCTTTGTGTAGTTACTTCAAATTTTTCTATCCATGCCATTTTTACTTTAAATTACTTTCAGATATTGGTGGCCGCGTGGACAGCATGCCATCTACGCTATCGCTCCAACCACAAGGTCCCGGGTTCGAATCCCGGCTGATTGGATTTTTCGGATCAGGGAATGGTTGTATGTGTTCGTTGTTGCTGTCTTCTCGGTGAGGCACCTCCTGATAAGTTAGAGCTAAGGAGGAATTCACCGGTGAAGGGCAACAGTAGCTAGGCATGAAGAAATATGTTTTTCGGCCAATTCGGTTTTATTCTTTTGACTACGCAAATAAGATATCTTCAGGTTCTCATTCACCAAATATTAATAAATTAATTTTCGAGGCTTCTTTATTCTTTTGTATCTCTCATTATCACCTCATCCTTGCCATCCTTGCAAATAATAATTTCACTTCATTTTCGTATATTTCCTCTAGAGGTCGTGGATTACTTGTAGAGGTTTGGGTGTTTTTCGCCAATTCCTTAGATGAAATACATGGGAGTGGTCTTAAGAAGAATAAAAAATATCACAACAGTTCTACTTATATACCTGATTACAATCTGAAGAATTTCCAACTGTTATCACTAAATTCGATGTTTTTAAATTATTTACCGCAAAGTATGTAATCATTTAATCCGTTGCAACGCTGTTAATACCGTTATAAAGCACAGTCAACATGGTTTTCGAAAAGCACGCTCTGATGATCTATAACTCACGCATGCCGAGAGCAACCGACGAAGGCTTCAGAACACATGCTCTTTTCCTATAGTTACCGAAAGCGTTAGTAAAGATTCCGAAAGTGCATTCACTGCCTTGATTTGTAGACGATAAATGAACAATTCATACCGTCGATTGTGTCGTTTCTAAAAGGAAGAAGATAAGATGGCCTTTCTTCCCGAATTATTAGCGGGCACATCAGCAGGGCACTAAGGGCAGCTCCATTCGGCCATTTAATTGCTCTTTCATAAGGACAGCATATTACATAATTGAAATAGTTATATGCGAACTTAAACGGAAGGTACACATAAATAAATAGAATATCAAAACGCAGCTGATAGAAGTTTCGAGTACGAATTTCAGTCGCAGTTTTAGAGAAATGTACACAAATCCTTTAATTAGAATATAAATTATTGAATGATTTCTTGTAAATAAATAATGCATTTACCGTAACTGAGAAATTGTATAAATAGAGTTATTTCTTGACTTTTTAATTCTTAAACTTTTTGGTCTGAAATATTAAATCATTGCTTCTATTAATGGAGTTATTTACGTAAGAGGAAACGTTTGGCAAGAATCTATTTAAGAATCCATCTCATGCGAAAAATTCAAGTCTCCTATCAAAAATTAAAATGGTAGAAATTACCTCGATGTATCCGTGCAGCACAGAAGTTTTCGAAAACGAAGGTAATACCCACGTAAATATCTCGCAGTCTTGTAGTTATCTGTACGAGATATCCGGAGAGCCAATAGGATATCATACACAACGAGGCTTTAGAAAGCACGAGAGAAATTCAAAGAGACACAGGCCATAACCTACTTATATATGGCGATGAAGATTAGGGAAAAAAGGGCTTCGGAAAGTGATGGAATTGTAGGGGAAGAGATCGAAGAAGAATATTCAAACACCCCAAGAAAAAGAGAAAGAAGATGTAGCGCAGAATATCTCATGAAAGAAATTTTACGAGACCAGCAGCCGCAGTATGATTATCACCGCTCAAAATAGCAAACATATGGATTAAATAGTAAATTCAGTACTTAATGAGGACGTGGGCATGATTTTTCTATAAGATGGAAGAATTTTTTTCAATGGCGAAGCAAGCGTGTTTTGTTTTTCTTATTGTCAAATAATATCAGAAATTTGTTCACTGACGTACTGAAAATTACAGTAATAATCACAAATAGAGAATTCCATGCATTGATAAGAATTTAAAAAATATTCAAAAAGTCTATGAATTTCTATAGGCATAAAATAAAATCATTTCCGTGCAATTTATATCTTTATATTTATTATAAATTCCTTCCAGGACTTCTGTAACCGATTTTAGAGTTAGAGATTGAAATAATTACAACACACTCTGCTAAAGTCACTCGCCTTATTCCAGTCATTTTCCAAAACCACCACAGAAAAAAAAGGCAGTATTTACGACATTTATAATTGAATGTAGCAATTTAAAGATATGTTACAACTATTGCTTGAGAATGAGGGATAGAGAGAATTTAAGAATGAAAAGGAATTGAAGAATGAAAATTCCATCCAATAGCATGGGAGATTAAAGGTACGGAAATATAACATTTCGAATAATGAAATAAGAAAACATCGCTTCTTATTTTTGATAAGAGAGCAATCTTCCTTTTTCCATGTGAAATATATCTCCCCAAGCTTCTTAATAACCAAAATACCTCAAATATCCACAACACTTGTGTTGTGGAAAATTGAGGTATTTTGGTTATTTGGTTGACCACAACATTGCGGAATAGGGCAGTAGGATATTCGCAGACGACACAGTCATTTACAGGGAAATATTTCTTTCAGAGGATAGATTAACCCTTTCGAACGACTTAGATAGAATTATGAACTGGTGCGATGATTGGCAATTAGAGCTTAATGCAGAAAAGTGTTCGGTAGTTAACTTTTTCGAAAGATAATCTATAATAAATGATTATTCTTATAGTCTCCGAGGGGTAAACCTAATGTCAGTAGAATCGGTAAAGTATCTTGGAGTAACTCTCACGAATAATCTATCATGGAGTTCCCACATCCGAAATATATGCGGAAAAGCATTTAAGAAACTCGGCTTCATTTAAAGAATAGTCGGTAGGAGCGAGGAAAAAGTTCGCGAGCGATGTTACTTAGCGTTAGTTAGGCCTCACCTCGAGTATGCATGTAGTGTATGGGAGTCCGCCGAGAAATGTGATATTCGGGATTTAGAAAAAGTACAACGAAAGGCGATTCATAAAGAATTGCTGCGATAAAACAGCGAGTGTCGCTACGATGTTACAGGACGCGGGATGGGAATCATTAGAAGATAGAAGAAATATTCAAAGGATAATTTTTTAAAAATAAGTTCAGAGAAATTACGTTTCCGGATGATGTAACCGATATAATGCGACCCCCCTGTTATATGGGCTGTTCTGATACTGCCCGAAAGATTAGGGAAATAGATGCTTGAACGAATCATTTCAAAAATTCATTTTTTCCGCGAAGTATACGCGAAAGCAACCGTTCAGGAAAATAGAGTCAAGGTGCTTGCACCCCCTGCCACACGCCGGAAGGTGGCTTGCAGGGATCTTACATAGACATAGACATGCATAGACAATTGGAGGGCGGTGACATGAGGGTCACATCTTGGTGTGTTCCCTCGGGGTAATTGGCCCACGTCACGGGTGCGGTTCGTGCGGCGGTCGCCGGCACTAGTTGCTCTAGTCTGCGGGAGGTAGCCCATGTTGGCGTCAACGATGCCTGTTCCCGTAAGTCCGAGGAGATTTTAAGTTCTTTAAAGGACTTGAACCTTGAGGTCGCGCGAGTTGGGGAGTCACATGTGTCACTTAACCCATAATGACATTACAGTATGGTAGGGATAATGTTAGAAGGAAAAGTGTTGGGAAAGAAAGTAAGGGATAGACCCACGAAGAAATATATCGAAGATATCCGTACAAGGATAAATAAATGTAACGATGGCAGTGGATGACTACTGCCAGCTTAAGGGTGTGGCAGAAGATAAGAACTCCTGGAAGCAGAGACAAGGCATATAGGATGATGATAAGATGTGCCCGCAAGTTATTTTAAGCAAGCATTTTTGATACTAATATCTGAGGGTTTTCTTACTTCCATGAAAGTGTTCGCTTTGAGGTTTCCGATATCATGCCGCAATTGAATCAACTCCTTCCTCTTGCAGATTAGTTTATCGCAAGGAATTGAAGGACGTCCTTTGGTGGTCTTAAGGGAAGTCTCTCACTTTGTAAGGAACTCATTGGATATCAGAGCGCCAATGAAAATCGCTCTGCGGACGCTTCTGTCAAAGTCCTCTTCTATTTCTTTATTCGATGGAGATTTGGTTGCCAGGAAACGAAATTTCTTTGATATTTAGGAAAGTGAGACAACCTTGATTAACCATCTTCCAAGCATTCATTTATTGTTATTTTAAATTAAATTAGGGAAAGTGTTTCCCTACGGAAAGTCCCCTAATAACTTTTCAGAATCTTCAATTGAATGAATATGATCTTGTACATTTTCCAGTAAAATTTATCTTTTGGTCATGAAATGCGTCAACTTGGTTATAGTATTCTAATATTTATTAAATCTTCTAATATATTTCCAAATGTTTTATGGCGACTAATGCCGCCTCAAATCCATTTCAATTTCCTCCCTCAAACGACTCGTCGTATTTCCTCTCTGTCTGTTGGTATGACAACCGAATAAAGAATCCTCTACGAAAACTATAAATCGCAATCGCCACCCTTACAACTTACAACTTTAGATATCAATCTATAGAAGAAGAAAAATGAATCGCTCATGATATCATGACTAATGAATATCTCACTGGAATGGTTTTACTGAATGATTAGCGTGAATTATCATTATTTGTAAACAACTATCATAATTTTTAAACCTAGCTTTTACTTTAAAAGCTAGTCTTTTCTCAAGCGATGATAATTTTCAACTCTTATTGACGCATCCTAAGCAACAAATTATTGATTTTTGTCCTTTTTGTGCTTACTATGAAGATGATAATTTAAGATATTCATAAGTATTTTCTTGGTGGAATTAATTTCACTTCACTACTTCTAATAGAAGTAAAATTGTAAATCTGATGAGACATGGCTTTCCCTTACTTAAAAAATTATGGAATGGAATGACGCAAATTCGTATTTCTTTCAATTGTGTTTCCATCAATTACAATTTTCTTCCCCTCTACGCTTTTGTCCCATATTTTATGGTGTCGGCTGATGGCGAATGGTTTGGGTGATTTTGAGAATGAGCTTGTTTTTGGCGATGGATTGGAAATTTTTACGGCCGGATGCCCTTCCTGCCGCCAATTACAATTTGTTTCCAATATGGGTCTAAAAGAATCAAAATTCAGTTTTACTGCAAGGTATGAGTATTGTTTTCAACCATGCAAATTGACCCAATATTCAAAATAAATACTTTGATTCCCTTGAAACAAAAGCCATACGTGGTAGGTTAACGCGTCATGATCTCCGTGTGTACATATGACTCTGGGTGTGCTCAATCTATATTCCAGTTTCTTGCGATTGCTAGCGGTGATTTCATTACTGTTTGCAACAGAAGGGTTCCTCTTTCGTGGGAAAACCAAACTACTTCAACTATCCTAAGTAATGACTTAGATTTGATGACGAATTTGAAATAAGGCCATGAAGATGTACTTATTACGTATGATCCTGGTGCACAACGTCACTTAGCAATTTAGTTATTTCATAATCTATTCATAAGTCTTATCTCATTTCTTTTCCTTTAATATTTCCATTTTCAATTTTTTCTTTTCTTCTTGAAAGCACCAGAAATCCAATCAAAAGCGGAAAACAAATTAACTTATTACGAAAAGCTCTTACTGGTTTAATGAAACGTGATTTTGAGCATTAAAGGGACATTAAATTGTTTCGAATTAAATTAAACTCAAAAATTATCATAAAAAGAATAAATAATCATGGCATTCAGTTTACTATGTCCATCGTCTCTATCATTCTTTGTGATAAATTTATAGATAACAAACTTTCGTATTCATCAGAATAAAGCATACCTCTTATTTATGGATTATGTGCTCGAATGGTCTTTTGATAGTTCTATTTATTCACAAACCAAATAGAATATATTTAAATATAATTCAATTTAAGTCTACTCTATTCCAATATAACTACTCTTAGACAGGTTTTAAATTCCATTTCCTAACACATCGCGAGTAAATAGCAAATGGGCGAGTATGTAATGCTATATAAATGATTACTCTTCAATCGATAAACGAGTCATTTAGAGGAAGAGAAGGCCTTTTTATTCCATCTAATTAATCTTGTAATGCTTATTTGTGTGAAGCTATCGCAAATGCTTTTTATAATTTTTTTAAAGCTCCTATACAAATCTTTTTTTTGGCATGTTTTTGTCATCAATGTGAAGATAAGCAATACCATACTGTTCTAAATTAGTTCTTAAATTATTTCAAAATTCTTCTGAGGTGTTTTTCGCCACATAATCACAATTTGGTTTGTGTATTCATTCTCTGCTTCATAAAGTTAGTATCCCTGAAATTAATTCTAATTGTTCAAGAAAGGTAACTGAATTTAAATTTGAGATGTAAGTTTGATATTTATCTGAGAAAATAATTGGAAGAAGATTTTATAATGATAAAAACTTATATGTTGGTAACCCTGCTGAAAGTGGTTTTATGTATTTGTAAATGTTATAAAACGATTTTACGTAGACGAAAACCCCAGGTTGGAATTTTTCACGACATAATTCGAAAATTTCTTCCGCTATCGTATTCGCTGGAGGTTTTTCTCGAGGCGCGAACGAGTGGTTTTATATGCTTTCCGTCAGATGGCATAGCAATCTTGGCGTAACGTGACTGACTTTTATCAACAATTCGGACCTTCTACCACTTATTCCGAAAGTATGAGTTTCATTGGTCTAGTTTGAGTAAGAAAAACATTGCAGATTATAAAACTCTGCAGATTTAGGACATCGGTCCGCGTTTTGTTTAAATAATTAAAATTTAAACAAATTATGAGGTAAAGCATCTTATCAGCACTTGCACAAAGGTCACATTATGATGTTCTGCAAAATATACGTCTTTGCGACTTAAAAAAGTATTTAATTGCGAATTTTAAAAGTAGACGGTCAAAATGACCGCCGCCGTCCTTCTAGTGTTAATTAATGTACATCATTTAAACAAAGTATAATTTAGAGAGAAGGTAAAACCTCACCAAAGAAGATTTTACAATATGAGGCTATTGCATGACATTTATATGCATGCAACATTCCTTGCGTTTTCAGCTTATACAAATGAACCTCGCTTATATCACATAGTATACTCTAGGAACCTACTTTAATCATCAATCAAACTATGGTTCGAATCCCAGTCATGTCATTCACCATTTCTGTTTATCTTAATTATAAAAGTTTTAATGAAATCAATCAAACAGATTTCGATGGGACATATGTAATGTATTATGGCTATGGCACAATTCAAGGGAAGATTTTTTTCATGTCTAGCTACTGTTGCCCTTCGCCGGTGAAGTCCTCCTAAGCTCTGATTAACTTATACCTCACCGAGGCAACAGTAACAACGAACACACACAACCTTAATCAGAAAATCCGATCAGCCGGGATTCGAACCCAGGACCTTAGGGTACGAGCGTAGGAGCTAGTTCTACATCACGATAACTTTGCGAGTGATTAACACTGTTTATAAAACTTTTTCTTACCAAAATTAATAATTATTTAATTTGGTGACACTCTGTATCCACAGGCTTTTTCCATGCATACCTCAGTATGTTGTGGTGCTGAAAGATTGTGTTTGTGATACAGAGATTATTTCTTTTACGAAGTTTTATCAGTTTTTGTCACCCGTCATTTCTATTTCTTAGTGTAAACTCTTCTACATTTTCCCCATCATTACCTTTCCCAACTACCGCATTTAAGTCTCACATAACAATGAGAATTTTTTGCCCTTATCATAACCTACCTATTTGTTCGTACACCAAGTCATCTTCTCTGTATTAAATGGTGGGCATGAACATCTGGAATACAACAGTATTTACTGGTTCAGACTTTACTTCTATTACATAACCAGATCGTCGTTTTAGGCAACAAGAAAACCTAAATTTGTACAGAGAACTATTGACTAGTGAGCATGTTTCTACTGTCTATGTCTATGTAAGAGCCCTGCAAGAAGTCTTTCGGCGTGTGGCAGCAGGTGCAAGCACCTTGACTCTATTTTCCTAAACGGTTGCTTTCGCGTATACTTCGCGGAAAAAATGGATTTTTGAAACGATTCGTTCTAGCATCTATTTCCCTTATCTTTTTGGCAGAATCAGAAAGGCCCATATAACAGGGGGTTCGCATTATATCGGTTACATCATCTGAGAAAGTATTTTCTCTGAACTTATTTAATAGATTTATCCTTTGATTTTTTCTCCTATCTACTAATGATTCCCATCCACTCTGGCTAGTACAATACCTACTGAAAATAACATCATCATCATCGCTCCAAATATTTCCCCCATCTTTCCACCCAATATCACATAGGAATAACATATATTTATGTTTGATCTTTTCATTTCGAACTCTAAATTTTCCTACTTCCCTTTTTCTGTCCCATTATTGCTCCAACATCCCATGGCCCCAACCCACGCAGTATATCTTCGCTCTTTTCGTTCCTTGTGTAAGGGTTTCATTGAATGACGACCGATATGGTCTTATCACTGCCGGGTCACACCTTAGAGCGCTGAGTCCCGTTTCCTCCAGTACCAATAATATTAGAATAGCACATAATATCAAGGGTTAAATAGTCGAGGTGGTCTCCGCATTCCTTCCCCAACACAGTTATTAACGTGACACCATCACCCATATGGCCGCCTCACTGAAGTACAGATGCTGCGTGGACAACATTTCGTCTTGCGTTTATCTATTGACCTTTATGGCATTAGTAACCATACCAGGAACAAAATTCGAACTATTCCAGCTCATAAGATCTTAGAAACACGCAAGTCCTTCCACCATGACATGGTTGAGGTCCAGAGAAGGATTTTGGGACATCTTCACCTAAAGAACTTCGCCCCAGATTATTTGAACATCTTCCAAACCATTCTAAACTATTGGTGATACGATTTCTGATATTTGTAATATTTTAAACGGCAGATCTTTGATATTTCGAAACATTCAATTATTCAATTTCAAGCCAAAGCAAAACTTATATGATGAAATTTGTCGCGTCATTATATTGCCTTGTAATAAAACCAATACTTATCCTTTATAATACTTGAATTTAATAATCATGGCTGAAAAATGCCGATAATATAGTTAAAAGTGACGGATCCTTATTTTGAAATTTAATGCAGAATTATAGCAAATACTTGGAAATATTTTGAGCAATTAAATATAAACTAACTCTAAGATAAACGAATCTTTGACACAAAGGAAACCTTTTCTGAACAAACTTTTAAACGTAAAGGTCGTGTTACTGATCGCAAACTCAGCGACATTAAAATAGTGCACGAAATTTCGCTGGACACCGAGTGCCTCTAAATCAGTCAAATCGATCGCGTTTGGGAAGTTATTGCTTCAAGTATAGCACACCGATTTCAATAATAGTAAAATTCACATGATAGAAAATTTAGTTATTCGCTCATTGATGTAAATATTAAGGATAACCCTGCAGTTTCGGTTCTTATACTAAACTTTATTTCAGAAATATACCCGATTTTTGTGATGAAAATTCGGTGGTCCAAGTTTCGCCAATTGCCACTCACTCGATTTATGGTTTAGTAAACTGCAATAAGGATATGTATTAGTCAAGAGTATTGTCAAAATATTGGTATAAAATAATTGTTTAAATTCAGTCATATGTTGTAGGAATGATCTATATGGTAAAACTCGGCTTATGAGCTCGGATTCAACAATCGAATTCCTGGTCGCGGGACCAGTTTTTTATAATCACAAAATGTTACAAAATATTCACTTTTATCATCAAAATTCTAAAAATTTTGAATCTTAAGCAGTGAAATGAATAAAAGTTTTTGTTAAAATTTCTTTCTTCTCGTTCCCGTCTCGATATCGTACGACTATTCTTTGTTATTTAATTTTCCGAAAGAAGTAAAGCCTGCAACTGATAGTAGGCAATTGACTTGACATACATTTCTTAATCCTATTAACTATAGTATTATCCCATCTTAACCTGAAGAAATTACATTTCAGAGAATAATTAACCCATTTTCCATGAGAAATATCAAGGAGATTTCTTTTTCTCAGATGATACTATTCATAATAATAAAAGGACTTTATTGGGGCGAGATTAAGTTTGGGAAGTCTCTTCTTACATCTAACTCTTCGTCGTAAGAGAAATGAATGGAAATAGAAAACTTGCAAAATTACAAAGAAGAAAACTACTATGAGGATTAAAAAAACACTGTGTGTTAAAACACAAGGAGTCCTTCACTTGTATTTAGTTTAGCGCTGAATTATCAAATATGTTTTTACTCTAGTAGCACAACAATCAAGCAATAAAATCCTCATTACTATATATCAATGAAGAACTGCCATACATGGATTTTATAGAACATTTTCAAGATTTGGAGACAAGAAGCTGCAAGACGGTTGAGGAAAGAAAGAACCGATGGTGAATTTATATCCAGAAACTTAATGGAACAATTCCTTTCCCTATGTAATTAAATTATGTGTATATCAACCGGATGCTGTGTAAAGGAAGTTACCAATTTACCTAAAGTTCCAAATAACTTTTGGATGAATCCACAGTCGTGACTCCGCTGAGTTAGCGATCGGCGTTTCTCTGCCTCGTTCCTGTTGTACGCAGTACATCGCTCCCTCAGGGAAAAAGCTTATCTTCATAAAGGTGAGAATGTTAAGATTATAGTCATATTTCAACAGCTATCCTACTCTATACTAATGTAAGATTCGATAGATCTATTTAAAATGTTTAATACGGACGAAGGACTGACTACCATAAGATATATATTCAATTTGTTCAACTGGTCAACGCTTGCTCCAATCTTGGCCAAGTGCTTGAATTTCCATTGAAATCGTATTTATTTCTGAGTAAGATCATCAACTCCTTGTCGGGGCTCATCGAGCAATTCGATATTTCACTTCTGCGCGCGGGTTTCAAGAATTGTGCCCTTGAGTTCTGAGAGTCTGCGAGTTTTCCACAGTCTTTTTGGTTATGTGCGACGCTTGTTTGTATAGCGCCCGAAAACCTAAAATTACAGATTGGAACGTAAGAGTACATTTATGTTTTGCATCAATCCTATGAAAGAAATCTTCTAATATCACACCACAGTGGTATTTAGTTTGCGTCACTGAAACTTAAACTTTTCTGTCTTAAGTATACGATATTACATATACTACTAGTGCAATATCAAGTATATATAAGTTTAGTCAAAGGAAAAAAACAGTTGGTGTTTTGCTCATGAATATAATCGGCGGAATGCAGGTAGGGAAATAATTGGATACCCTGAGAAGCCACATTCATTCCTTCCTACTCCAACGTACTTAATTAAAAGCGAAAGACTTTCTTTCTCCATTGCATCCCTCTTGAAATTTCCCACCACACTCATTCCAATTCCTTATGAGTTCCTAATGTCATCCATTCCATTCCAAGCATACGCCATTTTGTTCTTAATATTTTCATTGCATTGTTCTCCTCTCTTGCCGTTAACATTCATCATATTACGTACTACTTTCCTTTTCACCCATTTTCTGTGAGTGTTCAACTTCTTGTGTTCCATACGTTAATTCTTCTTAAATCCCTCTTTTATCCTAAATTCATTTCCCTCATTCCTTATCCTCTTTTTTTCTTTGCAGAATGGATTTCAAGTTAAGGATGCTGATTTCCATCAATCTATTACTCTTCGCATCAGGGTTAGACCTCAGTAAGTTACTTATGAGGAGGTATTACGAAAAATATATTGAAGATTTCGAGGAAGCATTATGGAAAAAGGAATGCAAGATGAAAACGTCATGTTTATGTAAGACTACGACTAACGGGTTTTTCTACCAATGTGATGCACTTTTAAATGCTATATACGATAACAGAGAGCATAATAAATTAATTATCAACTGCAACAAAACCCTTGGAAGAGAAGACATAAGAGGCCACATAATCCATTTATCCGAAGAAGTTGCAGGATCTCCCATTTATCTCTCACTTGATGATTGTCCGCTTGACTCCATCCTAGACTTCCGGTACCCCAACGAAATAGAGCAATTGAGCCTTGAATGCACCGAGAGAAAAGACTTTATTCTGGCTCCCCATCAATTCCGAAATCTAAGCAGATTGTATGGCTTAACGATATCATGCGTCTTCGTAAGGACCTTACCGAAGGACTTATTTAAGTCGAAAGAACTTAAGCTCTCTAGAATATCCATAGTTGGAACAATGATTGAACGACTAGAGAACGGGAACTTTTCAAATCTTCCAACATTAAAATTCGTCGAATTCATAAATAATGAAAAACTCTCCGTTGGAAAGATAGATTTCACCGGATTACATAATTTAAGAAGACTTACGATATCCAACTCTCCTTCCAAAGAAATAAATGAAGAATTTTTTGTGCCGATTTATAACGTAACAACCTTGAAAATTTTTGGTATCGGATGGAAAAGTTTACCGAAGAGTTTTAAACTACTTCAAAAACTGAAACACCTTAAGATATCTCAAACATTGATTGAGGGGGTCAACGGTGACTCATGCTCTCTACAGATTGACGCTTCAGGTATCGTCATGACAAGAAATCCCCATCTTGACATTAATCCCGATTGTCTTTCAAAGTTTAATACAACTAAAAGAATTGACTTGTCTGGGAACCGCATATCCAGTTTACCAAATAGAGCAATAGAAATGAACAGGTTAAGGACTTTTAAATTGAACGGCAACGGTTGTGGCATCGATTTGGTGAACAATTTTATACGCAGTGAATCAGTTCGTACCATTGAAATGAGGAATTCCTCCATTAAATCAATTCATAAAGACTTCTTTCGCAGTATTCCCTATATTGAACGAGTAGATTTAAGTTATAACCAACTCACCCACTTACCAGACGGAGTTTTTGAAGTAAATCACATTTTGAGGAAAGTTTCACTTTGAGGTAACTTGCTAACTTCAATCCCAAAGAGTTTATTAGATCTCAAAATTAATTTGACTTGGATCGATGTTTCCCACAACGACATATCAAAGATTGATCATATTGTCGGACATAATCTCTCCTCTTTGAAACATTTGGATCTATCCTACAATAAATTAACACGAATTCCGCGAGATCCTTTCTCTAGCATGCCAGAAATCACCTACTTCGACATCTCTAACAACAAAATATCCCAGATTGATACGGTTGCTATACAGCCAATGAGTAAATTAAATGCATTTTACATGGGAAATAACATGCTGAAAGGGAAATTCTTCCTAACTTTTCCAAATTTCGAATTTTTAACTCATATCGGCTCTGCAAGCAATTTCTTCACCGATATATCTTGGCTGAATATGTCTACGCTCAAAGACCTCGATTTATCCAACAATCTCATCAAGAATCTTGACCTGAGAGTTTTCGAGTCGTGCGCGAACTTGAATTCCCTGAACTTATCCGGCAATAGAATTGAAGAGCTTCCGAGACAGGTTTTCTCAATGCATCTGAAAAGCTTAGCTTCTCTAGATTTGTCATTCAACCGGTTGAAATCTCTGCCAGAGTACATTGATCCTCAGAAGGAAGGTTACCTTTATATGGAGAATAAATATTTCCAGAATCAATTAAAAGAAAGACTCTACAGGCTAACACTCTTCTACGGTCTGAAGCTAGAGTTCTTGGATATCTCTGGAAATCCGATGGACAATGTCGAGCTCAGCTTGCTAGGTAGTCCATGTCCTTGCCAGGACATGGACTTTCGAAAAGTGTCCATTAGAAATTGCAACACATCGAAATTGATCTCCAAACAATTGGTGGGGGAAGTAAGGATATTGGACCTTTCTCACAATCGAATCCACTCCAAAAACTGGCCTTGGTTCTACGATAAACCGCTGAAAATGGCAGGAAAAATATCCCCCTTTGTGGATCTACAAGATTTGGAGGTGAGTAGTTTTGACTATTTTCTGTTTTTAGTTAAACGTTTACCTTCGGTCAAATCGAACAAAATTCTCGCTCGTACACATATCAAAATTATGCACTCATTGCAATAGTTATAGACTAGTAACTAAAGTACATTATAAGTATTCCTTCGTAAATTACTTCTTTTAGATTACTAAATATGTAATACGAATGTTTCCGTAAATGGAGCATCGTTCATGGTCGAGAATGCTACGGAAATAAACGGTCAGTTAAAAGGATTTCCTAAAAATCCGAGTACATATAACCTGACAAAATAATTTTAAGCTTTTCTATGGTTCCACAATTACGTATTTCAGAAGAAAATGGTTTGAACACTTATATTAGTAACTTATTTAAGTTTAATCTCTTTCCTTTTTAATTGGCTGGAATTAGCATCGCATAACAACTACCATGCTTTAGTAAAATCAGCCGAATTCGATGGCAAGAAACGAATCAAATAAATAATTCCCTTGCGTCTCCTTTAGCATCATTGTTTATGCTCTCTAATTAATTTTTCTTTAAAAAATAAATCTTGTAAGGAGTTAAGGTGAACTTTGCAAACATTTCTCGTAAAAATACAGACCTCCTCTGGTATCAAACCAGATACTAAAATGTACATAGGGGGTAGACTGTGATGTATGTACGGAGGTGATTTAATCATATATCGAACATGAAGTTGGGCTTCATTTGGTTTCATGGTTTTAGAGGTAAATGAGCTGCTACCTCGCTTTCCCCTCCGCTCATTGATATTTTAGATCATCATGTCGCAGCTTCCCATGGCAAGACGTTTCTTTTCGGGTTAAAAATTAGCATGATGGGAACTATTACAGGAGAAAGCAGGCAGTCTTACCTTCGCAGTTGGTGACCATGGATGGTTGTGCTCATATGTCCTGCTGGCAAAGTAACAGTGTATAGGACTAGGGAACATTATAATGGCCCATATAGGATTTAGTGGGTTTCCATATACGCGTGGCTGCGAAACATAATAGACTATATAAAAATAAGGAATCCTATGGCGTTTCGATACCTAATCCAACTCATGCTCATCAAGTAATGATGCCTTTCTGTCTACTTTTACCTGAAATTGGTCCCATCATGGTAGTGAAATTATATTTGACATTAGATCCCCGAGAGCATAATAGGAAAGAAATTAAATGAACTTATTTAATTCAACGAATCCTTAGTAAAAATATCATAACTTGATAATGAGGTACGAGATCATACCGAATCAATTTTTAAGAAAATAATGTCCATTGATTATGAACGGTATTTATGTTTGCTTGTGATTCCTCTAATACGTGATATACGTGATAATTTTTCCCATAAATACTTATGTCATTTGAAAATACCCGGAGAATATTTTGCGTGCTCATCATAATCATAATATTAAAGAAGTTTGGATTCGCTACAGCGTCATGGCGATTCCCTCCGTTCTTACAACTTACTATAATTTCTGTGCTATTTATCTATTTAATTCTTGCAAGTAAGGACTAAAACATGCAAGAATATCGAAATGTAAAGTGGAAGTATTATTATGGAAAATTTCAAAGAAAACTCGAAGCAATTCGAAACGTTACTGCAATCAATTGTACCAAGATTTATTTTGTTTTCTCTTTTTTCAACGGCATTTTGTGTTTTCCTTAAAGGAGCTGTATCTAGCTCACAACGAGATAACGGACATTGCTATAGATTTTCGAATAAGAAACCCTAGGCTGAGGATACTGGATCTTCGCTACAACAAGATTAAACATCTGTCTTATCAAGAATTGCTTTTCTCCTCTTATATTTGGGACTTTGTTGGAAATGTTGTCCCATATTATCCAAGCCACAACCTAACAGTGGACCTAAGGAACAATTTGATTGGAAGCATTCACATTCCTCATACAATGGTGAGTGGTTGTGACGGTGAAATTGCTTGACTTAATTATGGTAATTATATTATATATTATCGTGCGACTGATAAGGTTTCATCCACCGTGCGATTCACTGAATGTCGAAAATTACTCCAAACACCTTCAAAGTCATTTCCCGAGAACTGACAGGGAAGGGCTCCAAGTAGAAAAGCTATCTAAGCTATTGGAAAGATATCTTTACATAATTTAATATTGAACCATCTGAAGGTAACGACGCATTGTGCCGTTACTTATCATTAAGTTTTAGAGATTTTTCACAAAATAATTATCTTTTAAGGTAGAACTAAATATTATTCAAAATTATATATCCCGTAATTAATTTGTATATAATTGTTTCATTAATGTTCATATTGAAAAATAGGAAGTTGAAATACTTATTCCTACTTATGAGGCTCCCCTTTGTCAACATTTGGAAATTTATCCTCCCTAGCGCTTTAGATAATTTGGAACGGATTGCGAGTTCCTTCAGAAGATGAAACAGTATTAATAATTCGATGTAAAAATATTAGCTTTATGATTAGAATATTTAACTTGCATTCTTAAGTTTGAAAAATAACCGGAATTAATTAACAGGGTTAATTTTCGGATCTGACTTAAAGATTATGACAAACAGATGTGTATTCACCTCGAAATCAAACTTATCAATTTTCGACCATATTGCTATCATCACAAATCATTAGCACAAAAAAAGGCATGTGACTTTCTTTATATGATTCCACTGTTTGATAATATGCAGAGATGAAATTCACAGACGGAAACGGAGCCCAATAAAAATTTGTAGAAAACTACCACTTAATATTATAAACAAACTCGTTTTCTTTCAGTTGGTCCGGAACATTACCACAAAATGCGACAAGCACAAGTTCAGCCATGCCACTATTCTATTGGGATACAATCCATTTGAATGTGGATGCGACGTTATTCCTTTTCTTCGTGTGGTCGAGGAAGACGTCGTTCTCACCAGCGAACTGTGGCGAACTGAAGGAGAAGACTGGGTACTGCAAGCGAGGATAGACGCCACCAATTTAACATGCAGGTAGTGCATATATTTTAAGATATGACATTCTTAAATGTTGGTTCGACGTTTCTAATGGAATCCTTTGCTTTCATATGTACGCTTGATTGAGGAATTGGTTATGATTTTATGTGTACATCATTCAGTAATTTTAAGCTCTCCATCTAATTCATCAACTGCATTTACAACATGCTTTTCATTACTGACACGAATGTTGTTATTTTCAGGTATCCGGAAAGTGTGAATGGAAAGTTGGTGGTTGCTACGGAAACTTGGATGCATCATCTCCTTCCATTGATGGGGTTTTGTTATTTTGCGGACGATATGGATATTATTGAAACCAAATAATGCCATTGTTAATAAAAATAATGTCTAATCTTTTCATGATCAAATCCTATCACTTATCCCACATAATTGGATTTCCCAGGTGCGTTGCCTGTGTTTTCTTACGAAGCTTGTACCAAAAGTATTGTCTCTGTATTAAAAAAAGATATCTTTATTCGAATAAATATTTATATTGGTATATTGTGTTTATAAGTAATAATTTCCAACACAGCTCCCATTTACCTAGATGCACTTTTCATACCGCAATGGAGGTTTTTTATCCATCCGCATAGAAACTCACCGCCAGCTCCTTTTCTAGGTACTCGTTGACTCATGTTTTCCCTTCCTTGTCTTCATCCATCCTTTTTCCACCAAAATGTTTCTTCAGACTCAAGAACAGGTGGAAGTTGGATGGGTCTTGGTTAAATGGGAGTTTGACATCCCTACCAAACTGACCCAAAACGGCTTATGGGCCACAGGCAACAGATGACGGAGCGTTGTCATTCAGAAGGAAAATTCCTTTAGTCAGCAAGCCTCGTATTCGATACTGGATTGCTCTGTGTGTAAGAATCCTCCATAGTAAGAAGCTACGCAGATTGTGCTTTCGGTAGACATTACCTCGATGAGAAGAACAATAGCTCATTCCCAAATATTGTTTGCCATGATTCTTCGAGTATATAGCGTCACAAGATTCACTATGAACTTCCATTCGACCTTCAGAAAATTTTCCACTGCACTTCTTCACATTTTCTGCAGACTTAAAGCTCGTTCTATATGTCTCCTTCAATTATTGATTAATTGAAAACGGCATTTCATCCCTTGAATTGAAGAAACGAATGAACTAGCGGAATTCGGAGTGAGCGCGGACGGGAAGGGCGGTGGAAGTGCCCATCGCGAATGACGCGAACTAAGCATCTCATCTGGTTGACTTTCACACTCACTGAAAGCAAATGATCCAAGCTACATAGCAGTGTAGTATAAATGTAATTCAATAAAATTATAAATCAATTATTAAACTTAATTTGAGAAAAATATTTCCGTCGGGCGATACTCGCTTGGCGATCTTCCTTTGGGATAACCTCGTATTTGGGGGTCCGAGACCGTAAACAAAACAAAAAATGCTTGCGTTTCAAGTTTCAGAATTATTATACACTCCATATACTACAGTATATGTTAATTGCTTCTAAAATAGTTAGTACAAAGAAATCGGGAAGTTTTTCACAATTCATATACAAAATATTTAGTCTCTACGACATTTTAGGCTTTCATATGTAAATAATGGAAACGTATTAGACGTTACGGGTTGCGCATTTAACTTAAGATACCTCATGAGAATGATAACATTCTCCTGAAATAATTTGAAGTCCAATTTAAATATAATAAGATTGTTTCAAATACATAGGATAGACAATAATTTTGCTTAAATTAAACTGAGGGACAGCAGTATCCACTCTCAAAGAGTTCCTAACCTCTTCTACTGTCATCGCCATTAAGTTTTAAAATGATAAACCATTCAATCGTGTGCAGTGCCAAAATGTGCTTGAAAATATTATATTCACAAAAAAACAATTTTAAAACATAACATGGATATCTTATATACAGGTAGATCAAAGTTAAAACATATAATAAAATTAAAACATGGATATCTTAAATCCTGTAGATCAGGTCGCAATGCAAATGAAGCACTACCATTGCTCGCACTGATTCTCTATATACAGCTAGCCTACCTGTTTCTGTGATATTCCCCGCATGGCCAAAGAGTTACCAGATACGTGATTCGAATAAGAAAGATAAAATCTTCACTATAGTTCCTTCGCCTACTTTCTTCCAATAGAAAACAAAAAGTAATTTTGATTTCTTTCAACTCGAAACATGGCTAATATTTTCAATTAAACTAATGGAAAATTACGAAGCGTTGTTTTGTTATTTTGTTAATGAAACAATTTATTAAAAAAGTATTAAAAATTACATTGAGATGGCATCGCGAACAAAAGTATTCGCATCAGACTCATCCTTGAACAGGTGGTTCTTATCGTATCAAAATATAAATTTTTGGTCTTAGATTTTAAATTGGCAAACATTTTAAATAATCCTTTTTCACGTTATTACGTCGATCCTTTCGTCGTTCGATCTTTACTTTGAAACTTCAAGGAGACTATCTTACACATTTATCCTAATATAATACCACATCCTGCCATTAATGAATATCTAAGTTATCTAACCTAAATTATCTGGAGTATTCAAAGCGTGGAATTCCAAAGATGGACGAATTACGAAGGAGGTATCATTATCGCGGCGATCGAAGAATCAAAATAAAGGAGCGAGAACGGAAAACTGATGTGGCGAAATATTCTTTTATCAATAAAGGTGTGGCAGAAAGGAATGCATTACATGGAGAACTTCTCACTCCAATGCAGGAGAATGTTAAAATTTTAAAAGTAAGCCGTAATGATTATAAAATTTAAATTGCTATATATGTATGTATATAATGTATAGTATTAATCTCTTTATAATAAGAAAATAATTCCATAATTAAATGAAAAATTACTACTGAAATAGTTATACGTATAGAAATAAATTCAAAAGAAATCTAAGATGACATCAAAATTATAAAATTAAATTTAAATACAATCCCATATCCCAGAAGTTTAAATGTATATTTCGTGTTAATGCAGGTTGATGAAATTGATTTTAATTGGATTTTCTATTCATTTAAGGTTATTTTATGTGGAGTAATTATTCAGATATGAACCCTAAACTCGACTTAATTTGCTTTAAATGAAATTCAAACGTAGTGAAAAAACAATTATTTGTTCCAAAACATCCTTTCTGATATAAATAAAACACGGGTGCAATAGTTTTGCTCCCACTCTCATATGCAGCGAATTTCCATCAAGGCAATGTTGTTGAAGCGGGGAGTCCAAAGCCTTTGCCAACCTGGACGAATAAAAAGTCTCCATGGCGATCGGAACTTCTAAATAATCACCCAACCTTCTTTCGAATAAAGGGTTAATTTTTATGAATTCTCCTTTCTAAAAAATACTACCGCAATACGAATAGTATCCATATTGCGGTAGTATCTTTTATCCGTTGGATACGTAATGGCGCGCCATGGCGGTTCGTAATCTATTCTTTCACATATGTTAATACATTGAAAGTTTCATTCCGAAGTTGGATATGCATTATTGTTGGACCACATAGTGGTGTGATATCCATTGTAAGCACAAAGAGAAATGTGAATTCTCTCGAAAGTGATATCTGAAAATTGATCGTAAAATTCATATGTGGTTATCCTTACTGAAACATTTTCAGCACAAGTAATTTAAACTTAATGGTGTGAGTTTCAGTGCTTTCACTTACTCTTATTATTAAAAATGATCATTTAAATATGACTATACACGAAAGAAAGCATTAATCAAAAAACGATTAGCATACATGATTACAATATGAGCTAATTTCGTAATTATTCATTGAAAGGTTCATGCATGAACATTATTTTTAATGCGTTGTATGTTATTCTATTCTTGCCACTTTCTACAACTCTCCAATTATTTATTTAATTTTTACTGTGCATTTATATGCTATTTGTATCATATTTGTTGCAACTAATGCTATGCTCAATAAATAAATAAAGAAATTTGCGGAGTTGACATTCACAAAGCTCTGTCCCTAAATTTGGCTTAATTTACTATTTATCTTCTATTTATATTTGGAAGTTTACTCAGCTTATCATAAAATATGCCATTTAGTAAAATGGTAGAAATGATATCGAAGAACAAATGAAGACATGATTAAAAAATAGAAAAATAAAACGCCGATGACGACTGAATATTCAATACCGACGTTTCATTCTCTTTCATAGCAAAGGTTCCCATAGACCGAACACTTCATTTCGGCCACAAACCTAAAAGGAGAGTGTTCTCCCATTTAGAAACGAAACCCCACACACCAATGAAAGTAAATTTATATATACCTTGATCGCTATAGAATGGATCACGTAGACTACTTGTGAAGACAACGGAACTCGATTTACGAGCACAGAGTTGAATAAAAAAGTTTCCTGCGCTTTTCCAGCCTTATTTTGTTATCCGAGAAAAAGTGCGTCGCGGCCAGAAAACGAAAATACGACGAAATCCGAAGCAATTGAGAGAGAATTAGCGAAAGAAACCCCTCTCACTGCAGAGGAAAGTGGGGGAGAGGGCGTTTACTCGAGAAAGATAAGAAGGACTTGGAGGAAACGGGGGAAGGGGCCGTCTCGAGATATTGGGGCGGATGCAAGAAGCGAAAGCGAAGCAAGGGCGAATGCTAACAGAGACCAGGGTTTCCAACCTTCCGAAAATATACGGAAAGTCCGTAGAAATGGTCGAAAATTGATCGAGTACCTAAAGTTCGTATAATCACTCACATATTTTAGGCGTATATCTTTAGTCTATTGAATCAGGACTCTCAATATGACTCATTACTAAAGAATCGCTTACCAGTCTGACTGCAAATTGTTAAGCCCATAAGCCGGTTGGTAATTCATCTTGCTAACATAAGTTACCAACAGCTAGTAACTGGGAATGTGGCTTTATAGTGTTGATGAGGAGTGAGGTAAATTGATTCCAGAAGTTCCTCTTTTCTTAGCATTCAATAAGGAGAAGTCTTAATTATTCAGCGTCACATCAGAATTTTTCATGCCACCATTAAATGCCAAGGATGCGAAGCAAGTAGATGAAGGACCTTATTATCCTCTATTAAAATCAAATGTAATTGCATCTGTATTGCAATTAACAACAATTACACTGAAATATTTCGATTTTTTTATTTCATTTTCGTGGCTGAGAAGACAGTCATTACCGTGAGGCCTGCGGTAATGATGTAGTTTTCAGGAGATATAGTCGAGAAAAAGAAGCTAACAGGGGAATAAAAACGAAAGTTTTTAAGGACCCGAACGGAGAAGAATAAACGTGTGCAAAAATAATCTAAATTCAATTTTATAGTTCTGGCTTACCTACTGCTGGATGATTTTGCTATTAGAGAAGAATTTCCGTAAAAACGTTTGACTTTCCGAATATCAATCGCGAGTTGTCCGTAGTAGTCCCGATGGAGGAAGGAGTGCCTAATAAGAAGGCATTCTTTCTCAAATATTTTTAGGGCCACTTTTTCGCTCGTGTCACGCGTTTTTTCAGACCAATTTCCGAGGTCCACTTTGTATTTCTATGGGTCATTAGGAGTGAGTCTCCATTCGGAAATTCTCGCGTAAAAGTGTTGATTCGTAAACTAAGTCAAGCTCACGGGTCGATGGAAATGGAAGAAAACGAAGTTCCAAGTGAGTTCACAATGTTCGAAAATATTTCAAGAATCATAAAGAATTTAAGTACATTTACCTCTGATGTCATTACCATAAATAGCGTCTTTGGGGTATTTAGATCAATGAGTCTTCCTATATCTATCTAACCATCGACTTTTAGGATTTAAAACAAGGAAATTTTTAATGAAAAAGGAGAGAAAAGGTAAGAAAACCTTGGTATGACAAAAGGAAAAAATCTCGCCTTGTATTGTAATATACCAAATAAAAGAATAAAATGGACGATTCTATCGAATCCTAATTATATTTCAACTAAAAAGTTAATTCGATTTACAAAATTTTATTCAAGACACTCGCATCCTCGTGTACAGATAAATGTCATTTTGATGACCTTTGATAGTTCGAATTCAGTTCAATGTATCAAAAATTCCACAAATCCCCATTTCATATTACATTACACAAGAAAGCAAAATGCGACACCAAGCGAGCTATGCGTAACGCCCACAGCAACTTTAAAAAGAAAATAATTGGGGAATGTTTAGAGGAAGACCCTAAAGCTTTCTGGTCCTACGTTAGAGAGGTACAGGGAAAGATACAAACAGTGAGCTCGATAAGGGATATCGAAGGTAACATTACTTGCGATTCGAAGAGGAAAACGAATACTCTAAACGAATTTTACCAAAGCGTATTCACATCAGATTGTAACATAGAGATCCTCCCTAAGGTTAATATACTGGATTCCATGCCAAATATAACTTTTACGACAGACGGTATAGTTAAAATATTACGCAAAATTAAGCAAAATAAGTCGCCAGGGCCAGAAGGCATTCCAGCAAGAGTGCTTAAAGAACTGGCAGAAAGCGTCGCCCCTTATCTCAAAATTATATTTTGTAAATCGATAAATGAAGGTAGGGTCCCATCCGATTGGAAATTAGCTAATATTACTCCTGTTTACAAAAGCGGATTAAAGGAGGACCCAGGAAATTATAGACCCATATCATTAACTTCGCTGTCCGGAAAGGTAATGGAACATATCATCGTAAGCTCACTCATGGGTTTTTTTAGATAGAAATGAATTCCTCGACGCAAACCAGCATGGTTTTCGAAAGTCCCGATCATGTGAATCCCAACTTGCTCTATTTGTACACGATATCTTAAAGTCTGCCGAATGTAAAAAGCAAGTGGACGCTATTTTCCTAAATTTCAAAAAAGCATTCGATAGAGTCCCCCACTACAAACTAATTTACAAACTAAAACTAGCGGGCATTAACAAGGAAGTAGTCGACTGGGTTAAGGATTTTCTCTACGAGAGGGAACAACAAGTTGTGCTGGATGGCGTTAGCTCAAATAGAGTCAAAGTTACCTCTGGCGTACCTCAAGGCAGTGTAATTGGACCTCTTCTTTTCCTTATTTATATCAAAGACTTGAGTGACGATATAGTTAGTAATGTGAGGATATTTGCGGATGACTCGGTTATATATAGGGAAATAACAAACGAGGAAGATCGGACATCTCTCTCAAACGATTTAGTCCTTATCCAAAGGTTGTGCGAAAAATGGGAATTAGATATTAACGTAAGTAAATGCCCCGTAGTTAATTTCTTCGAAAAGAAAAAAATGCGTCCTAATCACCCATACAAAATTAATGGAATTAGTATCAAAGTAGTAGATTCAGTTAAATATCTCGGGATCAACATTACTAATAACTTAAATTGGAGCACGCATATTCGAAAAATCTGCGGCAAAGCAAGTAAAAGACTTTGTAAAGCGCATTGTCGGTAAATGCGATGAAAAGGTGAGAGAGCGATGTTATTTTACCTTGGTCAGACCCCTTCTGGAATATGCGGCAAGTATATGGGATCCGGCGGATGAAACGTGTACTCGCGAACTCGAGAAAGTGCAGCGTAAAGCGGTTCGTTTTGTTAAGAAATGCTACGATAAAAAAGCAAGCGTTACAAAAATGCTCTCAGACGTAGGTTGGGAATCCTTGAAAGAAAGGAGATTGGAAGCTAGGCTGCGATTGCTTAATAAATTCAGGGAAACTACATTTTCCGAAGATAAAATCCGTATCATGCAACCCCCCTGCTACGTCGGTCGATCCGATAATGACCGTAAGTTAAGAGAAATAGATGCTAGGACGAATCGTTTTAAAAATTCATTCTTTCCGCGAACGATACGCGACACTAACCGAATAAGGAAGTAGTTTAGATTCAACTGGTGCTTACACCCCCTGCCACACGCCGAAAGGCGGCTTGTAGGGTATTAATGTAGATGTAGATGTAGACATGTATACTTGGATATACGGCTTTTGCTGCGTTCGAATTTCTCCCATAAACATCATCTCGCCAAAATATTATACAATTTAGAGTTACCTGCATTGACGAGTCTGTGACAGTTCGCTGCCACTGTTTTCTCACTCACTGTGTATTATGAATTGCAAATTAGCAATGAATAACGTCTCATATAGAGTTCATGGAGCGCATTTTAGTCCATCAAGAAATTACCCTCAAACCAAAAACATCCATTTCAAGCGAATTCACGGCATAATTATGCATTCATTTTATTTAAGATAACTTTTATGGAATATTAAAAAAATTTTAAAAACGTAAATGTAAGGAAAACATCAAATTATATTTATGTATCAGTAGTAGAATATCAATTCCTAAATAATTCTTCGCCGCGACACGGCGAATCGTGCCGTTTGTGATAATCTCGATCTCCTGTAACGTCAGTTTTGGTAAGCTAATCGGATCACATTTGCCTTTTATATATAATGCTTCCATTGAATTTATTTGATTGGATCAGCAATGCCCTTGTATTCTTCTTTAAAAGTTCTCGCTCTTTTTTGTCATCCACGTATTTAATTGTGTGGGTTATAAAGCTCAATATCAGTTTGGATCGCAATTCGATGGAAATGAAATTCATTCTTCATATTCTTCTTCATGGAATCAAATGATATCAATTCATTGGTAGAGACTGACTTCTTTCACTCCTAGATTTTATTTCTCCTCATGAACTAAACGGATTCTAAAGACGTATTTTAATATCGAAATAGAAATACGAGATCATCGGGACACATCCGTTCAACATTTTATTCGTTTGACTATTTCTAGTCGAACGTGCAAGAAACGGGTTCTGTGAATGATTTTATTTTGGCACCAATTGCAAGGAAAGGAACGGCTTGATTTTCCCTACGAGATAATTTGGCGCGCATCGAATTTAAAAAAAAACTTCGATGACTTAGCCGCCTTTTCCATCTAGACTAACGCATTTGCACCCGCAATGCGCAGGAAAAATGTTAGGTAACATCACCATATTGGAAGTTAAGGTGAACGAGGAAACTCTTTTACTCATAAAACGAAATCGACTAAATGAGGCTTTACTTGGTGGTATTCCATGACAAAAGAAGCAAATTGACAAGGAATAGATTTATTTATACTACATTTACTTTCGATGCCTAGCATCATCTGCAGGTGACCTGAAGATGATGCTATGCATCGAAACCCTGGGTCGTCTGTAACAATTTCTTCTGTGGTAGTAGTATAAATAAATCTATTCCTTGTCAATTTGCTTCTTTTTTTACTCATGATCTCGGAGTAGATTTTTCCGTTTTGTTTAACAGTAATAACAGAATAAGGAGTTTCATCTCAAAGCGTGACGTAGATGCATAACGATTCTTTTCGTAAAATGGTGGAAAAGCAAAACAATGTAATACTTTAAACTCATATTGCTCACACAAACGCACTATTCCTTGGAAAACAAAAATTAGGGGCACATTCAAAGAGACAAACACAAAACTCTTGTTCTCACAAAGATATCAAGCCGAGATTCGAACCCTGAACCTTAGGTAGTATATATTTTCATGAAAAGACAGATACGTGGTAAGGTCCAGTCTTATTCGTTCAAATGAAAAGCTTTTTGAATTAAAAGGTTACTAAAATAAAAATCTACAATTATTATCATGCATTTACTTTTAGTCAATCAGTACATTCACATTGTTTTAATATCATGATGGTAAAATCGGACTTATATTATCGGTGTTAAATTAATAAGTTTTACCAATGAATTTCAATTGATGCCCAACTACTTCTTTCTTGATCAATTTGGTGTGACCTTTTCGCTCTCAAACAGACATTTTTAACGTAGTCAAAATTTTTTTATTAAAAGCCACAGATTCAGAGATTCAAAGAAATTAATTATAAATGATAAAACAGCCCATTGAGTAGTTGCCAAACAGCGTAGAATGAAATAGGATGCAATTAAGTATGAAAATTATCTAGACCTGTTATAGTATCAGTATATAAACTGGTTGATCGTTACTATAGCAAATCGAGTACAAATTTACAGGATAGATGACCTATGATATGATGTATATAATTTTGTGTTCTCTATTTTTAATAATTTGTTTCATAAAAAATATTAACAAAGTTCCATCATGAATTGCCCGTCTACGGAACATATTACGATTATAATTAAAGAATTTAATAATTTTTCCATAAAAAAGAGAATATCTAAGCCTCAAAATATAAATCATAAGATAAATTTGAAAATTCCGATTCCTAATAACGTAAAATAGCACTTCTCAAAACAAGATTTTTTTATAATTCTCTTAAATTTTCTTGTATCGAAGTCATTAATCCTATTTTTTTACGCGCAAACAACTGTCTCCTAATATCACATTTTGATGTACCCTCTATCATATCAAAGAGTTTCTGTTGCATCAACCACATTGATTTCACGCAATAACTCACCAGACCGAATAATTTCCAATATTACACTAATGCACTAAGTTCGCAGTTTGGATAATGGACCTCAAAATGAAAATGTGGGCTCACGAGCCCAACTCCCCAATAAAAAAGAACTCTCTCTCCCGTTTATTGACTGCGTTTATTCCCTCCATTACTTTTTCGCCTTTCTTTTGCGCCAATGGCCTTTCATTCCGATTTCTAATTGGTTGTTTTAACGCTCTGCCCTCGATATCACTAAGCAGAGAAGGAAAGATCGAAGGGCAAAAGCGAAAGAGGTCGGAACACCGAAATTCATCAGCACAAAGTCATCCCTTGCGATCACTTGCGACGAAAATGAACCTTACGAAGCGAGACAAGTGCCGGGAAAAACAGAATCACCATTATCACGATTTCATACGCCGAAGTTTCCTCCTTTCGGACGAGCTTCACGAAGGTTTTAACTGAATTGCCGTGAATTCTACTACATAACTAGTGGTATTTTTGGGAAGTCTTGGGAACAGCCGTGGAGGAAATGTTACAAGACAATGACATACCTCTCACTCGGTTAAAGATGTATTTAGAGATCGAACAATCCTCGACCACCTGCAAGCTGATCGGGAGAGTCTGCTGACTCCAACTCTTTGTCGTGGGAACGTATTTTGTCGGGGAAAAACTATCCAGCAATGAAAGTGCAGTAGAGCCATTTAGAACCGAGTTACTGCGTGTAATCAATGAGAAAAATCTGAGTTCTGAACAGATTTGCAATACCGACGAATCAGGGTTGTTCTGGCGAATGTTACGTGACAAAAATTTAGCCGATCGTAATTAAAAAGTGGTACCAGGAAGGAAAGTAATTAAAGCGAGGATTAAATTTATGTCGTATGCAAATGTGACTGGCAAACATATGCTTCCTTTGTTTGTTGTCGGAACAGCCAAAAAAAAACCCGTGCATTCAAGTCAATCACGCTACCTGTGTGCTATCGAGGGCAAAAAAACGCTTGGATAACTCGAAAATTATTTTTGGATTGGTTTAAAACAGAATTCGTTCTAGCAGTTCGATAACATATGAATTCCGTCAATTTACCACAACGTGCTTTATTGTTGCTTGATTATTGTCCTGGCCATCCTTAAGCAGAAGAACAGATGACGAAATTATCAGAACAGTAACGAAAGAAGATGATGATGATGACGACGACGACGACCACCCTGTGGACTCCGTCAAAATTTCTCATTCTGAGGCTTTGGCAGCACTCAATACATCATTAAAGTTTGCCAAGGAGCAATATTTTGAAGCACATGAAATTATGCTCTTTAGACGTTTTCGAGACCGTGCACTTGATTTAAAAATAAGAACGATCGCGCAAAAGAAAATAACCAACTTTTTTGCTCCCTGATAACATTCATTCACTTAATATGTTGTTATACCTAATGTAATATATACATCCATTATCTATATAATGTAATTTTTGAGAAAAAAATGTTTTTTACGTTATTTTTTGAAAACCTCGCTAATCCGGAAACCCCGAAAATCCGGACGCGTATGTGCCTGAATTCGTCCGGATTACCGGGGTTCTACTGTATACCCAACGGAGATACGCATGCAAGTGGCAGAAAAGGCAAAAGAGCGAAAACATGAGGAAAAACGAATGAAGAAGCGCAATGCAGTCGAAGGCCGTAAAAATCCGAAGACGAGTCTCATTAACGCAAAGAGGAGTCATGGTGCAATCGACCGCATAGATAATGAGGGAAACAAACAAAAGTATTGAAACTGAGATGGCCTCCATCGTATATAACAAATTGCTGCCAAGAAGCTCTTCGCTGTACCGTGAACTATCATTGAAACATACCGTGGTTCATTCCACAATTTGTAGGAAGAATCCAGGCATAAACCGTCATCTAATTCTGATACGATAACAATCATTGTAATCGATGGCTCGCTAGCGAAGCAATATTATATTACTTCCCCTTAAAATAAGTCTCTGCAAGTATTATACGGGTTTTTCCTTTTCGTGAGAACCTTTCACGGTGTAACGCCATCTAATATAATTATTATTATTTAGAATTAATATAATAGTTTTCGTATTTATCACGGTTCATAAAATAAATTACACCAAGAGGTGTATAATTAAAATAAGAAATTCACACACTCGGAAACTACTACATAAGAATGTCAATTTTAGTCACAGGACGGTTTTTCAAACATCTAATCCTCGGAACAACGCAAACAATTCATTGTTATTTAGTCGATTGTGCGCAGTTTAACTGTTACGGATACATCTAAGTACGCTTATAAAATCAGCTATGAGTTTTTTTTAACATTGATACAGATAAGTATGTGTTAACCAATTTTATAATACAGCCCACCCATTTCAATTCCTAACTTCTCAATAATTCTCCATTCAACATCTAGCATTATTTGGAAATATGACAAGGTTAATTTCAATTTAAACGTAATGTTTTTGAAGGAACAAACTTAAAAACAACGTCGACCATAAAAAATTGGGACGTGGTCTTCTCAAGATATCCAAGTTTCCGAAGCAGCAACGGTGATAAAAAGTCAAATATCTTTCGATTGCACTAGTTAATTAAGCTATCATGCCAGAAGATTCGATTATACAGTCTCGGAAGAATTCTTAGGCAGCAATCACTTCTCACGAGTTAGTTAAGCTGGTTTAAGTAGAGACGAACAAGTAAATCTGGTTTCGATTTACGCTACCGTCAAACTTTTTCTATTTACACTTTTCCATGGAGATATTTCCATGCTCATGTCGTTAGGTACAAAGTTCATTTTAACCCTTTACCTTGTATTTATGAAACGTATATTTATAAAGCATCATTTATTTTCATTAAAAAATTATCTAAATTCAAGGTTGGCCTCCAAGTAATCTATAATCCTAAAATAAAAGTTTAACCTGATAATCCTGTTTACTTCAATAAAATATCAAAAACAGATCAATTGTGATGTGATTTAGCCATAACATCAAGAAGATTTTATAATCAGTTTAATTATTGATATTAAATTCAACACAAAATATGTATAAATGATTTGAATGAAAGGAAGAAGACAACCTTGAATAACTAATTCAAGTAAATTGTTCTCAATTCTTTAACAATACACAGTATTCTATTTAAACCACGAGGACCATGTTAGAGGCAAAAATACTACAAGAAATAGCACATGAAATGATAAAATATAAGGTAGATATCATTGAATTACAGGTAATACGATGGAAGGGACAAGGAGTAATTAACAAACCAAATTATACAATAATATATGGTGGACAATAAACAAGAACAGGACAACTAGAGACAGAGTTTATAATGAGAAAGAAAATGACCGAGAGTCTTCTGGAAACAGTTAATGAGAGAATATGCAGGATCAGAATGAAAGGAAGATTCAGAAAAATAACATCAGTATGATTGCAATCTCTCACAGAAGAGAAAGATGAAGAGGAAAAAGAAACTTTCTATGATCAATTTGATGACACATGAAACCAAGTACAAAAATATGACATGTCATAGTCATGGGTGACTTAAATGCAAAGATAGGCAAGGAAAAACATCCAATGTAGCAGTTAAACACACACATGATACAACTAACGATAATGACTCATTCTGCAGAAACAAATAAATTCATTATAAAAGAGAAAAATGTCCACATGAAAAGATCTGTATGCATACATGGAAGATAGGTACCAGCATCCAGGGAAGTAAACCAAATTGAAAATGTATTGGTTTCTCATAGACACTCTACATCAGATTAAAATGTATTGTATGTATGTAAAATGATTAAATAATGTGGCAGAGTTGGTAAAATATGGAGGAGATATAATGAGTGATGCTATACATAAACCTGGTTTTGTAATATAGGAAACAGATAAACGCCAGAAGGATAGAGCATGGGAATCCTAAGCCCAATATATAAAAGGGAAATAAACTGGTCAACCAGAAATATAGATGGATAAGGCTTTTAAATGTAGAGTACGAAATACTCTCCACCATCATAAAAGAGATCCTAAAAGTAGTAACTGTGAGGTCAATTGGACAATTTCAGTGTGGGAGTAAACACAATAGAGGTACAATAGACCAACTGTTTGTAATCAGACAAATTTTAGATAAATTCTATGAGCATAATGTTGAACTGCATATGCTATTTGTAGATTTTAGACAAGCATTTGATAGCATAAACAGGATCAAACTCTTAGATGTGATGGAGGATATGGAAATTCCACCCAAAATAATTAGATTGATTTAAATGAAAAAGAAGAAAACCTATTGCTAAAATTAAAATACATGATCAAAACTTGAATGAATTTAAATTCAGCACTGGGATAAAGCATGGAGAGGCCTCTGGACCACATAGGTTATTTTAGGATTACATGAACCTGAAGAAAAAATAGATCAGAGAGGAACAATATTTAACAAATGAAGCCAAAATATGTGCATATGCTGAGGAGATAGAACTAAATGCAAGATGTAAAGAAAGATTTACAAAGAGTTGAAGAAAGAAGCAAGCAAAATGGGATTGACAGTGAATACCAGTAAAACTGAATATATACTTATGATCTCATCTGGCAAACCTAGAGTCACCCAGGATTTGGAGATAGAAAAGATAAAATTTGAAGAGTTGAAGTATGGAAGAGTTTATATATCTAGAATGTATAACTTACAAAAGGGGATACTATTAATAAATGAAAGAATACAAGATCGGAATAGAACATACTATGCAAATATGATGATACTCAGTTGCAAGTTAATAAACAGAAACACATAAACACAAATATGTAAATCAATTATCAGGGTCAATAATCAATTATTGTAGTAACCTATAGAGTTAAAAAATAGACACAATCACACAAGAGAATGCCCTGAGGAAATTTGGAAGCAGACTATTGCAGAGAACATATGGACCTGTTATTAAGAATGGATTATGGCAAAGGAGAACCAAAGAGGAATTAAAGACAATAATGAAAGAGGAGGATGTTGCTAAATTCATAAAATCTTTGAGAATCTAATGGTTGGACCATATGGAAAGGATGCATGAGACAGGAATGCATAAGAAGGGAATAGAATGGGGACTGTATGCCACTAGAAAGAAAAGAAGGTCCAGATTGAGATGGCTAGATGATACAGGACATGAAGATGATAAATGTGAGAAGACAGAGAAGTGGAGGCTCACATAGGGCTGTAGTTCCAAAGAGAAAGTTAAATTGAAAATTAAAAACCATTTTTAATTGACTTCTAATAAGTGGGGAAAAATTATATTAGATGTTGTCGCACTTTCCATGCCTTGTTTAATATTTTGTACCTATATATAGTTTAAATCAGTCTATATAATATTAACATAAGTATACCATACAACAATTTAAAACCAAGAACTAACAGATCAGCCAAGAAAGGCTCATGTGGACCTTATCCTGTTTTCCATGACTTTTCTTGTAAATATTAATTTATTCTTTATTTTTCAAACTACTTTATTTGCCAGTAGCTCTTTTCTTTTTACCAATTCATGTTTTATTTAAATTTTTTGTACAATAACTATGCCTTGTATTGAGTGCAATGATAATTATATAATATATTATACAAAAAATAGCACTTTGAATTTTGTTTCATGTCAAAATAAAATCTACATACATTTAAGTACACTTTCATATTAATGAAAATTAAATGTATTTAAGAATCGTTTTGTAAATAACACCGACTATCGGAAATAATAGTTTACATCGAAATTTTCTACATTCAAAAGTTTATTTCCAAATTTTTTACGATCAAGAAAATGGCAAGAAAACGACTTAAGTAGTCGTGATGGTATTCAAAATAAAACATATTTTCATTATAACCATATTTTATTTAAAAGAGCAAAAAGATTTAATTGAAAATCGTGTTTTAAATTATATCGCTCACCAGAGTTAATGTTTTATATCAAAGCTTTCTAATTAAATATCAAGAAATAGCCAAAAAATGACTCTCGTAGTGCGTTCAAATTAAAGTCTATTTGCATTAGAATCAACTTTAATTAAAAAAACAAACGGATGCATTTAAAAATCTTATTTTAAATAATATGGCTTTCCAGACGAAATGTTTTAGTTAGATCGTGCAGTTATATAATCAAAATAATAGCAGTTTGACTCCATCGTAGCCACATTTATTGACACCACAAGTACTATGCCGAAATTAAAATTATTAGCTTTCAGTTGTTTCTCTTGATAAAACTATACAACAGGTACGAGCAATTTAAGTTCGGATGTTTCACTAGAAAATACTCTTCAATTCTAAAGAATTGCTTTTTTACAGGAGCCGCCATGTGATTAGATAAAATCTGCATATCGACATTATATCAGCTAATACATTACTTCGTTTAAGGTCTTTTGTTTTAATAACATTGTGATTCAATAAAAAGCGAATTACTGGAACGTGAGAACTTCCGTATTTTGCGTTAGTTTCCTTCGAAATCAAATCCTGGCATTTTTGATGCACATATCGAAATGATAGGAAGTTCGTGCTTTGCTGGAAGATGTATGGTAAGAATTGGTTTGAGGAAAAAGAAATTCATAAGACCGTACTATTCCTGGGTTGGATGCCAGAGCACATTTACTTTTCTCTCATAAGGAATATAAGGGAGAAGTAGGACATCGTTCGAGGCAGAGGCAGCCAATATTTCTGCTTGAATTTTCTCATATAGTTAAAGAATAATATCTTCTGTTGTGCTGCATAGTAAGTTCACCAGGAAGATCCGGGTTCGAAGCCAGACGATTAAATTGCAGCCAATTTTAAGAATATTTTCAATCCTTTTTGTTTATTTTGAGGACCGTCCCGATATGACGCCGATATGAAATTAGTGTTGCCGATCTGCTTGCAGTATGCAAGCTACATTTTGCTCGTATTATTAAAATTTCAGGTGCATTTTATCCTAATTCTCGCTATTTCGAATCTTAAATGATATGCAATGACCAGAATTAGATTACAAATTTAAAAACCTTTATTTTCGATATCGTACGACTATTCTTTGTGCTTTAATTTTACAAAATAAGTAAAGCCTGCAACTGATAAAAATTGGCTTGGCTTTTTAATAAGGTTAATTTCTCCTTCCTAGCAAAACCAAACACAGCCGCCAAATAATCACAGCAAATGTGTGAGATGCGAGTGAATAGGAGAGGGTGTTATTAAAGCACTTGAGAAAGCCGCTAACAGAACGGTCGGCTACAATTGTCATATATCTCGACGTCAATTCTGCCGCCCATATCTTAGAACAACAAAAAGGACGAAAACATGAGTTTTTTACGGTTAAAAATGCAGACTCATTTCATTAAAATTGACACTTTTCTTAATTCTACTTCAATTTTGTCTAATCGAAGTGTCAAATTCCTATATAAAACTCTTTCCACATGAGTATTTTATACTTTTAGCAAGAATTAAACATGAAAAATGCTTACTTTTAGACTTGACATCACCGAAAATACAGCGAAAGTGGATTTGGGGATTCTATGGCGCCGCACCGAACAACGCTTACGAAAAATCAACCGCAATCCCAGGGTAGCGGGTGAATTGAAACAGTTTCTTCAGATTGATGATTGGATGGATTAACCAATATCAACATGCTTTTAGAAAGGGTTTCTACTGCGAATCGCAGATGTTAGGATTGCAACACGATTTAGTTAATCCTCAGGAAATGGGAGAACAGGTCGATGCAGTAGTAATAGATTTAGCAAAAGCGTTTGACGTTGTAGACCATGAAATTTTATTACATAAAGTGGGCACAATGAACTTAGATCCAAGAGTAATAAGATGGATAGTTAAAAGTAGGAAACAGAGAATAAAATTGGAAATAAGTTAACCGATGAAATCACAGTAACATCAGGCGTAGCTCAAGGTAGCGTGCTGGGGCCTTTACTCTTCTTGATATTTATTAATGACTTACCAACGGGAATAAAATCAAAAATTCGTTTATTCGCAGACGATTGTATTATATATAGGAATATAAAAAACGAGAACGATGCTAGGGGATTCAATAGGATTTAACTGCCTTAAATAGCTGCGTTTCGTCTAATAAATTAGAAATTAATACAAGTAAAAGTAAAACCACCAGTTTCAATAGAAGTAAATATCAACACGCATATCATCTTGGGGTAGGAATTCTGCCTAGTGAGCATGCGGTGAAATACTAAGGTTTAACATTCATTAGGGACTTTAAATGGAACGAACACATAGAACGAATCATTTTGAAAGCCAACAAAGTATTAAACTTCCTAATGCGTACTCTTAGTAAATCAAATAAGAATGTTAAGGAGGCTGCGTACAAATCATTTGTTAGGCCAATCTTGGAATACGGGGAATGCCTATGGGACCCACATGAGGTAGGTTTAAAGCGAAACATAGAAAAGGTACAGAGAAAGACGGCAAGATTCGTCTTAGGCAGATATGCAAGGCTTGATAGTGTTACTCAGATGCTAAAAGAATTAGGTTGGGAAAGTTTATAGTAGCGGAGATTCAAGAAAAGGCTAGCTATTATTTATAAAGTATACACAGGAGTTAAATCGTTAGAGGAATTACCAAAAAAAGTCACTATGGCAAAATTTCATGGCAGAAAAGACCATAGACATGAAGTTAAATTAATGAAAAAGAGAACAAACATTAGTAAATTCTCTTTTCTAAATCGTGCTGTTACGGATTGGAATGATTTGCCCGCAGGAGTCTTGGAGCCCTTCCCAAAACATCATAAGGAGTTTGTAAAAAAATTAAGGAGGAGTGAGATTGACGAGTACAAGTGGGTACAATTTGATAATTATTTGGAATGTAAAATTTTCTCTGAATTATTTTCATTTATACCAATCGTAAATTTCGCTGTTTTCTCGATGGGATTGCTCGAAACATCGACAATTGTGCAGAATTTTTTTTCGATAATTATATTTATTTACGGTACTAAATTATATTCATCTAAAACTGCTGAAATATATTACATCTTATTTATCGCGTTTCATAACTCGTCGTTGGACACGAACAAATGAACGGCGCATCAGCATATGTCAATAAACCATTTAATATAGCATTGAAAGAAGTTACTCAGAGACATTTCAAATATCCAATACCATTATTTTGATTAAAAAGGCTCATCTTCAAATATTAACACCGCGTTATTATTTCTTTCCGTCATCGATATCTTTACTACCATTTCCACTTCCATCACCGATACATGATATTTGGGATTGGGAATATTTTCACATGAATAATTTCTCATTTAATTGAAAGACTTCAAAGCATCAATCACATCATTAATATCTTACCCACCTTAGGTTATGATTCTCTATCGTCAAATACCCCTCACAAGAATAAGAGAACGAAGAACATTTACTTTCCAAAGAATGCACATTTCTATAGGAATTCCGTTAGTTCGGTGTCTTTATTTTCCATAGTTTATCTCCGAGTAGATGTAGCACTTACAATTGCACCATTTTTACACTTATTTAAGGAAATCACAAAATGAAGAGCTTTGCTTCAAGTGCAGGCATACGTTTTTCCTACGAGGGATATCTGAGTGCATTCCAACGTCGAACTGGTTGCACACGAACGGTAGAAGATAATCCAGAGAGTACCAAAATCTTGATCACTTATAATAAACACACATAACATCGATATATTAATACTTAGAGGTTTAAAATGTATCACGTTTAGAAAGCCATTCCACAATCTACCCCAACACGAGCACGAGGCGTTTACTTGGCCTCCTTCCGCTTTTGGAATCTCGTTTGTCAAGAAAAGTCTGAATCTCGCCACACGAGTTTTGAGTAATCTGTTGTGACTTCTAGTTTCTTTCCTCAAAGTCTTTCTACCAGAACCAGCTACGTGTTTTCACGGATGTTAAATGCAAACAGAAGAAATCAGAAGAATATACTTGCCTCTGAATATGCGAAGTGAGGAATTTTGGTGTAATATTGAGCATTAAATATCATGATATGTTTGTATGTTTGCGTCACGTAATTGTGATTTCTTCTATTTCACGATTGTAAGTTGTTAGTGAGAATAAATCCTTTGGAATTCTAGTACTCCTCATCGAATCATCGAGGCAATATGTAAATCAAGTGCGATGTACATGTTTGAGTACACCTACACTTATTAACACATGTTTGATCGTATAATCGGTATTACTTTTTCCCACTTCTTTACTTTCACTTGATTTTAGCTGCGAAGAAACTCAATTAAATTCATGGAAGTGAATAGTAGGAATATACTTTCAAATCGTTTTAATTGCAATTCAGAATGAAACATTATAAAAAGATGAATGATAGTACATATAACACTCGATGAGTTCCACATTCTCACCTCTAGTGCTTGTCAAAGATTAGCTGTAAGTGTCAGATAAAGTAGATTGTCAAAACATTGGAGTGGACCCCTTCTTTAAGATTTAAAAAATATTACTTTAAATATTGCCTCAGCGACTGCGAATTTGTCTCCGACGAATGCAAGAATACTAAACTATATAATGTCAAACACACAATAGTGAAAAAGAAGAAATCACATTCACATTTCACAAACTTACGAATCGATCAAAAGATTGATGTTTTAGTCATCGTACCGAAGTCAGATATCCTTCAAGAAGTAAGAGGAATGCTAATTCTTCTGATGACATCAGTATGCTAATCACATCGACAAGAAAACTTGGCCGGTTCTTTTAGAAAGGCTTAACGACAGCCATTGAAAGAAGAGAAACAAGAGGTATTCGTGTAAACAGATTACTCGCAGCACGTCAAACGTTATTCAGACTTTACATGACAAACGATATTCCGAACGCGCGGTAAACGGCCTCGTAAACGCCCCGTGCTTGTGTCGAGGAATTATGTGACCATTTAAACGTGAGTTTCAAACCTCCTATAGTTATATTTCGATGTTGAGTGTGTTTTTTCAAGTGATCGAGGATGTGAAACTCTTTGGATTGTCCTCTACTGTAAGTGTGCGACAAATTGGACGTTATAATGGAAATTATATGCCAACACTGTAGACTCAGCTCCTCATTTTGCGATTGTCTTGAAAAAATGTGACAACAGTGTGATTCTAAAGTGCTTGCCAGGCCTTTTAGGTTTCTAAAATGCTTTGATGAGATGCTCCTTAGGTGAGTTGCAAATCTGAACTTTCTGATGTTAAGAAACCAGGAATTCCTCGCAGTGGAGCTAAGTCTGTGAATAAAGGGTTATTTTTTCCGAGTCCTTTAACTTTAGGTGGGAAATTTTAATGGATAAATTGAAGGTCACTAATCTCGCGAATTCATAATAGCTGCTTCTCTTCTCAGCAGAATGTCTTTATCGGTCCACAATTGATATTCCCTTCACCAATGTCCATTCTTTTGTCTTACGATGACGTCTTATGAATGTGAATTTAGAAATCGTTATTCAAATTACGAAAATATTGATATATAAATCATATGTCTTTGCAAAAATGTAGATGCTTTAGGTTTTCTGTGAATATATATTTATTATCCAATCATTAGAAAATTCGCTCAAGCACTTCTGCGAGTTCGCGAAACATAATGATAATTTTCGATCATAATATTTTTTTAATGTATTTAAAATTTTCTAATTCATCAAAATATAATTGTTTGCAATGGTAACAATCGTGGAAAATTTCCAAGACGGTTAGCGGGCGGGGCCAGGTTGACAGACGGTTAAATTTCAACCAATCAGGTGTCAGCAATTTCTATCGTCGGTTGCGCAGAAGGTTTTTCTGTGAGTTGCTTCCGAGATTTCTTCTGGTGAGGAAGTGCTGCTAATCTGATATGGTAAGTCCGTTTGAATTTGAATTTGCTGACTTGTTCACGGTTGATGAAAGTTATTTATAGTGCCGATATTTTAAATCGTCTCGTTCCTTTTTGCTTATGCTTGTTATTCGAATAGTTCATATTTGTTTGAAGAAATCCGGAATACACCTTTCAACGTCCATCGCCGACTTCATCCAGTGAATGGCAAATTATATAAGATACCTAATTGTCTTCTATTTTTATATACTCTTTGATATCATTGCTATAGCGTGAATTGAAAGGGATTCAAAGGTCAAAGCTATTTAATATCAGTGCAGAAAGTACCTGGTTGTAAGATTTGGACTTTAACTACCATTTACTCTCAATTCGAATAGATATTTCTCTATTTTCACATTGTAATGGATCTAAAGCTCTCGCTGCCTAGCTTTCGATGGCCTCTCAGTTCGGCAGCCTTCCCTGACGGAAGAGAGAACCATGGAGTGCAAGCGCGGAAGAAAAATTACAAAAGGTGCAAGTGCAGAGAAGGGTAATTTTTGGTACAGTAAGTAAGAACTATATTTTAATTATAATACCGAAACCCTACATTAGCAGTAGAAGGACGGCGGCGGTCATTTTGACGCTTTTCAGAGTTTAACTTCAATAATTTCCAACTAAACATTTTAGAATTTTTTGAAACTCTTTGAATTTGTTTGATTCTATCCCATCCATATAATGAAAATATTCGTTACTGCTTATGTAGTAGATTTTACATCAAGTCATACCTAGAAGGATGGCTGGAGGTCATTTTGACCCCCTACTCTTAAAATTGGTAATTAGATACTTTTATAAATCTCATGGACCTGAATTTTGCATAACTTCAAAATGTGACTCTTTAGCAAGTATTGATAAGATGTTTTACTTTGCTTAAATTTTAATTAATGAAACAAAACGAGGACCGATGTCCTAAATCTGAGGAGTTTTATATTGTGCAATATTTTTCCTACTCCAACTAGACCAATGCAACACATATTTTCGGAATAAGTGGTAGAAAAGCCGAATTCTTGATAAAAGTCAGTCACGTTTTACCAAGTTTGCTATGCCATCTGACGGAAAGCTTATGAATTCAGTTGTGTGCGTCTCGGGAAAATCCTCAGACCTCAAATTAACATTCGATTACCTTTCTCGAGCAATTAGAATTCATTTCAGGGGTACTTTTTATGAAACAGGAACCGTAATACCGGATCTCTAAATACAGAGATATGCTTTTTTAGTATATATAACTAAAGAGATATTTTGAGTACAGATTTGTTTCACGTGATTTTTAACTCTTAAGGATCCCGAATTTGTTTACAAACTATAAAGAAGCATACAAGTATTTAATTACGAATTTTAAAAGTAGGGGGTCAAAGTGACCCCTAGCCGTCCTTCTAGGTAGAGCAAAACTCCCGTCCTTTTAGTGTTAATGAATCGAAATCTGAATGACTTCTCTAAGAAAATTTATAACTAATCTTCCGTTTACGTACTACATTACAGATGCAAACCTTATTCTTAAATTAACTTGCCGCCTCGTTTCAGTGAATGCATTAGCGATAGTGTAGTGCATTCCTAATCGCACTTTCAATTAGTATAATTAAGTATTCAATTATAGTTAACAGTAATTATTTATTAGTTATTTCGACTTTTTAAGGATTCTTCATCGAAAATAAAATTTATATAAAATTATTTTATTTATTTTTAGGAATTTTCAATCTAACGGTTCAGCGGAAAGGGGGTGGGGAGGTAACAAATTTCCACCAATCAGAACGCAGCTTTGGCATTTGGTTTCTAACTTTGCAGTTCCCAGTATGATTTCGTGGCACAAGGACCTAGTGGTACAGTTCCGGTCTAGTGGTAAGAGTTCCAATTTTTTCTTCGCTGATTTAAACTTTTAATTTAGTTTTTTACGCGCAATATATTTCATAAATAAAATATAATAATACGAAATATTCGTTCCTGGAGTCGTGATAACTTTTTTACTTGGAATCTGTTCCTATTTCTCTCTTCTTCCGCAAGCTTCAAAATCATCCCAATTTTATACTTGCAAATAATTGATAGTAAATAAATGCATTGCAGAAGCAAGGAAATGGCCATTGCTTTAGTGAAGATCTTTATAATTAGCTATGTTTACGGTGGTAGAACTTTAAAATCAATGTAGCGACGGTTGTCGTTATTCAATCAGTTCCCAAGGTTCGAGTATAGGACATATTCTGAAATAACTTTCATCTCAAGATAAGTCATATACGGTATCAAGAATTTAAATATCAGTGAGCATTACAACTCTCGACAGTGCATAGATTCATCATAAATTTATTCGAGTGATTGTTCATTATATCGCTTATAAGAGAGAACTTCTTCATTGATACGTATAATGTGTTTACTAAATTAATTCCCATCGTAAGTGCCTCGCTATTTTTAATTGCACAGCAAGTGCTACAACACAATACACCGATTTACATTACTAGTATTCGGTCGGAAGGTCACCAAACAGCTGTTTGTTTTGAGATAACGAGGCACTTTTCCCGTGCGTGAAAGCGTTTTGCCTCCGCTTTGACCTTCGTGAACTGAACTACTTTTGCTTTCAAAACATCTCTATTTCAAAATATTTACTTTATTTGGATCATCGATTCAAATTTCAAACTTTCAATTGCCGACATTTGGAATAGAATTTAGAAGTAATTCAGTTGTTTATTATGTTTGATCGGATGGTAAGGAATTAATAATGAGTTATTTTTAAAGTCAGTCATCGATGAGTGTCCTTTTGCTTTGAATTACTACTAAAGATTCAGCTTTACTTTCCCTAACTTTATAAACACTCATATAACATATTTCGTGATTCGAATTCAGTGCGAGACAGAAATAAAACAGTATTGTTTATTAATATAAATATTATTATAATTAATCATATATTGGTAATCATTCTTCGTATATGATTGTCCTTTCATCAGATTAGAATTTGTGTCAAATATTAATTCTCATTTTAAAGAATGAATTTCTGAATAGACTCCTGATATTTTGCGTAATAGTGACCAGATTCAAAAAATTTCAATTAACGGAAATATGTTTCCAAAGTAACGTATTTCCTCATTCAACAAATTAATAATTTCATCGCTTAAATGGTCATCGCTGTCAAATAAATTATTTAATTTTTATTAAAAAATGATGGAAATGAAGATTGACTTAGTAAGGAAAGCGTGCGACTTGACCAAAGCGTTGCAGAGTATTCCGAGATAATAATCATGTATTATCTCGATGGATCTTTTCAATAGTTTTACACCCGGATTCACCCAAGTTTTGCCGATATAATGATATTAATACTGTATCGGTAGTTGAATTTGTAATTACGCGATGACTTTTAATTTATAATAAAATAAAGAGTAATCTTAAAGACTATACCTAATAATACTGCATCTCTATATTTTCAGGTATCCGATACTTGGAATGATACTCGTCTGATAAATACTCCGTTGGTTTTTCTCGCCGATAGGGAAAGTGAATCTCCGAGGCAAGTGAATGTCACGACCAAGGTCACGAGACCGCTGATTATCTAAAAGTTGGTAAACAAGGATAAGGCGTGAGTTGATTTTTATATTGATGTTTTTGAAAATTCGAATGGAAAAGTTTTATTGATAATCTCCCATTCCAATGCTTAACCCTGAATTAGTCCCGTAAAAAATATACGTAATTTGTCTCTTGGGGAAAAAATGACCACATAATTCTCTGAATTTTTAAGACCTCTTTCAATGGTAAATCATTATATTAAATTTATCGTAGCTCATGAATGGTTATTTAAAAAAATTTATGTATCGATATTTTTCCTATTAAGAATTGAACAGAAGAACTGGAATTCGGTGAAACTGAAGGTCACGAGACAGCTGTTTGTTTTGAGGTAACGAGGCACTTTCTTTTACCCATGCGCGATAGCATTTTTCTCTTCGCCTTGACCTTCTTTATCAGAACTACTCTTGCTTTCAAAACATCTCTATTTCAAAACATTTATATTTATTGAATCATCGACCCAAATTTAAAGCTTTTATTTCCGACTTTTGGAATAATTCTTCGAAATAATTCAGTCGTTGATCATGTTTGAACGGATGATAAGGAATTAAGAATGAGTAATTTTTTTAATCGGTCACTGATGAGTGTACTTTCACTTTGAATTACTACTTAAGCATCAGCTTTACTTTCCCTACCTTTTTGAACAATAATGCATTGACTTACGAGATATCACTATCGGTTATCCCAACGTATTTCGTGATTCAAATTCAGTGGCGAGTCTAGTGTTACATACGATCACTTTACTCATAATCTACAGGAAATAATTAACGGGAGTTTTTATCGTCATTTTTGCTACGCTGACTTTCCGTGCACATTCAGCAAAAATTGAAACACCGCTCGTGTGAGAAGATCCAGAAGCTTGAATTTTTATCGTTTCTCAAAGGGTTTTCAGTTCTTCTCAAGTGTATGAAATAAGACCTTAAGTTCAATATCTCTCTCATCAGAATTATGTGTATTTCTTACCAAATAACTTTATAATTTAATAATGAGATGTGCTGTTTGAGGAACTTTAATTCAATTTGGAATAAAACAATATTAATAAAACAATTAATCAAATAACGGTAATCTTCTTTCGTAAATGATTGTCTTTTCACTAGATTTGAATTGTGTCAAATATAAATTCTCATTTTAAAGAATAAATTTCTGAATTGATTCTCTCTGATATTTTGCGTAATGGTGACCAGATTCAAAAAATTTCAATTAACGGAGATGTGCTTCTAAGTAATGTATTTCCTCATTCAACAAATTAATAATTTTATCTCGTATAAGCTCCTTGCTGTGAAATAATACACTTAGTTCTTATTAATAAATGGTGGAAATGAAGATTGACTTAGTAAACGAAAGCGTGCGACTTAACCAAAACGTTCTACGGGAAGTAAAAAAAAGAGACTTGTCCGGGATTCGAACCCAGGTTTCCCGCTTTCCAGGACGTGGCTTGGAGGTATACTGGATAAAATTCTAGTAGTTAGAATACCACTATTCAGTTAAACAAACTTAAATTATTATTTTTATTGGATGTGTTATTAATTTTCACTTTCAATTCTTTTCTAAAGGTTTGAGGAGAGCCATTGATATCGATGTTGTTATGTGACAACTCAATCAAAAGCTACTGGCGCAGAGAAAAACCATCACTGAGATGCTCATAGAGACGTCGGAGATCCAACTTATGGTAATGAGAATTTTAAGTTACTCTGAAACACAGTACTTCGCCTTATGGATATAATAATATTTCGTGTTTCTTACATCAAATCATGTTATATTATCTCAACATTGGCGAATTACGTCCGTGCTATTGAAATATAATCGAAAGGATTTTGCCTAACTTGGTGGTACGCCATAGAAAAGAAATAAAAATAATTTATACTCTGTGCTCTACCTTCTATTAAGTGATTAACAGATCTGATGGTCGATTGTTATTAAAAACACAGTTTGTATAATTCAAAATATTTTTATTCCTATCCTATGAAATAATTATTTAACTGATATATTGATAACTGTCTCATATGATTTCTGTTTTCCGATAATAAATTCTGTTGCAAGTTCAGAATTTCAATTGATAAAGAATATTACAGGTGTTATGAGTATTACCCTGAAAATAACTACATACTGCATTGATTTGAAAATAACTTGCAAACTTTTCGGTACTTGCTAGACCTAATTTTGTAATAAATTATAGGCAAGTCATAGCTCAGTTAGTATCAAACTCTCAAAGTAAAATGTACGTATTTTAAATAGATGCTAATGACTGTGTTTTCGAGAATTCACTTTCTTATTGTTTTTAACGGTTCTATTTACTACTTTTTGAGTAAATCTGTGAAGTAATTCAGTCGTGCGTCTTTTCTTTGATACGATGGATAGGAATAAAGAATCCGTTATTTTCTTAAATCAGCCATTAATGAGTAACTTTCAATTACAACTGAGGATGGAGTTTTGTACATGTTTAAATACTCTTCCATTGTCTTACGATAAATCACTAACGACAACCTTAAATTATATCGAATTTTCAAAATCATTGGAGAGTCCAGTGGTATAAATAATTATTACCTTATTTTAATGTTATTTTCGAGTCAATGTAGTAGTTATTCGTAATAACTGTAATATTCTTTGTTAATTAAAAATATGACGACGTCAGCGACGACCGCGGCGGATGTCGACTATCGACATATATTTACTTCCCTATTCATAAAAAATAATTATATAGGACCTTACATTGTAAGATTCATTTCCTCAATTTTTCTTCCCTATATAGGACTTCATGGTGCCTTTCAAAAAGCAGGGAAAAGCCTTTGACGGCCTAGCGAGGAAGGGGATGAAGTTGCAAAGAGCCTCCGGGTGCGGGAAGGAGTTGAAGTCCTTCCCTATTCTCTGAAGCATCACTCTTCTCGGGAAGATGAATAAGAAGTGAAATACATTTTTTTTCTTCTGAGCTGAAATATATTTTCAATTATGTATAGTATAAAAATTTGTAAGGCCGGAATTTGTAAAGTGATCCATGACTTGAAATGTATATAATATGGATAAAAAAACTTTGCGCCCATAGCCAAACTAACTATTGCAGAATTTATATATTTGTTATTATGTGTAAGGGCTATGTTTAATTTATATATTCTGTACCTTTACATTGAATTACCCCTATTTGTCCTACTGTCTAATTTAAGTAAGAAAGAATGAAGGTAGTGGAAGGGAATTGGTTACGGTAGAAGAAAAGAAAGAAGCAATTATCGTAACTTGAAATTTATATAATATAGATGTAAAAAACTTTGCGCCTTTAGCCAAAACGAATGCCGAATGTATAGATTTGTTATGATGAGTAAGGCCGGGGTTTAATTTATATATTCTGCACCTTAACCTTTAATTGCCAATATTTATTCTAATGTCTAATTAAGAAGAAAGAATGAAGAATGAATGATGGGAGAATGTTATGGTAGAGAAGGAAGCAAGTGATTGGGAGAGGGGCGGAATGGAGTGCGTAGTGGGCAAGAGGAAAAGAGGTATTGGGAGGGGCAGAGGATTCGAGGCTGGTCGGCCATAGGGTTGGGAATGGATGATAAGGGTCTAGGTGGAGCAGTGGGCGGGAAATGTGGGAATGATTGATAGCGGGAGGGATAGGGTGGATGGCTTTAGACGGTTGGACGGGAGTGGGTGGGGTAGAGGGTGGGCTGTCAGCGGGTTGGGTAGAGGGTGGGCTGTCAGCGGGTTGGGTAGAGGGTGGGCTGTCAGCGGGTTGGGTAGAGGGTGGAATGGGAGCGGGTGGGGTACAATTTTTCATAAAAAACGAGTGAGGATAAGCGCATCAGCGGGAGAACTAAAGATTCCGGAAATTCGACATTAAATATAAACGCCCTTCCTTTAGATTAATACAAACAGGATGCAGACAATAAAGCACGGCATGAGACGCCCTAATTACGTATTAATGAATAAAATCGGGCTTAATTGCACGATGCAATTTATATTTCACCGGGTTATTTGCGAAACCATTGCTTTTAATTGAAAAAGTTTAATGCGCTAGATCAACTCGCGAATTGACCATAGGGCAACTACGATTCCAAAACCAGACCATCCTTGCGGAATCTCTTAAAAGTCTCATTAACCTTTGACGTCATCAAAGGAGAAGAACAAAATAAAATGTGTTCGCGTTCCGGCGACTCATTGCATATTTAAATAAACATGATTCGATCACGCTTATAATCAATCACACTGACCTCGATAAAAGCCTCACGGACACAAAGCAATTACGTCCTTTTTTAACTCGACATAAACATACAAGAGCGGAACATTATCGTCATTTTTTCGCAAATAATATCCGATGTAAGTTAGCCCACGTCCCTTCTAGACTAGATCAGGACATTAAACCCGCATTTGGTCGTTTCCATTTGAAACAAAGCAGGATTTACGACAAGTATCACTCGGAGCTTTGTCATCCAACGATAACGGACGTATCGATCAAATGAGAGCGGGTGAGATCAAACAAGCGATTTCGATGGACCAAATCGATAATAAGTTCAAAGGCGAATCAATTCCCGATGAACAATGACAGTACGAATGAATACGCGGGGAATTCTAAGATCAGTGGACCGAAACAGCCATGGATTTTAGAGAGAATGTCGGATCATCCCATCGGAGGTCCATTTCTGAAAGCGAAAGAATATCCAACCGTTCGGAAGGGTTACTGCAGAGAGCCTATCGCATTTATCCGTCCTCTGGTTTACGATATCCAAAGTTATTAATTCTCCCTCTCCAAAAACAATTTGTAAAAGAGCATATGTTTTGGATATCGCAAGTTAACAGAGAGAAAATAATTGACATAGCGGAGCTCATCGTTTATATTCCCCGATGATATCAATGAAGCGGATGGAAAAGAATGACGGAAATGGCACGAGTTCAAGGAATATAATAATAGGAGTAGAAGAATTGAACCTATGCAGCAATGAAATACGTGAATGGGAGTTCTTCTTAAAAATCAAATACTTAACATTGGTTGAGACAAAAAAAGGCTGAAAAACGCTAAGATACACTGCGAAAAACGCACTTAGATGTATACTTTAGAAACTATGACTAAATAAATCGCAGCTATCGAAAGACCTCGATTTGAAAGTAAAAGAGACGAAGGTTAGCACATTCAGTTTTTCAAATCAATTGAGATAAGGCCGACCTCGGATGTGAATTTTCTTCAAATACTGTATCCACATGCTTAGTCTGATCCTCGTCTTCAATTTATACAGCAAACTTTCCCAGGGCAAATTTCCGAAATAAATAGCATCGGATACATTCCTGAAAACATACAAGGTTCAATCGACTTCTGAAATTTACTACTGGTGCGGGAAGAAAGTTTTTGTCCTTTTCGCTGAAGGGATAATGGCCAAAGGGGTTGCACTGCACTATTCCCACTCACTTGTGCATGTTTCGAGGCATTCTTGGCTGCTCCCCTTTTCGACGGCTTTGATTGAAGAGGGCAAATGTAATCAATATGTCATAGCTGTACTTCGTGGAACGACATCTTAAGTTGAAGGAAAACTTAGGGCAAATGCGTTGGACCAAAAAGTGTAGAGAAAGAGGACGTTGTAAGTTGCCTTCTAAAGGGTGAATCTGACTGCAACCTTCACAATGATTTCATTGCCGTTTTACTCTCGATATTCCTAGTAAAAACACGTTCTGTGAACCTTCTGATGAATGCCCGGATATGAATAAGGATGCAATCGACGAGCAAAGACTTCTGCGATGATTTAGACTTAAGTGGTGAATCGATAGATAGTTTGGGTTAATTCGTTTCCATGTTAAATGAAACGATATGCGGAGTCGATTCACAAAAATGTACATTCGTACGGATCATCACTAAGAGATCTTCAAGCTCCATATTATTCAAATAAAGGCGAAATAGAGATCAAAGAGAAAAGATGAGAACAATGAAAGAGAATTCAAAGAAAATAACTTAATAATTCGTAATGATAATGATAAATATAAAAGATGAAATTTATCGTATGGTACAGATAAGGAAACTGAAATTTAATCGAATCAAACAATTATTTATCGAAGAAGTATCAGAGAGGATAAATAAACGCGTAAAATTATTCTTAATCCACGATAAGATTGCGATTATGACTTCGAAGGACCGAAAAACACCGATTATCAGAGCAATGGCTTTCATTGTGACGATAGTAGAAAATTATAAGCAAAAGTAACTGAAAAATTTTAATACGTGGTAATATCTCAAGAAAGATAAACCCCACAGGAAAAATATTTTAGATTTGAAAGGAAAAAAAACGGTACATAAACTAATTAGGGTAATTTCATGTAATTCTGAGCAGCCATTTATGATTATCGCGTAATTAACCAGTTCAGCAACAACTTGTCGAAATTCTGAAATTATTTCGGACGAAGGGTAATTTTTGCTCCAGAGGAATACATTTATTTCTCTATATCGAAAATGTACGAAGCGAGATGTTCATGAGAAATGTGGATATTATTATCAGAGTCCCTCGGATGCATCCAACGGTAATATAGCCAAGAATCAGCTAAAATTTAAATAATAAAATCTTGTAAAGAGAAATTTCTGAATGAATAAAAATAAATGTGAATCAAATTATCAGAGTACGTATGAAAATAAATGTTAACTTGAGTCAAATCAGGAAATAGGCGTAAAACCACCTTTCAGCATTCCCACTTCTTTAAACCAAATAAAATCACGAGCATCACATTTCGCTGTTAATTACAATTTTAAGAGGAAAATAGTTTTCCATTCCCATCTCTGGAATTTCGCTGTTATTCCGAATTTTATATTATTATCTAAACACCACAACTGGTGGTAAACATTAAACCCAAACTCTTGAGGAAGTTGGACGCCTCTTAATTCCTCGAACGGAGTTTAGAAACTAAAGGATGCGCACAAACGCTCCAAAACTAGTTCATACGTGCCTATAGGTCTCTCATCTGCATCACCTTCTGTTAGTGTATCTTCGTTGCCTTTACCTTTTCTAAGTCGGGTCCATTTCTTCCTGAATGATTGCTAATCTAGCAATGCATGGTAATCACTCTTTTTGGTCGTCCCCGCACTCACTGTGCCCCAGTTTCGTTGGGACTATTTTTAAATTTTGATCTGAAATGCCATCTGTTCTCGAGTTGCTCCATCCTTGACGCTCCAGCTGAAGCAAGATTGCAAAGAGTAAAAAGAGTGCAAAATGCCCTTGAGTGCATCAGTACTGCTTTGGAGAGAAAATGGGCGGAGGAACTGCAACAACTGGTTTTTGCGTGAAACAACTGGTGACATGTACGAAATAATGAATAGTGTTTCCTTTCGTTATTTCTTCAGTGGTCCGAGCGTTTTTCTACTGTATGCTCTTCAAGGAGAACAATAGGGATCGAGAGAGCATCGAAATGTGAAGGATTATTACTGCAGGACTCTTGGAGGAGCTGTCCGAAATACCAAAAACCATCATTCACATGACCTGGGAAGGATGAAGGGTCTGACAGCTGGATGGACTGCAAAGACATACTACGGGCAGTCCAAAGTGATTTTCCAAAACGGATCTCGACTGGACATGAGACATGCTGTACAGCAGAAGAGATCAGCATGGTTGAGATTAAAGATGAACAACTGAAAATAAGCAATCGAAAGATCTTGGTCAAGATACTGACGACCAATTCCTTTGATTCGACGATGGACACAGTTTGTTATCTTCTGGAAGGGTTAACAATTATTCCGATTATCATTTTCTGAATTTTGAACTCCTGGAAATACATCTCAGTGTTAAGTCGCTCGACAGTGCTCCGAAGAACAGCCCGAAGGCGTCTATTAGCAGAAATGGGATTCCAATACTGTCAAACTTGTCTATGTCTGTCTATGTAAGAAGAAGATTCGAAAAGAATGCCGTTTTCCATCTCAAGGGCAACAACGAGGAGTAATAAAGAGAGGGCGATTGGCAGAGTTCCAGGAGATGCAGAAGGGGGCGAATTCCAACGAAGGCGGTTCACTAGGAGGAGGCTCCGTAAAAAGATATGAGAAATAAATAAAAGCGGGAAGAGTTGTGGTGTTACAGAGGGATTCTGCATAAGCAATAAAAATAACCGTCTCTGGGGAAATGGGTGTGGGAGAGAGATGTTAAAAGCACCCGAGGACCGGCGTCTTAAGGTCTGCCAGCACCGGTTATCTACAGCCCTCCAGATACATGCATGAAATATTGTGGAACGATGCGATGTAGCAATTGGAACGACACCCTGAGAAACGACAATGTTTTTAGCAATCAATGCAATAATATACGTGCATCCTGGCCAAGAATCCTGTTACCCTTACAATGGCGCCGAAAGGAAGAATGGAACCCCCTCGAATTCCTCAGAAATGGAATATTTTTCATTGGATGTCAAACACCGAGTATTAAACGCGCGATATTCCTAGCATAAAGTTAGTTGTCTGCAAGTAATCGACTGTTATCAAGGAAACGCAGCAATGGTTTACAAATAATGGGCAAATATTTTCTAGACTTTTCCTAACACCGTGGGGTTGGAAAGCTCCAATTTTATAGAATTGGAATATAATTGAATCATAATATCTGGATGGCCAATATTTTAATTTATTCGGAAAAATGTTGGCAAATAGGATAATCACTTCGTATTTGAAACGAAGGTAAAATATTAATCAGTAAAAGCGTCCAAAGTGACGGGAAATATCAAATAAAAGAGGCAAGATGGATCCAAATAAATAACAATAAATAAAACCTAAAAAAATTGGAAAGAGATTAACTGATGTCTCATTAGAAATTGCTATTAATCGATCAAAAAATGAGCCGTTACTTAGGAAAAAAACAGATGTTAAGCCTTATAAAACAGAGCTTTGTGCTCTTGAAAGAATGAAATATCTTTCGAAATTGTTTAATATAATTTTAAGAGTTTAAACTAGAATAACGCAACAGATTGATTGTAGCAATTCAACAAATAGTCGATTAAAATAAATCCTTAAGGAAAATATTGAAAACTATCGAAAATGTGCGTATGCTTCAATTTCCGCCTTTTAATATTGGAAAAAGAGCAAGAGTTCACAAGATGGACGATATATTTTCGATCAGCACCCTTCTCTCCCGGGAGAAACTATATTTCCAAACAGACCTCTTCCTTTGATATTCCAAAGGGAGAAATAACTTCGGAGGCCTTTCGGAGAAGTGAAATTTTAAAATCGGTGCTGACGACGCGTGGAGAGAAAAACCTCAACGAGAGAATGGTCTCTCCGAAGAGAAACACAAAAGCATTCAGAAAAAGAATTTTCACAAACAACGTGACACAGGAAGGAGAAAAAACAGGTCAAAGAGGTAAACGAAGCATGAAACAACTGTAGGCACGTATGTATACTTTTGGCGCAATTCAGAAGGATGAAAGATAAAGGGGAGAACAACTCGCGACTGCTCAGACAGTCCTTGGACAGTGAACGTGAATACGTGTTCTAGAGCCATTGGTTGGCAATAACGTACATGTCATTAGACACCCAGAATCTATTATCTCGTCAATTGACATAAACAATAAATTCATTGCTCTTCCACAGTACCAAATTCGGCAAAGAGAATACTTTGCATGCATAAAAATGATCGTAAAAATGATTTTTTTGAAGCAAATATGAGAACATCTGTTCGAAATATCAAAGTCCACATTTACAAACTAAAGCAAACAAAATTAACTAAACACAGAGTCAAAGTTGTCATGTTTTTCGATACTTTCAATAGAACATAGGATAGATATGGAGCGTGAATAGCCTGCATTTTTAACAGAAAATTTTAATCATCATGAATTCTAATTTCATGGCAGATTGTGCAAACCTTTTACTAAAAACGAATAACTAAATGGTCCTCAACGGATAGCGGTACCTGCAGTGTTTAAAAAAAACGTTCATTTTTTTTTAAGCAGCAATGGCAACAAGACAAGTTTTGCAACAAAAGTTCCGACATTTGTCAATTGATGACAGTGGAGTTGTACAACAATAGTTCGATTGCAAAAGCTTTATTTAGATGTAATTTTTAGTTTCGACTCCATCGTTGTCCTCCAAAATATCATTTTACTTAGAAAATGGAAAAAGTTTCAGAGAAATGAAAAAAGACAGCACTTATGAGCGGCGAATGATTAATATTAGTATGACTTATGTTTAACAAAAGCATTTCCTTTTTCCTTCAGAATACGATTCTTAATACGCTTTGTAAATTTTGCACCAATTCCCTGTGTAAAAGGGTTGACTGCCCGCATATAATTGTAAATTAATAAATAAGTTTAATTATTCATCACTAAATAGTCGTCTCAGTCGTCAGGGGAACCGGTTGTTAAAGACAACAAAATAAAACATTTTTAGTTTTAATTTTCCGAATTCTCTCAGAAATAGTTATCTAAAATAACCGTGCAGTAATTGAAAAGATCGCAGGATGCATTGTTGGGAAAGCTTAGTTACTTCCAACAATGGTCCGTACTTTGTAATGCTCGCGAGGGATATTGTTGCCGACTTCGCCTAGCAACGAGGGGGAAGGGAATTTATTCTTAAGATCAAAGAGTGCCAAAGCGATACAAATTTCAAAAACCTTTCGCAGTTTGGATAATTAAAGACATTAATACCACCAATTAGAGTTACAATGAAATTTAGACTCGTCCGTTTGAAAACAGAGAATCTTTGCCTTACAATGTTTTAAATTTAATTAAAAGTATGTTTCAATAATGATAGCTCAATAAAATGTCCGTAGGAAATAGCCAATAAATTGGGTAAGTAGCTAAATTAGTGACCAAAAATCTGATGTGTCCAACACATGACTTTCTCCATATCTATTAAAAACAGAAGCCTATGCCGGTAATATATAAATAACTCCTAAACAATGAGCGTTACAGGAAAATGTTTCATACAAAAGTTGTAGTAAAATACATTACCTATAGCTTTGGTACACAATTGTATGTACGTACATTGCATTCTGACAGAGATATGTTTGAAAAACTTCCATTTCTGGATAAACAACATCTTCGGGTTATCCATTATTCAAGAATAACTCCTAAACAATCAGTGGTACGAAAAAATGTTTCATTCAAAAGTTGTAGTAAAGTACATTATCTATAACTTTTGTGTGTAATTGTATATACCGACATTGCATTCTGACGGAGATATTAAAGAAACAAAATTTTGTTCCGGATAAACCGAAACTTCCGGTTAAGCGATATTCATCAAAAACTAATCAACTTTTGTCATTGTTTGGAAAAAATTAAAAATGAAATTTGGAAATGATCGGACAATTATTTTTTAAGATAGAGCGCACACAACCTTTTATACCACAGACAGACACACAGACAGACATGTTCGGGAAAATAGCGAAAATATGTTCTATGGGCCCCAAAACATATATTTCCTTTGAAATCTGGAGGTCGATTTTTTTGCGAATACAATACTTTCTCTATACTACGGATAGGGAGAAAGTAAAAATATTTTCTACATAACTTTTCTTTAATTCGTCTCAAAGATTTTGATCAAATTCATGACGTCGCAGTTTTTTTTAATTTGAAGTTTTATTCTGACTGATTGGAAACAGCTGTGAGATAAAATATCTTTGAGTCAATTCAAAGAACTATTTAGCTACTTTACAGAAAAATGTAAATAAAGAGTCTTAATTATTAACATTGCCATGGAGAAAAATGTCTTGAAAGACACGTTTTTTTCAAATACGAAACAAAGTCTTAACTCACGAAGCATCCCGATGTGATTGAATTAGTTCTATAATTTAATATTATTAATTATATATAAATGGGAGTTGTTAAAGGGCCATTAGTATATTTCATATTGATATTTAGTCTGTCCAAAGTATCCTTGGTTCGACTCTGGAGGAATCGAATCGTCTCTCGCATAAGAAATGCACGTAAAGTTCGTTCTGATCGATTGCAGACATTTTTTCTTTCGTGGAATTAAATCAGAAATAATGGTCGCACGAAATCGAGATGAACACCAAAAGAAATGAAATTGAATGAAGATTCTTATTTCGGTCGTGGAATATCGTATTCGATTCGAAATTGAGAAACATTCAGAGAAAAATGACAAAACATTTCTGTGATTTTGGGGAATAAACAATTCCCTAACGACGAAGGTGATTTTTGATCTCTCATACAATTCATAAGGGAAAGATTGGCTCATGACAAATGAATTGGGAAGGAGAGCAGACATTTTATCGCAATAAAACCATAAGTACCATGGAATTGAAGTGCATCTCCATAATTTTTACTATATACTACATAAATAATAACACGTCATAAACCTACAAATTGAAGAATATCCTGAGAAAAGAGCGACAGGTATGATGATTAATAAACCAAAAAACTGAAAAATATAATACAGAAAAGGCTTTCCTTTGGTGGACTAAAAGTTTTTTTATTTCTGATAATTTGCCACAAATTTAGGCGCGGATGATTCATTTTGACTGTTGATTTATCTTCGGATTTTGCGATTCACAAAATAATCTGAAGAATGATGAGGAATTGTCTTGGAAAAATATTTCAAACACGACCTCTTTTTCAAATATACCTTCTCATTGTCCGCTAATTTGCTAGTTTGTGAAGTCTTCACTTAATAGACTTCACAAACTCTTTGCGAATATAGTAAAACACATTCATCCAGAATTTGGTTCGATAAAGTTGTGAGGCATTATCAGTTGATCATGCAAAAAAGGAACAATATTTCAAATGCATTTTAGCGGAAATTTATTTAAAAAATTTGTCTGTAAGCCACGAGATAGAACAATTAGCAGTAGTTGGATTATAAGTAGGAAGGAACTTTTGAATTGAATTCCTCTGCATAAAATCGAAAAAGAGTTTCAAGAATTATTATTGATTAAGGAAGTGATTAGAGTTCAACATCTTGCAAGTGAATTAAAGGCTTTTAATTTGCCCTTGAAGACCATGTCGCGCAAGTAATGCGATGCGAAAAACAAATATGAGAATAACGTCCTCTTATTTCTCCCCAAATTGACAGTTTACGCTCTTGATGGTCGTGAAATTGGCACGCGGTAAATAAGGTCATTATCAGGACATTAAATCACGTTGAGAGGAAGAGATTCCAAGGATGCAGGAGATAAGAGTTTTTTATTTAAATCTGTCTGACGAGGATAGATGAGTCGAAAAGGACAGAGAGCTACTTTAAAAGTCGTTCAACATCGTCGCTGAGGCTACGTTCGTTCCCTAGACAACCGATCAACAAAACGTGTCCATTCGCTATTCAGATTATTATCGGCAGGAATACTAGTAATTAAAAGCGACGAACGATTAAAAAATGTATTACCTTAATTTTTTGCAGAGAATGAGTTCTCGTTGGAATTAGACTCGATTGGAGTAAACGGAAAATGAACGCCGATTCTCGAGTCGAAATTCTATGGGAGTTGTGAGGGGACGATGAAAGGGATTGTATATATTGCTATTTAATCCGATCACTCGAGCAAATTTGAAGAAAACACGCAAGTTATCCTACCTATCAATTTCTTACATCAATGTCTTATGCAAGGAAATGCCTCAAAATGAAAATAAAAACTATCTTACCTTGTTTATTTTGTCTCGTGGATGCAATAGGCAGAATAGGCGTAAGACGCAAGGCAAGTATATTATTCACCCGACTGAGCACAAGATATCCTCACGAATTCAACCCGATGAGGGAGTAAAATGTTCGAAACTATCGCGAAAGGATTTCCAAGATGTATAACTCACGCCAAGTTTATCAGAATAAGTAACACAAAAGAAATGAATCTTCGTCCTGAAGTATAGGCAATTCGATATGGACTTGTGTGGAGTCAGATGCATAAGATTGAGGCGAGAGAATACCGCTCTATCACAAATTTATATTTCGTTCCATCAAAATGCAAATTGGAGTGAACTCGAATCCTCTCCTTTATATGTACTTATTTCGGAGTGAATCGACACAAACTCAAAAATATTCAGTCCATGAAGACTTCCTCTTATACACTCGTGAATGAATCACGCCTCAAACCAGACAAACTGTGGCAATGACAAGACAATAAAACGTCATCGATCGAATGAAATCAGAATACAGGATTCCCATAAACGAACAAGAATTAAAATTATTCTAAAAAGTATTGATAATTTTATAAATAACTATAAGAAAGCATGGAATATATAATTAGGGAATTCATTCGAAGGGACAAGAGCAGTGATTATGAAAGGAAGTTAAAGAAAAAAACAGTGAAGAAAAAGTTATAAAACTGTAAGAAAAAAACAGCTCCAAAGAATGCGTTTACGACAAAGCACGAACTAATCCGAAGCTTATGAAACTGGATATAATTACCGGAAATTGTAAGAAGCGAATGAAACACTCACTGAATAAGAGTGTTTATCCTTCGGTCTGAAGACGTACCAGGTCTAAAAAAAGAGAAAGAAAGTTCAATTAAAAAAACCAATTATTAGGAAAAGGAGAAACTATCCATATTAAACTGTCCTTCAATTCCAAATTTGGCATTTAATACTAACGTCGATGTATTTGGTGAATTAAATGTAGAAGTTTGTGTCAAATATGTCCGCAAAAATATTTATTGTAACAGATGCTTCTATTAAGTTCATTTCAAAGTTCATTTAAATTTCAAAAATTTACATCTTGAATTTTCTCAAATCTTCGAGGCCAATTTAAAATGTATTCAAAATTTATTTTGTTTTCGAGACTACCTTACAAACTGTACATCAGCTCTTTGCATTTTTTAGCTATGTTTACGGCATCGTAGTTAGAATTATATTTTAAACATAATAAGTTGAAGATTTTCAGTGTTAACGGACGACTCAACACCTCATTGTAACTCAAATTGGTGTTATATTAATGTGTTTAATTGTCCAAACTTTAAAAAGTTTTTCCTAATTGGCATCGCTTTGGCACTCTTTTGAAGGTAAGATAAAATCCCCCTTCCCCCTCGTTACTAGGTGAAGTCGACAACAATATCCCTCGCGGGTATTGCAAATATGAGCCATTGTTGGCAGCCGCGGCCTAACTAAGCCTTCCCAACAATGCATCAAGCGATCCTTTTAATTCCAACACAGTCATTTTATATTATTTTTTTCGAACTTATATAAAAAGCTTATGCTTCATGCTACCATGAAGTCGGATAAAGCAAGAAACGAATGCCGCACCTTTATAAAAGTGCGGAATCCCTTTCTATAATGGCATTAATGTTCACGAAGAAGGTTCACGAGTTAGGCTTTAAGATCTATAGTTCCATTGTTGGGCTTGAGCGTGTATGTTTTGCATTTAAGACTCGTGGACTCTTCCGCTATCAATTGGGCCTAAATAGGTCAAAAGCATAGCTCATACAACGTAGAAGAAACATCCTCAAGCAGACCGAAGAGAATAACTGCTGGGATGTGCAAGTATGACGTTGAGTTGAGCGCCACACTTCTTATCTGCGGGAACTCATCGAAACTAATTGGAACTAATGGCTTTCAAAATGCTTCCGATGGATTCTTCAAAGGGCAACCAAGAGATTCCAAGAAGAGTTATTCAGTTTTATTACAACCCAATTATTTATTAATATCTAATTAATTTGAGTATATTAATAATTCTCTGTTACTTTTTGAGACTCCACTGTTTCGGTGTGTGGTTTATTCATCGTTTGTGTTTTTCGTGTGCTATTTAGCATCATTTTTTGATTTCAATTACATCGCCCATTGCATGCGTTTGATATATTATCAGTTTTCTGATTCGTCCTATATTGCTTGCTTACACCGGAAAGGCCAATTTCACCGTTTTTCATCGATCATGTCCCGAAAAACATTCTTTATAATCTTTATGACATAAAACATAATACAATATAAATTGATCACTAACATTTGATGATATTGAATACAATTTTCGACAATGATAAAAGATGTCTTAGACAAAGTCATCAGATTTTTATCTAATCAATTAGGCATAGACATAATTGAAAAATATCGAGAGAGAAAACATATATGCATAAGATAAAAGAAACCGGCCGAACCCAATATGTAAGTAATGTCACGCTACATCCAAATGAAACATCATTTCTTATTCAAACCTCCGCGCAGCCTCCTAAAAACATTCTATTAGCGTTCACAATGAATGTTAGCCCCGAAATGCGTGATTCTAAATGAAAGCGGATATTTCTCTAAATCGCATCGCACACAATATCAAGAGGCGTAAGATATTTCATCCGCTTTCTAATGCTACGATCTAGGAACGAAAAGTCAAATAATGTCCTGGTGACTACCTTAAAAACTTGCCCAATTCTTCAGCTATTTACCACGAAAAGTTCATTGAGCTATCTTTACGGCAACATAATTGAAATTATGTTTCATAACCTTCCATTACTTTCCGGAATTCCCGTAATTAATCCCACCATCTCGATATTACGAATTCATCGAGAAAAACTCAGCACGCATTCGCAACACAATAAAAAGATTTCGGAGGAAACCATACAGAAAATGGAGATACGTGGAATGTTGTGGCAGCCATATTGGGTCATTTGGCGAACTCATAGCAGCTATAACAATTGGTGTCACAGCGATCACAAACAACAGTTGCCATGACAACAATAATAAAGCAGCTCTTCCAACGATCGTTTCCATAGTAACCGTCTAAGTTCCGTCCGATTTTCTTTCGTTCCATTCAGTCCTGACTGAGTTCACTTTTATCATCCATAGCTGGAGCCCTCAACATTCAATAGTCATCTTTAAGAGAGAGCTCGTTCCACAAATCCTCACCCTCTGCTCAGATAATGCCGCCAAATTAGAGAAGAAGGAACATGGGCAAGGAAACTCGGAGCAACTCCTTGGCCACAAAAGGGGTGCAGGGAGCATTATCAGCGGGTGCAGAAAAAGAAAATCCGCTCTTGGGATCCACTACAAACCCACAGATAACAAGCCGAGGAAGTTGCGGGGACCCAGATGGGCATTGTAGTGGGCTAAGAAAAGGGAGGGTCCACGGGTGAAGTGGAGGCTGACAGATAAGGGGCGCGTGACGAGAGGACAATGCGGCAGATCGTCAATCGGACCAAATAATAGCACAGTATTCTGTGATAATAGGTTCCTCTCCCGTTGATTAAAAGGGAGAAAAAAGCAGTCCCGCTGAGGCGCCGGTTGCAGTGATTGGCTGGACGAACGCCACTTCAGCAGACGTCCAAGAAATGCTACTGGAATCCACCGAAATACCCTCGAGATGCTTCAAGATGGATTGCGGAGAACATTTTTCAGATTCAGCGTGATATACTTGGAGGAAAGTGAAGGCTCCTGATTTTCTACGGAGTGGTTTTGCATTTTCCTAATAGGAAACGGATAGCAAACGGGAAATGCGATGCGATTTCTATTTGCCTCATCGAGAACTGAAGATAAATGCAGAGCAAAAGAAGAAAATGAAACTATCGAAGAATTCGATAAAACGTCGGTAAAGAAAAATCAAATTAATAATAATAATTTATTTAGCTCATACAGGTCACCCCAATTACAAGTGCTATAGTAAAAAGGACCCCACAAAACTCGGAAAAAAAGGTAATACAAATAAAATCATGAATTAAGACAATAAAAGGATTATGCTGCGGATTTGAGAGCAAAAATTGAGTTCGCGTTTCTCTTAATGGAATTCAGGGAATCACAAAAGAAGTCCACAGAGTTGGAGAGTCCATTAACAGTCCTGCTAATTCTTGGGATGGGCGAACATTCTTCTTTGAAAAGGGCACCGCCGATGCATTTCGAGTTCTGCGAGGTGGTACAGCAATGCCGAAAAGTCCAATAAGGGAACAGGTGACAAATATTACCTTATTAGCAAAAGAGATATCTAGAACTTTGCGTCGGATCCAAAGAGGCTGGATACCGAAATATTTACAAATATTAAAATAGTCACTTCCATGATATTCAATGCACGCAGAATTGCAAAACCACTTTACAAATCGCTTTTGGACTCAACAGATTCAATTTTAGTTTTGGGTTCCAAATAACTGAAGCGTATTCTAGGATTGGGCGAACCAGTGCAATGTAGGAAAAAGTCACTTTATTTGTGATAAACGTTCGGAGGGAATTGCGTTTAATAAAACCAAGGAGTTTGAAGGCACGAGAGCATAATTCCCTAAAGTTGAGCGTTAACTTAAGAGTCGAGTATGACCCCGAGATCGTTGATGGAACTAACTCTTTCGAGAACGTTTAATTTGTAATAATGTAAAAATACGGACTTTCGCAGGGAGAAAGAAATGACTTTGCATTTTGGAATATTCGGATTCGGAGCACCACAAGAAAAAACTGTCTTTCTGAAGTTGGAGTGCATCTTGCAGGTTTTCAGATGAAAGTTCAGTTTCGAAATCTTATTTTACCAACTTTAAAATTTACTTTTGGAGATTTTTAAAACTTAGAGAATCCCTTTCTTACTTAACTAGAGCTAAGAAGTAAATATAATTCAAATTTCCTAGAGAAGTAACATGCCAAACTATTATTCGAATCTTTACGAGAGCATTTCAACATATTTTTCAAAACGTTCCTCCTCCGCGTAATCCCTTAACATTAGTAACGAACGCCGATCTTCGACTTGCGTGCATTCAGCGTGAGCATATATATTTAAGAATCACATGTTGAGTACAGAAAATAAAATATGGGTCTAATTACACAACCCTGTAGCGCACCCTAAAAGCATAAAAAGTATTTAATAGAAACCGTTAGCATGTCCAATTTTTGTTTTTTTTTCATATCCTAAATTCAGAGAAATTTCTGCTGAGCAAATAAATAGATCAATAACTAGCCAATTCGCCAATCGAGCCAAGGAAATCTAGCCTGTCTGTAAGGGGAGGTGAGCATGAAACCAAAAATAGAATCAATATTACTTTAATGAAGCATTTCAAGAGACTTGGTCATAAGAAAACACATTCAAATGATAGCTATCAAAAACATTGTCAGCAATCCGTAAATAATTTCTTGCCTGTGAAATAACTCTCAATAATTAATTCTATGATTGATTGAATGGATTGATGAAGAGGGAAATTCTTTCCCCCATCTTATGATTGAACTTGTCTTGGGAAAGGTCTATATAACAACGCCCAGTAAAAATTCCAAATACAGCGTCCGTACCAAAGAAATTGCGTATACTAAAATCGAAAGAATTTGATATATTTGAATTTTAGTGGTCCAAAAAAGCAAACTCTCAACTCAAACGGGAGTCCTCGAGGAAGCCATCCAAAACTCAAAAACTAATAAACTACTTAAAGAATATCACTGATTTTTTTATCGCGAGTAACTGTCAACGACTACTACATTTAATCTAAAAACTTGCGATGCAAGAGCTGAGAGTTAACTAAAATTCTAGACTCACACACTCAAAATCGAAAGCTATCTAAAAAAAACACGCATACACTAAACTCTATAATCCAATGCTCACTTACGGAGTAAAATAACTTACATAAAAAAATAAGTTATGCGTTGATTACAATTAGCGAAAATATACACTTACGGATTAACGATTCCACGTCTTTGTCATCAAAAGGAAGTCGTTAGCGAACAAATCACAACAATAGTCTTCGTCAGCTGTCAACGTGACTTTGTTTACATTCACTTTTAAACAATTAATCCGACTCGAATTTGCAAAACTAACATAAAACAACATTCTTTGGACATTTTAACACAATTTGGCGTAATTGTCATCTCAATATCGCGTAAAATGCAATAGGAATAAGCAAATTAAGAATCTGATAAAACCTCGTTTCCTTCTATTACGCCATATAGACCAAAACCGGAAATCAACTGCCAGTTAAGGAAGTACCCTAGTGACCAAATTATAAACTAAATATAGTACGTGTATTGAAGTCGGAAATTGGCTCGAAATGCCGCGGAATTCAAAAAAAAGACATGTAAAGAAAATGTAATACACTGATAAATAAAAGCTTTAGAGGGTTAACAAGTGAGGAACGGTACACAATTATTAACTTAAGTAGGTATATCAAAATAAAATGGTTATAAAATTCGAAATTATTGCGAAAAATTCAAAAATACAACTCATTGCCAACTATTACTTCAATTTACTTCATCATTCCGTATTTGACGCAATTCAGAGCACTTAATCCTTGTGTGCGAGCCCAACTCGTAAACACCCACTCTCGTATTTTATCCCACATTTGCTTTACGAATTTATCATCTCGACAGCTACATACCTATAAAAGGAAATTCTTTTCGGCGATCAGAGAGACCATTTTCAGCGATCGCATAAAGTCCGATGCTTCGACATTCGCCTGGTGTGCCGCTCATCTGCGTGAATTTCGTGATATAAATTCGATTTTTGAGGTAGCTGATGAACTTAGAGGTTTTTAATGGACATTTAAAAATAATTTGATGTTTTTTCAGAAACTTTTCCGCTGGAAGTTTTTTCCCAAGGAAATAGAACGAAACTTCTTAGCCGACTACATTTTTCATTGCATTTTGCCGAAAATTTTCGGCATTCACTCGTATTTCTCCAATTTGTCTCCAAACTTTTAAACAGCAAAACGGTGGAAATTAAATGTAAGAAGGCAGAGTTTGATACCAAAAACTACCGTTTCTCTTTGAAGGTAGACGCAAATACATCGGTTAGAGTAAAGTCGTTGCCATTTCCAAAATTTCTCGAAAGTAGCAAATTTTTATTTTTATTTCGGGCATAATAGTTTATAACCTTGATTTGACTGCAGTGTGCTGTTAGATATTATTTCTGCCGATTGCTGAAACTATTGTAATTTGACTTTGTTTTTCAATTTTCTTGCAAATGTCGCAACAGCGCGGCCGTAAGAAATGCATTGGGCCATAAGAAGGTGCCGATAACGTTGGATAGACTACGCAAACTATATTCTACTGCAAACGTCTCTCCGCTTCGCTTACAGCTCCGATTATACGAGCTCTACGATCGCTCGTATAATCGGAGATATTCGAGTATCTCCCGTCTCCACTTGTAATCTTATCAACGACCGAAGTATAATTCGATCATTAACTTTCCACTTCAATACAGTCAGAGATCTCCACTCTTAACATCCATCACATAATCACTTCTATAGATTTCTAATTATTCGTTAGTGCCTTTTGAATGCTCAGTAAACTGTGTCATTTAGCTGCTTTACCCTTAACATAACAATGTCTTTTTAGGTAAGCAGAGAACGTCCTTCCCAACACATTTCTCATTTTATTTTCTACTGTCTAAACCCGGCCACGCTTCTCTTTGGCTCAGTCAGGTATAAATTGGAAAGTAAATAAAGGTATTCTAGCCAACGTAGATTCACCGAGAAAACATATAATTCAATTCAATGCCTTGCGTTGATGTATATCTAATTGTTCTTGGTGTTGTTGAGACGATTGAGTTATTCTTCTCGATTCGTAAAACGCATGGCAAACGAAAACACAGACGACGATCGACTGGAAAATAACGGAAGAAATGAATCGAACTGATTGAATACAATTGAATACGAAGTTACTCACGCTTTGATTTTCGGGAATAGATAATTTTAATCACTTCCAACGATTGAATATATGCACATCGATGTGAACGAAATCAACCAAACCACAGAAACAAACTTCGACTTAGCTTTAAATAGGCCAAATGCAGGAATTCGGATTCAACAATTCAAACATTTGTCGTCAGGGGGACCGGTTGTTTACAACCTCAAAATTTAACAAAAAACAAGTCACTATCCGTGTTGAGGCGGGCCTCTTCTACCTAAAATAACTCTTTGGAAAAAGCCTGTACTCCGTTAAATTATTCTTCCCAGGCTATAAATTAGTTCTTATTTTTCGTAATGATTTAAATTAAGCAGGTATTTTTCCCTTAGGTTCTCACATAAAATGCGCCGGAACATTGTGTGCAGCTGCATTTACCGTCTCTTTCTAAATTAAAAGCCTTTATTTTTTCCTATTTATAAAAAGTGCATTCGCGTATGCATTGTTGGGAAAGTTTAGTTACGCCGCGGCTTCTGATAATGGCTCAAACTTTGTATTACTCGCGACGGATATTGTTGTCGACTTCGCCTAGTAACGAAGGGGAAGTGGTATTTCTTCTTACCGCCACAAGAGCACCTAAGCGAGGACAATTAGAAAAACGTTGTCATAGTTTGGATAATTGAACACATTAAAATATCACCAATTTGAGTTACAATGAGGTTTTGCCTCGTTTTATAAAACTGATAATATTAGACTTAATGTTTCAAATCCAATTTTTAGTATGTTTCCGAAAAGATAGCTCAAAGAAAATTTCGTGGTTACTTGGGCAAGGTGTTAAAGTAGTCACCAAAAACTTTTTTATGTGAAGTTGTTTTTTTAATTGGCCTCAGAGATTTTGATCAAATCCATGACGTCACAGTTTTTTTTAATTTGAAGTTCAATTCTGACTGAATGAAAGCAGCTGTAAATGCTTTTGCGTCAGTTGAAGCAATTATTTAGGTATTCGAGTGATAAAAATAAGCTATGTATCATAATTATGTACGTTGCCATGACGAAACATGTCTTGAAAGTCACGGTTTTTTCAAAAAATACTAACAAAATTCGTAACTCGAAAATAAACGAATTAAGAGCGGACACCCTATTAGTGGGGTGATTCGTATAGCCCAAGAGGAGCTCTTCCGATTACCACTACTTCTTGGGACACCCTGTGTATGGAGACGTGTCCGGTTAGTAAATACATCTCTGGTTCATCTGAGGTTTCATCCACGTTAGTCCCAACGAGAAGTACAATCGCTGAAAGGAAATGGATCGGAGGAGGTGAACAACGTCGTCTATAAATACTCTACCGGTGGTTGCCAAGACCGCCGAAGACACGGAAATGTTTGGTTAAGGTTAGTTATAATCCTTTGTCAGTGCGTCCGTCAGAACGTATGTCACAGCTGAAGGCGTCCAAAGTACGGATTCGACCAAATTTGGCAGAAGTGTTTCTTAAGACCCTAAGCTGATCATAAAATGTATTCGCCAATTCTGCTGGGTTCGAACCAGGATAAAATAAATGGTATCACGCTTTACTGTGTGGAATTCCATTAAAAGTAATTTCATTTCTTTTAATTTTGATTTCAAACCTTCCCAGGTAAATTGTTCCATTCTACTATTCCCCGATTTAGAAATGAATATTTACAAAAATCTGTTCTCTGACTTTGTGATTGTGGTCGTTTCTCCCGAGGTAATCCCTGAGTCTATAATTATAGGGGTAATTCTAATAAATCATGAGAACCCTCATTTTGGGAGCCGTAAGATTCTTAGCAATATTAATTATCAGCAAATACCTAAAATAGAAATTGACGACAAGGAAATCGCATACTGCTCTTCCGTTAAGAATCTCGGCGTTTACATGGACCAATCCCTCACTTGGGTGCCTCAAGTAGACATGGGCGCCGTTATGATTTTTGTCAGCGGCGGCGTTGGGGGAAAATGAAGCCGGCGGCGGCGGCGTAACGGCGTGAACGCTGACTGCTTAATCATCGGCGGCGGCGCGGCGTAACCGGCGGCGTGCAAATTTTCGTTCGTATACGGCAGAAAAAAGGCGAATAACTCGAATATCTGAGAGTACATTATTACAATTATATCATACCAATAAAAATATAAAAATAAGATTTTATGCGAATACTTGGAAGAGGACCCAAAAGCGTTTTGGTCGTACGTTCGTGAGGTCCAAGGTAAAGAGCAAACTGTTGGTTCATTAAAGGATACTTGCGGTAATATAGTAATCGATGCTAAAGGCAAAGCTTAATATCTTGAATGATTTTTTTTGAAGCGTTTTCACGTCTGACGATACATCAAATACACTCCCGAATGTTGATAATCCTGCATCGATGTCAAAAATCACCTTCAGAGAAGACGACATCAATAAACTATTGCACAGAGAGTGTTCAAGGAAGTTGCGGAGAGCATAGCACGTTTTCTTAAAGTTATATTTGACAAGAGTATGAGCGAAGGAAAGGTCCCGAAGGATTGGAAAATTGCGAATGTCACGCCAATATTTAAAAGCGGCTCTAAGGACGATCCAGCTAATTACAGACCTATATCTTTAACATCACTGAGCGGTAAAATTATGGATCATATAATAGCTAGCTCTTTAATGTGTTTTCTTGAAACGTCTAATTTCATAATTAGGAATCAACACGGTTTTCGTAAGACTCGTTCTTGCGAGTCTCAGCTGGCTTTATTAGTACACGATATTCTAAACTCTGCTAAAAAAACATAAGCAAGTCGATGCAATATTTTTAGATTTTCGGAAGGCTTTCGATAAGGTACCTCATCATAAATTGCTGTACAAATTAGAAGTTGCGGGTATCAATGCACAAGTTATTAACTGGATAAAAGACTTTCTCACCGATAGAGAGCAGCGAGTAGTACTTGATGGTATTAGTTCCAACTTGGTTAAGGTGACCTCGGGCGTCCCTCAGGACAGTGTAATTGGACCATTGTTATTTTTAGTATACATCAACGACCTCAGCAATCACATTGAAAGCAATGTTAGGATATTCGCAGACGACACAGTCATTTACAGGGAAATAGTTAGTTCAGAGGATAGATTAACCCTTTCGAACGACTTAGATAGAATTATGAACTGGTGCGATGATTGGCAATTAGAGCTTAATGTAGAAAAGTGTTCGGTAGTTAACTTCTTCGAAAGTAAATCTATAATAAATGATTATTCTTATAGTCTACGAGGGGTAAACCTAATGACAGTAGAATCGGTGAAGTATCTTGGAGTAACTCTCACAAATAATCTATCATGGAGTGCTCACATCCGAAATATATGTGGAAAAGCACTTAAGAAACTCGGCTTCGTTAAAAGAATAGTCGGTAGGAGCGAAGAAAAGGTTCGCGAGCGATGTTACTTAGCGTTAGTTAGGCCTCACCTTGAGTATGCATGTAGTGTATGGGACCCCGCCGAGAAATGTCATATCCGGGATTTAGAAAAAGAACAACGAACGGCGATACGATTTGTAAAGAATTGCTACGATAAAACAGCGAGTGTTACTCAGATGTTACAGGACGTGGAATGGGAATCATTAGAAGATAGAAGAAAAATTCAAAGGATAAATTTATTAAATAAGTTCAGAGAAATTACGTTTTCAGATGATGTAACCGATATAATGCGACCCCCTGTTATATGGGCCGTTCTGATACTGCCAGAAAGATTAGGGAAATAGATGCTAGAACGAATCGCTTCAAAAATTTATTTTTCCGCGAAGTATACGCGAAAGCCACCGTTTAGGAAAATAGAGTCAAGGTGCTTGCACCCCCTGCCACACGCCGAAAGGCGGCTTGCAGGGTTCTTACATAGACATAGACAATTATATTTATATTTATATAGACATTACAATTATATCATACCAATAAAGACAATGTAGAGCTATCTTGAATAAGCAGCACAATGGGCTAGAATCGAAAAAACCTGGCAAAAAAATCCTTTTCTTGAGTGCGGACTTTAGTACTGGCAATTCTCAAATAAATCCTGCCTATTACTACCAAATTATTTACGCTGATTTCTACCCATTAAAATTCCACAGGTGGTCAAAATTGACCAAAATTCACGAATAATGCCAGGCTTAGATTTTTGCAAAATTCTTCAGCCAAAAAACCAAACCCAAATGAGCAGAATCATCGGAAAAAAATCAATACAGTATTAAATAATCAACCCTTAAGCTTAATTATGATTTTTTAAGTGATCACAGTTGAATATTTGAATTATTGCACACTTCCATCAGATCTCTGAATTAGCTTCTTTTGGTGAAATACTCACTTCATGCAACATGTCTTTTAAGTTATATTTCTTTCTCTTGTCCTTTCTCGGACCCTCCGATTTAAGGAAAAAGAGCTCAAATAAGACGCTGTCTTGGAATATTATATGCAGAACTTATTGAGGTATAGCAATGCGAAGTTTCAAAGTTCACACTCAAAAAATGTTTCCTTATTCTTGGCCAACATTTTTCGATTCTAGCTCGCTCTGCGCCATAAAGGGGTTAATTTGGCAATACGTTGCTTTCCTTATTTACATAAAAGCATGCTTCTTATAATTACGCTACATTACTTTAAGAACGTTTAAAGAGTGGTATCACAAATTGGGCACAAATATCCAGTAGAATGTCGATCAATGGATGTGCTATTGTTGTGAATTAGTTTAAACAACACATTTTCGCCACATTTTTCAAGTATGGAATCCAGGAATAGATGTTCAATTGAAATTTCCAGAAAAAAATGTATAAATGATGAACACAAATCAAAACATTTAAGTTTAAACAAACTAAAAGAATAATAAGCAAATGAATGAATGAGAGGATTTTAAAATAAATATATTAATAACATTCAGCAGTAGGTTACACAAAATCTTTGTACATGGCATAGTTCTCATGGATGAATACTATTTTATTCAATCTCTGTGGCCCTAGTCTGCTTTTCTTATCGTTGAGAGTGAGCCCGCATGTACTAAAACTCCTCTAAATGGGAGTGCTGGTTGCGGGAGTACATTATGTTCTAATGAAGATATTCAAATCTATTATAATGTTTTAGAACTCTGGATTAGACGATTTTTTATAAATCAAAAAATGCTTCAATGATTAAGAATTGAAGGTAATCCAGGAAAATACTGTTGTACCCTATGAAGAAAATTCTCTTATTGGAGTTAACATTTTGGTTTACATGTATGTTCAAGATGGTTTTTATAAAAATATTCACAGAAATTATGATACGTAATGAATACACATTACTTGAAATTACTAAAGCCCAACTTATCTCAAACGGCCCCATGTTCATAAGAGAGATTGATGCACGTAGTAGAAATATACGCGTTGAAAGAGAAAGTTATACTAAATTAATTTTAGTATTATACTACATGGAGATACAGTAATTGAAAACTGTTCAGTGAAATTTAATTATAGTTAAATTTTATCACATTTACAAGAAAAATAAACGAAAAATATTTAAAATTAAAAATTTGGAAATTCGTAGCGAATTTGTTTGTACATGTTCTTTAAATACTCACTCTCATTTCAGAAACAAAGAAGTTCTTATTCTTGATAATTTTCTTCCTTTTATGATCTTTTTTCGATACTTTTAAATTTCCTGGTAAATATTCTGGGAAAATACATCCTAAATATTTTGAAGGGAATGTCGAGAGGTTTGAGAAAAATGCGTTCAGAAAAGTAGCTGGCTACTACTTTTCGCTATACTTCATTCATTAAAAACATCCAGCGAGATAGTATTCTGAGAAAAGACTGAATTTTATTTGTGTTATTTTAAATCCCTATTTTCTATTATAAACATTCGGAAACGAACATACATTGCGGAAGTTACATCTTCCGCAATAAATTGTATGAATTATATTACGTATGAAATATGTTATTAAATACGAGTAAAAGTAGCTTGGATACTGCAAGCTTATAAAAGGTACTTATAATCTTTGTTCACATGCCACGTTTTGAGTTTCAATGTTATCGGGAAGGGCTTAAACAAAACTTAAAAATTGCTGCAATTTCTAATTTTTGTAAACGCCTGGTGTCGAACCCAGCACCTATTGGAATATGCAAATAGGTATAATAACTTGTTAAAACCTAATCTTAATTAATACAAAGTTTAAAGTAAATATCATACCGGGAAGGTCCTGAAATAAGACTCCATTATCCCCTATCTGAAATGCATTGGATATAACATATTGGCAGCTGTGAATGCATATTATGACTTGTTAGGACTTGATCTAATTTAATGCAAAGTTTCAACTCGATATCATGTCTGGAAGTACCTAAAATTTGTTTCCGTTATCTCCATAAAAAATGCATTGAGGAATGAAAATTACCCTCTGGGATCGAACCAAGGACCATCAGCGAAATGCTAAAGTTAGATTATGAAATATATTTATGATCTCTATCCAAGTGCTGTGTATCAAGTTTCCATCTTATCGGAAAGTGATAATAAAAAATCTTAAAAAACGCAATGTAAATTAAACGGGAGCATATATTCCCGGACCTAGCGTCGAACCAAGGATAAACATGGATAATGTCTTAATGGTTTTCGTCGGATACGCATGGCTTCCAGCGATCCCTTGAATTTCAACTCTCTACTTTGCCTGAAAGTGCCTCAAAAACATTTTCGAAAATCCGCGCCATGTATCTTTATGGAGAAAAGCGGGACTTTGGGGCCTTCTGGAATAGAATCCATGACACTGAGGTTCAAAGTCGGCTTTTTTCTGGAGGTTATACGTCATTGCCAACACGTTGTAAAAATTTCAAGACAGTGGCATTTGTGGAACATGGTTAGAATTTTGATCCCCTATGAATGAATGAGTGTATATATAGGTACGAGTGAAATGTTGTTAGCATACTGCAAGCATATCGGCAACACTAATTTCATGTCGGCATCATATCGAGACGGTCCTCAATAGCAAAAAAAGGATTGAAAATATTCTTAAAATTCGCTGTAATTTAATTGCCTTGCATCGAACCCGGGTCTTTCTGGTCAAACTTACTATGCAGCACAACAGAACATCACCATCTCTAACTACCTGTGAAAATTAAAGCAGAAATATTGGCTGCAACTGCCTCAAACGACGTCCTACTTTTCACATATTTTCCTTATGTGAGAAATGTTAATGTGCTCCGGCATCGCACCTAGGAACAGCATGGTCTCATATAATTGTTTTCTCAAACCGAGTCTTAATATACATCTCTAGCCAAGCACGAACTTCCTATCTTTTCCATAAGTGCATCAAAAAAAATAATGAAAAACTACCACAATGTTTTTAAAGGGCAGATTTTTGCATCTTCCTAGCGTCGAACCAAGGACGTTTTCCGTAAAAGTTATTTATGTTTTCGATAGATGATGACCATATATATAAGCTCCTAAAGTTTTGATTCTCTTCCTATCAAGGAAGTAATTTTAAAAAATTCCCGAAAATCAAAGCAATACATTTAAAGGGGAAAAATCGGGACTTTGGGACCCTCTGGAATCGAACCCATGAGACTGAGGTTCAAAATTGCAATTTTTTGTGGGTTACACGTTATGGCCAAAACGTCGTAAAAATTTCAAGTCAATGACGCTGGTATATCATAACAGGAAGGATATAACTCCATTATCCCCATCTGAAATGTATACGAAATGTAAATGGCTCTCTGAGATCGAACCAAGGACGATCAAGACATCCTAAAACTGAGTATTTGAAACATATCAATGATCTTTATCTATAAGCCGAATTTCAAGTTTCTATATTATTGGGAAGGGGTTCAAAAAACTTCTTAAAAATCGGATCACCTTCTGATTTTAGAGACGGCTGGAGTCGAACCAAGGACATATTGGCATCTGTGAATGCACAGTATGACTTGTTCTGACTTGATCTTATTATATGCAAAGCTTGGAGTCGATATCATGCCGGAAAGTACCTAAAATTGGCTTCTGTTATCTCCATAAAAAATGCATTGAGGAATGAAAATTACCCTCTGGGATCGAACCAAGGACCATCAGCGAAATGCTAAAGTTAGATTATGAAATATATTTATGATCTCTATCCAAGTGCTGTGTATCAAGTTTCCATCTTATCGGAAAGTGATAATAAAAAATCTTAAAAAACGCAATGTAAATTAAACGGGAGCATATATTCCCGGACCTAGCGTCGAACCAAGGATAAACATGGATAATGTCTTAATGGTTTTCGTCGGATACGCATGGCTTCCAGCGATCCCTTGAATTTCAACTCTCTACTTTGCCTGAAAGTGCCTCAAAAACATTTTCGAAAATCCGCGCCATGTATCTTTATGGAGAAAAGCGGGACTTTGGGGCCTTCTGGAATAGAATCCATGACACTGAGGTTCAAAGTCGGCTTTTTTCTGGAGGTTATACGTCATTGCCAACACGTTGTAAAAATTTCAAGACAGTGGCATTTGTGGAACATGGTTAGAATTTTGATCCCCTATGAATGAATGAGTGTATATATAGGTACGAGTGAAATGTTGTTAGCATACTGCAAGCATATCGGCAACACTAATTTCATGTCGGCATCATATCGAGACGGTCCTCAATAGCAAAAAAAGGATTGAAAATATTCTTAAAATTCGCTGTAATTTAATTGCCTTGCATCGAACCCGGGTCTTTCTGGTCAAACTTACTATGCAGCACAACAGAACATCACCATCTCTAACTACCTGTGAAAATTAAAGCAGAAATATTGGCTGCAACTGCCTCAAACGACGTCCTACTTTTCACATATTTTCCTTATGTGAGAAATGTTAATGTGCTCCGGCATCGCACCTAGGAACAGCATGGTCTCATATAATTGTTTTCTCAAACCGAGTCTTAATATACATCTCTAGCCAAGCACGAACTTCCTATCTTTTCCATAAGTGCATCAAAAAAAATAATGAAAAACTACCACAATGTTTTTAAAGGGCAGATTTTTGCATCTTCCTAGCGTCGAACCAAGGACGTTTTCCGTAAAAGTTATTTATGTTTTCGATAGATGATGACCATATATATAAGCTCCTAAAGTTTTGATTCTCTTCCTATCAAGGAAGTAATTTTAAAAAATTCCCGAAAATCAAAGCAATACATTTAAAGGGGAAAAATCGGGACTTTGGGACCCTCTGGAATCGAACCCATGAGACTGAGGTTCAAAATTGCAATTTTTTGTGGGTTACACGTTATGGCCAAAACGTCGTAAAAATTTCAAGTCAATGACGCTGGTATATCATAACAGGAAGGATATAACTCCATTATCCCCATCTGAAATGTATACGAAATGTAAATGGCTCTCTGAGATCGAACCAAGGACGATCAAGACATCCTAAAACTGAGTATTTGAAACATATCAATGATCTTTATCTATAAGCCGAATTTCAAGTTTCTATATTATTGGGAAGGGGTTCAAAAAACTTCTTAAAAATCGGATCACCTTCTGATTTTAGAGACGGCTGGAGTCGAACCAAGGACATATTGGCATCTGTGAATGCACAGTATGACTTGTTCTGACTTGATCTTATTATATGCAAAGCTTGGAGTCGATATCATGCCGGAAAGTACCTAAAATTGGCTTCTGTTATCTCCATAAAAAATGCATTGAGGAATGAAAATTACCCTCTGGGATCGAACCAAGGACCATCAGCGAAATGCTAAAGTTAGATTATGAAATATATTTATGATCTCTATCCAAGTGCTGTGTATCAAGTTTCCATCTTATCGGAAAGTGATAATAAAAAATCTTAAAAAACGCAATGTAAATTAAACGGGAGCATATATTCCCGGACCTAGCGTCGAACCAAGGATAAACATGGATAATGTCTTAATGGTTTTCGTCGGATACGCATGGCTTCCAGCGATCCCTTGAATTTCAACTCTCTACTTTGCCTGAAAGTGCCTCAAAAACATTTTCGAAAATCCGCGCCATGTATCTTTATGGAGAAAAGCGGGACTTTGGGGCCTTCTGGAATAGAATCCATGACACTGAGGTTCAAAGTCGGCTTTTTTCTGGAGGTTATACGTCATTGCCAACACGTTGTAAAAATTTCAAGACAGTGGCATTTGTGGAACATGGTTAGAATTTTGATCCCCTATGAATGAATGAGTGTATATATAGGTACGAGTGAAATGTTGTTAGCATACTGCAAGCATATCGGCAACACTAATTTCATGTCGGCATCATATCGAGACGGTCCTCAATAGCAAAAAAAGGATTGAAAATATTCTTAAAATTCGCTGTAATTTAATTGCCTTGCATCGAACCCGGGTCTTTCTGGTCAAACTTACTATGCAGCACAACAGAACATCACCATCTCTAACTACCTGTGAAAATTAAAGCAGAAATATTGGCTGCAACTGCCTCAAACGACGTCCTACTTTTCACATATTTTCCTTATGTGAGAAATGTTAATGTGCTCCGGCATCGCACCTAGGAACAGCATGGTCTCATATAATTGTTTTCTCAAACCGAGTCTTAATATACATCTCTAGCCAAGCACGAACTTCCTATCTTTTCCATAAGTGCATCAAAAAAAATAATGAAAAACTACCACAATGTTTTTAAAGGGCAGATTTTTGCATCTTCCTAGCGTCGAACCAAGGACGTTTTCCGTAAAAGTTATTTATGTTTTCGATAGATGATGACCATATATATAAGCTCCTAAAGTTTTGATTCTCTTCCTATCAAGGAAGTAATTTTAAAAAATTCCCGAAAATCAAAGCAATACATTTAAAGGGGAAAAATCGGGACTTTGGGACCCTCTGGAATCGAACCCATGAGACTGAGGTTCAAAATTGCAATTTTTTGTGGGTTACACGTTATGGCCAAAACGTCGTAAAAATTTCAAGTCAATGACGCTGGTATATCATAACAGGAAGGATATAACTCCATTATCCCCATCTGAAATGTATACGAAATGTAAATGGCTCTCTGAGATCGAACCAAGGACGATCAAGACATCCTAAAACTGAGTATTTGAAACATATCAATGATCTTTATCTATAAGCCGAATTTCAAGTTTCTATATTATTGGGAAGGGGTTCAAAAAACTTCTTAAAAATCGGATCACCTTCTGATTTTAGAGACGGCTGGAGTCGAACCAAGGACATATTGGCATCTGTGAATGCACAGTATGACTTGTTCTGACTTGATCTTATTATATGCAAAGCTTGGAGTCGATATCATGCCGGAAAGTACCTAAAATTGGCTTCTGTTATCTCCATAAAAAATGCATTGAGGAATGTAAACGCCTCACTGGGATCGAACCAAGGGCCATCAGCGAAACGGTAAACAGCGTACATAAAATTTATAATTGATCTATATCTACATGCCGAGTTTCAAGTTTCTATCTTATCGGAAAGTGATTTTTAAAATATCTTAAAAATCGCAATGTAAATTAAACGGGAGAATATTTGCCCTGACCTAGCGTCGAACCAAGAATAATCTTCGATGATTGTTTAATGGCTTTTAATATATCAGCGCCCTCGTGGAAAGCCCGAGATTGGTTCTATCAGTTCAAAGCGTATCTCTTCGAACTACTTGTCAGCATATTTTCGACTGTGGGACTTTGTTTTAAATCCAAGCCACGCCGCGCCGCCGCCGATAAAATTTCCGGCGGCGGCGCGGCGGCGCGCCGTAGTTATTTTTTCGGCGGTGGCGGCGTGCCCGATATTGTCGGCGGCTGGCGTAATCGGCGCGGCGCCCATCTCTAGCCTCAAGTAAATAATATATGCAGAAAAACGTACTCCACACTTCATAACCTCAAAAGACATAAATTTACACTTCCGATGCAGCTAAAAAAGACTGTTATACAAGCCTTGATCCTTCCCATATTCGATTATTGTGATGTGCTTCTGAACGAACTCACATCGTCTGCTAATGCCAAGCTAAACCGTACTTTTAATCATGCTATGAAATTTATCTTTAATGCCAAGAAATTTGACCATATTACTCCTCTTCTGATAGAACTAAATTGGCTACGACTTGACTCCAGACGAAAGCTACATACACTTAACCTTGTACACAAAGTACTCAATCAACGTTGTCCCACGTATCTCTCTTCTTACTTCAATGACCTCAACAGTACTCATACCTTTGGTACTCGTTCTTCAGGCAAGCTAATGATTCCTTCTCATAGAACCGAAATCTGCTCAAAATCTTTTATCGTTCTTGGAGCGAAGTATTGGAATGAACTACCCAACCACAATCTCAAATGCCTCTCACTTCATTCCTTCAAACAGTCAGTCTCTAACATATTAATTAACAAGGATAACTAATATTTTTTTTCATCAGACACCTTCCACATGTCCACTACTAGTACCATCATCAAATCCCGAGAGTAACATTATTACTTGTCTTTTTAAAATAATAATAATTATTACTATTTTCTTTATTTTATAATTTAATTTTTTTTCTTTTCTTTTAGTATTGATACTATTTTTAGATTTATTAATATTTGTACAGTAGGTAAATCATGCTTTATCTATCAATATAACTTTAATTATCCTTACCAGTATAACTATTATATAATATTTAAATTGTGGATTATTAATTACATTATAGTTGCTTATTAATCTCAATCTTTCAGGCCTCCATTACTTAAATCGCATTTCCGAAAGCTCTTTATTTTCCGTCTACTCTTCTTCTTCTGTCTTTTCAGGTAAATGACATCCGTGGTCAACCATCAAGAAATTACTCAAAAATATTGGTCATCAATTATGCAAATAGTGATATACCTGCTTGTATTTATTCCATCTGTGTTTTCGCGGGTTTTTTTCGCTCCCCTTCTAGTGTGAGCGTTTTCCCGCACAGTGGGTTTTTCTCCGAAAGCCTTCAGCCAAGGAGATTTTCCCCACACCACAATTCTTTTATTTGTTTACCTTCTTTGTATTTTCTTTTTATATATATGTATTTGTATTGTTTTTCCACCTTATTTGTAATTAATATTAGTAATCCTTAATGGTTAGGTGTAAGAGAGGCCCTAATGGGCCTAACCTCGCCAAATAAAGAGTTTTATTATTATTATTATTATATGGAGAAAGTAAAAAAAAAGGTGCCGAAAGCATACACAGTGTACTGTATCATCCATCGTCTACATCTATTTGCCAAAAATTTAATTGCACGCCTACATGATTCATTGCAATTTGCAATTAAAACTATCAACGCAATCAGAAGCAGATCATTGAATGGCAGATTATTTAAACTGCTTTGTATTGAAAACGATGAAGAATTTAATCGTTTGTTGCTTCGTACAGAAGTTCGTTGGTTGTCAAAGTGTGTCTGTTTAGATGGGTTTTATAAGCTGTTTAACTCGGTGCTGGTGTTCTTGAAAGATAAACAAAATGCTTTACGATCCAATTTAATTCAATCCAAAAGTGACATCGCTTACTTGACCGACTTGTTTCGAGAATTTAATGAAAGTAATCTCCAGCTTCAAGGCGATGAACTGAATTCAATTAAAACAAAATCTGCTATTTCTGCATTTTGGACAAAACATCAGTACAAAAGAAAGTTGGGATGAGGGGAATTGAGCCAGTTCCCAAACTTATCAGGTGCAGAAAGAGAAATGATGACATACTGTGAGCACTTGGATGCTCTCCATTCAGATTTTAATCAACGACTTGATGATATTCTGAAAATGAACATACCTGATTGGATTTTGGATCCTTTTTCAAGTGCAAACACAGAAGAATCTCCACAGTTACAAGAAGAACTGATGGAAGTAACTACAAATGTTGAGTTGAAATTTAAATTCAAAACTTGCTACCAACAATTTTAGCTGCAAAAGGAGATTCCTACGGCTTATCCTAAAATATGGACTGTAATTCAAAAGTCCTTAATTGCATTTCCTTCATCATATTCAGTGGAACGTGGATTTATTGCGGTAAGCAATTTATTATCAAAAGAAGAAACCGATTGCAAATAGTCAATCGCGGTGATTTAAGATTACTGCTGACGAAAATAGAGCCAAGGATTACCAAATTGGTAGCAGCATACCAGATTCATCCTTCTCGTTAAGACGATTTCGAATGTTTTAAGTCTTTTTGCATTACCTTTCTATATAGAGTTCAATACATAGTTTCACAATTTCAAACTTCAATGTATCTAATTTGCACATTTCTTCACTATATTTTACGAAAAAGGTAGAAAAGTTAATACACATATCATTTCGTTTAATTGCTATTAAAATAACAAAATAAATTCCAGGGGGGCGCTGAGTAATATTTCTTCTGGAAAGGTAGGCCAAATAAGTTTGGGAACCACTGCGCTAGATGTATTATGATTGATTTCTCGTGTTTTGCACAAATTATTTTCTCATCGGATAATACACTAGCTGTAAACGAATGACAATTAACTGATTCACTCAATTGTCAAGATATCTGTTCTGTAATCCTGTAGTTCACGGTATTGTGATATTATCCAGCGTATTTGTCTAAAAAAATCGGTTTTAATTTATATTTACGCATACCATAACGTCTGGTTGCTAAAATATCAATAAACAATTGTAATAAATAATTAAATATTTTATTTTACGCTGAGTAATCGCGATCACGACGTTAAATTAAGTTTGTGCCTTCTGGTCGCCATCTTCGACCGCTATCATCACTGTGGCGCTGCCATCGGCGTAGCGAGGTACTCCCTAAGTCAGTCTCCCACTCTTATTAATTATTTTGGCGAGACGTTGACTTAAGTTTATTAGCTAAGATTTAACCCATTTTATTTTAATCTCATGTGATTTGTGATATTTAGTTTTTGCTCATAAATTAAATTTACTCTTTTTAGAAGCCTTCTGACTGGAAATTTACCAAAGAAAGAATAAGATGGAAGAGCAGACCACACCCCACCGGAAGCGCGAAAAGGAGTGGCCGATAGTAGCATCTGCCAGAAATCCCTCCTTAGAATGAATGGTATTATCATTTGTAAATCAAAGATGTTCCGAATTATATTTTTTTAATTTCTGCTGTTATATGCCTTATTACCTCAATATCTAGCAGCCACAAACACATCGGTGCCGGATGGCATTTGATCACTTGTTTCATTAAAAATAATCGCGTTTCAGGAAGTTTCACACATCGAGAGACCCATAGACTAAGAGACCCATAGACTAGAGACTAAGAATATATCGGCCGATTTTACGAGAGAGTGGAAAGTACTGAAGCAGCGAGAATAAGACGGTGAGGTTACAAATAGATGCATCTCCATATTTAAAACGCGCTTCAACTGGTAAAAGTTTCTTAGATGTACTCCTCCCTGGAATATAAGCGATCCCTGTGACGATTCCCCTGGGAACGGACCTCAAACAACAGAATAACCATAATGGTGAAGGTGCAAGAAAAAACACTCCCCGAGTTTCCTAATGTACACTTTTCAATCTCAAACAGTTGAAAGATGTGTCAAACTTGTCGCCGAATCAGCAGAAAAAGTGTTTGGACAAAGAAACAGAGATGGCTACATTACAGCAACCTTACTTTCAGGATCAACAGGACCATAAGTCTGAATTTGAGACCACATCCTTGAATGCATCCACATAACTGGTCGGATGGTTGGGTGGAACACGAATCGTAGCCACCTCCTCGTGGTGAGTTCCTGGTATAAGTTCACAAGAATAATAAGAAATGAGCAAAGAGCTGCGAAATACCCTCATTAATACAGAATTTACATATATTTATAACAAATAAATAACAAAGTTGGTCCTCTGCTATCAAAATTTGCGTCTGCTTACAAAATGGCAAATAACTCGTTTTTCACGTAAATTCGGAAGATTGAGCTGTTATTTATGTACTCTAAATGAAGTGTATACGTTATAAAATTATCTTTCCCATAAAATCAATAATAAAGTACCGTGAGGCTATTAGAAATAAAAAGTCGTAGTGCTTATAATTTAGCGTGAAGGTGAATTTTGGGGTTTTTTATGATTTATCTTAAAGTTAAAGGCCGTTTGTGCGAACTAGAGATAAAATTTAAGATCTTGTCCTTATTTTTCTGTCAATTAGTATGCAACTACACAAATTTTGAGTGCTATAAGAATTCTTAACTCGAAAAATCGTTATTTTCGGCCCAACCCTTAAGACACCAACGCGCAGATATCTCAATTCCATATCTCTTCTTTCCCAGCTTCTTCTTCTTGCCTCAGACACTCCTGAGTCGGCCTTCGTAACCTATACTCTTCTCCCGTACAAACACCGCAATAAACGAACGACAATGGTACAGGAAAGATCTTTAAACGGACAGACAGCGCCTTCCGATACTGAAGAGATTAAATTCAAGTTGTCGGTCGTGTGTTATGAGTAAATACCCTTTAATTATACACAACTAAAATCCTATTTCTAGGGGCCGTACACAAATTACGTACCACCATTTGAGGGGAAGGGGGGAGGGTCCGGCGTTAAGTAGGGGTTGGTCGAAAGTTGGAGAATTCTGCGTTACGTGATTCGTGCACCCCTTACTTCACGGGGAAATGCTTGGGTTCAACTATCGCATTGGTCGTCAGGTTGTTGAAAGCCACAAACATTTTGGAATATTTACGCGTATTAGGTACAAATTCTCAAAATTTCGACTCGAAAACACTATTTCACAACCAAAATAAGAATCTTTATTTAATTTACTTTAATTTAGAGTTTTTCTCGACTCTGCACGACTATTTTTCTATTTTAATTCTTAAAAAGAAATAAAAGCCTGCAACCGATGAAAGTGAAATTTGAATGCATTTTTATGGAAATCTATCTGAGGAATCTTGTTTGGTGGAATCCAGCGAAATCATCGAATAAAAATACGACTGTATTTTCTTTCTCATTTCATAAAATACGTATGCGAATTTGATGTAAATCGGGAAAACGGTGTGGACTTCAATCCAAGACTAGCACACAAACACAAAGATTTTCTACTTTTTATATATAGTACAAGACATATAACTTTCCTCATCAGCGAGCTTGTAATCCTCCCTTCCTGGCTGTAATTACGCACCTGCAATTGCTGGTTACCTTCTTACAGAAAATTTCTCGTTTTCAATGTAATATATCGTCCTCTTTAATCATCAGCTTCATAAAGTATTTCTACGGGATAACACATCGGATTCAACAATGGGATCGGTCGTCAGGGGGATGAGTTGTTTAGAACCACGTATTTTCACAGAATTTTCTTTTTTTACCGATATTCTCGCAAATTCGAATCGAAAGTAAGATTCCAAGAATGAAATAAGAATCTTCATTGGATTTTCTTTCTTTCGGTGTTTGTCTATTGTGCGACTATTCCTTCTAATTTAATTCTTCAAAAGAAATAAAGCCTGCATGCGATGAAAATGAGTTTCACCTGTTTTCTTTATGGAAAACTATCTGAGCGATCTGAGTTCGAACCCCGTAAAATTGTGGAATAAGAAGACGACTTTGATCGGTCGTCAGATTTAAAGATTATATTTGAGCATAATCCACGTTCTAATTATTAAATGTGAAGTAATTTCAAAATGAGATAAAATTGTATGTCTCCATTTATTAATTGATTTAAAATCCGGCCCAGCATCCCTGCCAACCGCAGTCCAACGCATCTCGAACCATCATCTACTCTGTCAGCAATCTAGAACTCCCTCTGAGAAGGACGACACTTTTGGGCAGCCGCCATCTTGCAATCCAAAGACATCCCCACTCCTAAAAGACGAGACCCCTCCCCTTCTCCCCCACTCCCTCCTTCCCCTTCCCCTCGCCGTAACCATTCACAATGCGTTGCTATTGAGAAATGCTCGGATTCAACAATCGCCACAGGTTGGCAACTGCCTCAAAACCGAATAAAAGGTCCTTTTTACTGTCAACATCCACGCAATTGGTAAGTTCGAACGATATTCAACTACATAAATAAGAAACTCTATTCAATCATCTTTCTATCGGTGATAGTCTCGATTTCTTAAGGTCATTATTTCTAATTTTAAAATGCGATATAACTAGATCCTGCAAATACCAAAATGTACAGAACCTGTACATTTTGTGGGAGTCTTATAAACAGTTTTAAACGCTGTCTCTTTTGGGGGTCATTCATAAGAAGGGAGCTTCTGATAGCCTCTGCTGCAGGTTCCTGTATAAAATTACGACAGAAGGCTTTTCGATGCTCTCTTATGGAGAAACTACGAATCTTTATGAAGCGTGGCTCTTCGCCGTATTGAAATACGTTAGGAGGAGGCTATTCCTTCAAGAAGTTCGCCGGTTGAGAGTGGTAATCTATCGGATCATAATTTCCGAGTGCGTTGTCTGATGATTCGAAAGGGCGGAGGAGGTAACCATGACGACGGAGGGAACAACAACGATAGGTAAAACAAAGGAAGAGCGACAGGTTACGCGAATGAGAAACAGTTGAACACCGAGTAACGTCATTGAAAGGAGGTTTGTTGGAAAACAAAAGAACAACGATAGTGGAGATTAAAATTCCGAGTAATTGGGTGGGAGGAGAGGTGTTGAAGGGAAGGCGGTGGCCCTTTAAAGTAAACAAAAGAGTAACGATATTTTAAACTCGATCAAAACAGATGAAGTATGAATATGTTTGCGTTTTCTCTGACGACGTGCATTTAAAGAGAGTGTGGAAAACAGAAGAATAACGATGAAATTATCAAAATGGAAAACAAATGAATCGTGAAAAGTTCCTATTGTCGTAGATATGACGTTGAAGTCGGTAATTATAGACTAAATATATAAAATTAGTCGTAATTAAATTTTTATAAAATAAAATAAAAAATGCGAATGATAATAAATTAAATATTAGTCATTTATTTAAATAAATATTTATAATATAATTATAATTGAAATAAATATTTACACATAACTAAATAATAAATATATATACGATGTTAAATCACAATATGCTATAAATAAATTTTTATTTATCATAATGAGCGAATAAATTTTCACAAAGTGAATTAATCATAATATAATTTTTAAATAGAGTTCTTATTGAGTTATTTAAGTGAAGAAAGTATAGGACGCATAGAGAAAATGTAAGGAATAAAATACACGTGATAAAATAAAGGAGCTTTATTTATAAATATATGTGCCGGTTGAAGTGAAACCGATAATTTCCGTATTCATGGAATAATAAAATATTTGCTTCGATTGATTTTCAACATTTACGCGCTTAAATTGCAAAATTAAGTTTATGAGGATACAAAAATAACGGAGATGTAATACTGCATTGTGCGGAATTTTATAATATTTTTTGTTGTGTCCCCAAATAACAAAATGAGATTATTACTGGATGAGTATCGTCGAGGTAATTGTACTGAATTAAGAGAACGCGAAACTGGAAATGAAAGAAAAGAGATGAAAATTTCAAAAGAATGACTTCAGTGAGATCCATTGGAAAGCTGTGAGAAAGAGTGGAATTCGAAGAAATAAATGAATTGGAAAAATCGGTTGAAATCCTTTTAAAATGGTTTACATCAATGTGATTGAGTGAACATACGCAAGGAAGGGAGATTAAGGTTTTCGTCATTCGGTACACGCCAAGGTTTTCAAAATAAGGAACACAAAAGAAATTAATTGCTTGTTGGTCCTGAAATACAGGCAATTCAAGATGCACTTGTGTGAAAGTCGGTTGCATAAGATTGAGGCAAAAGAATACATGACGAATTCAGATTTCATGGCACAAAAATGCTAACGTTCACTTGGAAAGTATTCTTTCCATCTAAATGTAATTTTTTTCAGAGGAAAGGTTAATCAACACAAACTGAAAATATTCCCACCATCGTGTCCTTCAAGACTTCCTCTCATCTGGCAAGTAAATCAATCACACCTCAAAACAATGAAACTCTGGCAACGACTAGGCAATACTAACGTCTTCAGTCGACTTACATCTGGAGCAGGAATTCAATTAATCCATCAATGAATGAGATTATAAATTATGACAATAAAGTATGAAATGTTTCAATTCAACGACAAGAAAATTTTGAATACCTCAATTCAAAATCCTTTCGAAGGTTCAAAGAAAGTTATTAAACCGAAAGAATGCAAACATAGCTCCAGAGAATGCCGTTTATACAAAGCATGAACTAATCATAGGGTATCATATTTCGTGAGCAATTATCCCTCTAAATGTTGACTTAGAAGGAGTTTCAATTGTATCTGATATTCACCGTGATGTCGGACTCTAATGTTCATTTCAAACAGTCCAATGTATCGAAACATGGCTTCCTAAACAAATGTGTAGCAAATGTGTTTCGTAAACAGAAATCTTAAGATAAAAGGGGGCATCCATTAATTACGTGAGGTGATTTTTGCGATTTTTTGACCCCCACAAGTGAAATATCGTGAGATTTGGCTCAACCCCCTCCTCTAATCTCACGTGAGATTGTTCAAAATGCGTGTTTTTAGTGTAAATATGTTAATCTATGCTTCATTATATTGGATTTATTAAAAAAACGTAATTCATTTAATTATTTTTATTTAGGACTATTTGATACTAGTATTTAAGACTACTGGGATCGTAGTCTAAAATCACAATGAAAAAATCGAACTATAAAATACTTAAATTAGAACTTCTAAAATTGGTGAAAGGAAAAGAAACACATTTTACTCAATTTAACCCAGTTATCTCATAATTCTACACAGTTTCTTGCAGATAAAAAAATTACGTAATCTTTGCGTGCAACCCCCCATCTGACCCACGTGAGAGTGAGTGAGATTCGGCTTAATCCCCCTCAAACGCCTCACGTAATTAATGGACGCCCCCTAAATGAAATATTGGACTCGGGTGTGGTTATCCTTCTGTCAGAGGAGAATCTTTAAGAGAAGAAAGTTCGATGAAATCCAATCATTAGGAAAAAGAGATACTATTCATCTGTAATTGTCTGTCAAATCTATTATGCTATCTCCAATGAATTTGATAAATTTTCCGACGAACATTGTGGCAAAATGTACATTATAACCCCACAAAGTCACATAGAAAAATGCACAAAAGCGCAAAATGTCCATACAAACAACACCTTATGTTGCACTGAACCATAAGAGACGTACCGTAGATACGCTAAGTCTGTATTATTTTGTATGCATTTCAGATCTCTCTTAACCTGCCTTTCTAATGAGAATTCACTAAATTATCCGTAGGTAAAAGTGAAACCTTTTAAAAGAAAGAAACCGGCATTGTAGTTTTCTTCTGTGTACTTGTTGCTGTGTATTTATGTTTAAAAATAAATGAAATTCTACGTTTGTGACAAAATAATCAAATTTTAGGCCCGTTGCGGGAGACCTAAACATTTTTCAATTCGATTAATTGGTATGGGTAAATATGTGAACATAGTGACGACTTTTTATCGACTTGAAATTTTTAATTTCGAAAAACAGTTTTTCGTGACGCACCCCAATGTCCATGATCTTCATTTCAGTATCATAGCATTGAACAGAGAGGTACATCGAACACATCGCCTGACTACGGTATTTCTTTGAACTTATTAAGTTTAACCTTTGAATTAATCTTATATCGTATAATTTTTCCCATCCCTGTATCATATGAGTAACACTCTCTGTTTTATCGTATCAATTCTTTACATTTCGCCTTTCGTTGTACTTTTTCTAAATCCCGAATATGACATTTCCCATGAACTCAAAAGGTGAGGCCTAACTAACGCTAAGTAACATCGCTCGCGAACTTTTTCTTCGCTCCTACCGACTATTATTTTAACGACGCCGAGTTTCTTAAGTGCTTGTCCACATATATTTCGGAGGTGGGCACTCCATGATAGATTATTCGTGAGAGTTACTCCAAGATACTTTACCGATTCTACTGTCATTACGTTTACCCCTCGTAGGCTATAAGAATAATCATTTATTATAGATTTACTTTCGAAGATGTTACCTACCGAGCACTTTTCTACATTAAGCTCTAATTGCCAATCATCGCACCAGTTCAAAATTCTATCTAAGTCGTTCGAAAGGGTTGATCTGTCCTCTGAACTATCTATTTCCCTGTAAATGACTGTGTCGTCTGCGAATATCCTAACATTGCTGTCAATGTGATTGCTGAGGTTGTTGATGTATACTAAAAATAACAACGGTCCAATTACACTGCCCTGAGGGACGCCCGAGGTCACCTTAACCAAGTTGGAACTAATACCATCGAGTACTACTCGTTGCTCTCTATCGGTGAGAAAGTCTTTTATCCAGTTTATAACTTGTGCATTGATACCCGCAACTTCTAATTTGTACAGCAATTTATGATGAGGTACCTTATCGAAAGCCTTCCGAAAATCTAAAAATATCGCATCGACTTGCTTTTGTTTTTTAGCAGAGTTTAGAACATCGAGTACTAACAAAGCCAGCTGAGACTCGCAAGAACGAGTCTTACGAAAACCGTGTTGATTCCTAATTATGAAATTGGACGTTTCAAGAAAACCCATTAAAGAGCTAGCTATTATATGTTCCATAATTTTACCGCTCAGTGATGTTAAAGATATAGGCCTGTAATTAGCTGGATCGTCCTAAGAGCCGCTTTTAATTATTGGCGTGACATTCGCAATTTTCCAATCTTTCGGGACCTTTCCTTAGCTCATACTCTTGTCAAATATAACTTTAAGAAAAGGTGCTACGCTCTCCACAACTTCCTTGAACACTCGAGCCGGTATGTCTTCAGGACCCGGAGCTTTATTCGGTTAGTCTGTTGCAATAGTTTAATGATGCCGTCTTCTCTGAAGGAGATTTTCGACATTGATTCAGGTTTATCAACATTTGGGAGAGTATTTGGTGTATCGTCAGACGTGAAAACGCTTCGAAAAAAATCATTCCAGATATTAGCTTTGCCTTTAGCATCGTTTACTATATTACCGCAAGTATCCTTCAATGAACCAACAGTTTGCTCTTTACCTTGGACCTCACGAACGTACGACCAAAACGGGAACTCCATGATAGATTATTCGTAGGAGTTACTCCAAGATACATCACCGATTCTACTGTCATTAGCTTTACCCCACGGAGGCTGTAAGAATAATCATTTATTATAGATTTTCTTTCGAAGGAGGTCAAAAATCAAAATTAAAATTTGACATCTGAATTCTCTCAATTTCGACTCGAATACGACATTCTACGACCAAATTAAGAATTCAATATTCCTCCTATTGGTATTCATATTGATTGTGTACGACTTTTATTACTTTCTCCATATACGAAGTATAGAGAAAGTATTGTTTTCCTGAAAAAAATCGACTTCGAGATTTCAACGGAAATACATGTTTTGGGGTCCCTAGAACACGTTTTGACCATTTTCGGAATGATGTCTGTGTGTATGTGTGTGTGTGTGTCTGCATGTGTGTGTGTGATAGTGGGCGCTCTAACGTAAGAACTATCGGTTGTATCAATACCAAACTTCCTATATAGTACAGTGGTATGTGCTGTCAGAGTTGATTAGTTTTTGGAGTACATCTGTAATTCGGAAGTCGAGTTTTATTCTTCGAAGCAAATTTCCGTTTTTGCAAAATATCTCCATAAATATGAAATTAAGGCATATTTTATTAATTATAAAAGTTTAAGGAAATGTAATTTACTATAACTTTTATTCTCAACTTATTCTTTTATCACTAATTGTTTAGGAGTTATTCGTAAAATACTGATAAACCGGAAGTAGCTGTTATGTACATTGTGGGCGCTCTAACATGGAAACCATTCGTCGTATCAATACCAAATTTCATATATGGTACTGTGGTTGGTGTCGTTAGAGTTGATTTGGTTTTGGAGTAAATCGGTTAACCGAAAGTTTAGCTTTTCTTTTCGAAGCTCGTTTCCGTTTTTGCAAAATATCTCCATTATTCTGATATTTAGGTATATACTATTATTTAAAAAAAGTTTTAGAAAATGTAATTTACTATAACTTTTGTAGTAATCATATTTTTTTAACTGATTTTTTAGGAGTTATTCATGAAATACTGATAAACCGGAAGTTTCTGATGATGTAATATGTGGGCGCTCTGAGCGCTGTGGGCGAAAGGCTAATTTCATCGTTTTTCATCGATCAAGTCCCGAAAAACATTATCTATAATGTTTGTGACGTAAAAGATAATATGACATAAATTAATCACTCATCTTCCAAGTTTAGATGGAATATAGAGTTCGAAATTACTGTCGTAGATAAATATTTACATCTTATACAAGGAGAAAGTCATGCGCTGGCCACATCAGATTTTTTTTTATTTAATCACGCAAAAGATAAAATGTCTGGCATCGAATGTAACACATAACTGATAAGTCCCCAAGCTCCTGGGTGCACGCCCTTGTGTGCAATTTACCCTTTCCTTTGTAGCTGATAAGGTTTTAGTCAAAGAATGATAATTGAGGATATCGAATTTTATATCAAAATGGTTATTTATTTATTTAACAAAAACAGAAAATTCGCTATAAAACAAAGTGAAAAACATTAAAAGGAGTCCAAAGTTAAATAAAATAAAATTTCACGAACAAGTGCCATCGCCTCAATTCACTCATCTTTGATTTGTATTTTGACAGACAACTTTAGATTCTGTAATTTAGACGCAGAAGAAGATGGCATTTTAAGAAGGAATTTTACGCTGTTACCTGCCGTAGCTAGACAAATGTATTAATCGGAGCGAATGCCAAGAGAGTAAATATTAAGTGAAGGATCATCAGAAGTGAAAGATGAAGACTACTAAGAAAAAGCGCCGAAAGGAAAAAAAGGCGTGGAATGGGTGCGGAAGGATGCGGAAGGGCGGAGAGCAATCCGAAATTGGGTAACTTTTTGAGTTCAACTTTTTCTTTACCATCAAAAATATTCCTAATGTGATTCTTTGAAATAAGCCTAAAACATTTTGATCAAATTCAATACGTCAAAGTTTTTGAAAGTTTTATGAGTGGAAGCAGCTGTGATAACAAATGTTTAGGCGTCGGTTAGAGAAACTATTAAGTAGTTCTGGAGAAAAATAGAAACCCCGAATCTCGTTTACTTACCTTACCATGACCAAAAATGTTCTGAGAGTAACAGTCATTCAAGAAAAAGTGTCGTATTTTACGGACTGTACAAGATGCACTTTTTTCTTTAAAAACTTGCCTCCAATATTCAGGTGCGTCTTAAACTCGAAATTAATGTAAAAATGTCCAGTGTTTGATTTAAAGTTCCCGCCACTCTTAAAAATGGCCACATATTCGGTGCAACCTCTTTCTGTCTGTGGCTAGATTGGACTGGCAACAGCAGTGCACCGACGAACTGAAAGTGATTTGTGTTATCGGTACAGTAAAATATAAAAATAAAAGAAATAAGTTCCGATGGCGATTTTCAGTAATGTCGAGGATCGGTTCGGTTTTATAAAATAAGAATTTTTAGTTGCAACCTAAAAATTAAAAGTGGTGAACATATTATTTTTTTAAATTGCTAAAAAGTTATGGTGCGTCTTAGATTCCGTAAAATACGGTAATGTATGAAATATTCCAACCACTTCTATTGCATAATTTATGGTTCGTTGAGTCTGTTTATTACTTAGAACAGTAGAATCTGATTGAAATGTTAGTTTCTTAGTTTTTAAGGTAGTTAGGAGAATATATTGAACTGATTTTTAAATTTTTCTGGTTTTACACGCATACTTACAAAAGGAAATATTAAAATTAAAATATAAAATAGAATCTACGAATTTATAACTCCAAATTACTAAATCCTTAAATAAATATTTAGATATTATTTTTTAAGTTTAAGCTGAATGTATAAAAATCAGCAGAATAATATGTAATTTAAGTGTCCACTTGATAAACATTTTTAAAATCGCGGCTTAAGAAGTTACGTCGGCGTGTTCAGAAACAGTTTATCGTCTGGCCGCAAGAGAACGCTAACTCTCAGCTTAGTGCTCAATTTTCCTCAATAGATGGCAGGCGTTATCACTTGACTGATATACGCTCTAGCAGAAACAGAATTTTCAATCATTCGAAACAGATTTTGCGTTAGAACTCAATACAATACTTATGTATACATCAACTATAACTTAATTCCCTACGGTAAACAAATACATCTCCTACGGAATGCTGGGGAGCATTGAAAATGCATTATTCCTACGTGCTTGACAACATATCGGAGGAATCCATTCCAAGCTATTTCAAAAACTGAATATGCAAAATATTTTTGGAATTAACAGTGAAAACATTCGATTAATATTTACTAATTAAAAGAGACTGATAATTGCAATCTTTTTTCGTTTCATCTCATTATTGAAAGCATACCCAGGTAGCACAGCAGATATCTCTTAGATAGGAAAGGGCAATAATAGGGAAAGCATATCCCCAAGACTGATTAGATTTAGATTAGATCCATGATTCTATGCTAAATTAATCCCGAGAAATCCTCTCTTACAGTTGGGAAGACACCATTAATTACCAGATTTATGTGCGACAGTTTTGATAATACATACCAGGTGAGTTATATTTAGGAAGTAATCTTCGACTTACTGTTCATCCTGCCATTATTGCACTTTATTTTAATCGGCTAGTTAACTGGTTTTATCTGAAGGCACTTAGTTTTTGTAATACTTATGATTCGATTTAGCATTAGGATCGAGTTAATGGAAATTGTTTTAGCAGTGTCGTGATTTGTTATTACCACTCTATATTACTATTATTTCTATAATATATTGTTAATACCGTTGTGTTTATATTTCGTAACGAATTTTTATTTGTCTAACCTGATCAAAATTGATAATTAGATTATGTAGCTGCAGCAAGATTCTGGGGAAGGATATGAATAATTAGTTAATGATTATTATCATATTTTTTAAGTAGAAGGAACTACTATGAAGTAGCAATCTCCATAAGCTTAGGGGGAATTCTTGTTAAGCTATAAGATAAGCAGCAACCATATGAGGCCACATGATGAAATGGAAGTATTTTTTGATGAAAGCATACAAACTTTGAGATTTGCCAAGGGTGAATGATAGGTATCAGTTGTGGTGGTAGAAGGAAGGATGGTGAAGGAAAATGTTACTTAGTGTAATAGGATTGGTATTGAATAGTTAAAGGAGTTATTAAAGATTACTGATAAAATGTTCTAAGATCAATAGCTGCAGCTGAGGATGTCATACAAAGAGAAAGCTGCTGTTGTAGAACGATTCTTTGAACAGAAATTAGCTGTGATTGTAAATATGGACCCTAAGGAATGTGCACCAAAAGACTGAAAGCCTTTGAAATCTTGGATGGGCATATTTTCTAAGAAGAGTAGATTGGGTTGATGTGCTCCAAAAAGAGGTTTTGGGGATTCTGAGAAAGGAATAGATTTTCATTGAACTTGGGAGCTGTAAAGGATGGATTTTTTTGCAAATAATAAAAATATATAGTCTATGATCAGACATAGTAAGTGGTTGTACACTTTGAATATCATAAATCATTGAAGATCTTAGTATGTCATATTATATACTTCGGTCATTATGATGGTAGTTAGTTTTTAATTATTTAAGTAAGTGAATTAATCAGATAAACTGTTCAATTTGTTTTAATCAAGTATGTTTAATTTTGTAGCTGTTCAGATGTGTTGCAGCAGTTCTTCCTGGGATGGACTCCACTGAAAACAAGCCTCCTGAGGACAGTATCCTTACAATTCTAACAAAGGAAGCTATAGATTTTTACATATTTTTATTTAATTTACTTGAAAATGTTATAATTTTGTCTAAAAAGTCTGCAAAGACCTAATTATATGCATTATTTTGCCTAGAATGATAGATTTTTGTTGAATCTGATTGCACATCTTTCTTAAGCAGTGGTGAACTTAGATGAATTTTGGTTCTAAAGCTATTATTTTTCAGATATGTGCATCATTTATATAGTTTATCATCGTGATGTATGACCATTTTTTCACTATCCTTCAAACCTAATCTATCCCTTGTCATGGATTGAGACATTCTTTATGAAGTGATAAGTTTTAATACTAGCTTTATTCTAAGATATTTCTTAGAATAAGAGTTAAAGTCACCTAGTGCAGGTAAAAACTGACTCTGATTAAAATATTATTTGGTTCAAAATTGAAAAATTTGTAGCTGGGTCTGTTCTATTCAGCTATAAGCATGGAGTATGTTGGCTTTATCCATCATTTATGGATTAAAAGCTGAGATATAAATTGCTCTTTCCCTGAAAACCTTGATCACCAGATCAAAACATGTAAACACATGTTATATATTCTTATTCATATTTATGAAGAATGACACAGTTGATGTATGTATAATTATTTTGGAGGATGGATGGATTCTCATATTCTTAAGGAGAATTTTTTTCACATCTTAATCCTGGAAAAACTTCTCTTCTTCTCTTTGAATATTTTATCTGCTGAAATTTGAGATTGTAGAATATGGAAAAAAACCATCAAATAGACTTCGCTTTATAGATAATCTGTAGAGGCTTTCAGGTACTAATGGTAATTAATTTGATTTTTAAGTTTAAGGAAACGTAATTGGGTTGTAGTTACACAATGCAAATGAAAGCATTAAGAGAGAAAGGATACGTTTTGACTTCCACATTTAAATCATTAGTCTTAGTATTCTTTCTGAGTTTTAGTCTATTCTGTTTTGTAACTCAAAATTTCTAAATGGGCCAATGATACTGTCTCTCAGAACTAGTTTTCTGTTTTATGCTTCTTTTTATTTAGTATTTCACATATATGTTCTAAGACCAAAATGTAGTCATTTCCTCGTGCAGTGTTTTCTAACAACCTTTTTCTGAGTGAGTTAGTTGTATTACTATATTTCAATGCTTAATAGATTTTAATGAAGTTGAATGGATAACTTTGAGTAATTTATTGCTATTTTTAAGTAAAAAAGTTAAGTGAAGTAAAGACATATCCCCCTACAACACACATTTGGATATACATATGTATTTGTGATGTATTTTAACTGGATGCATACATATGTATTTATGAATTGTATTACATTTGCAATACAAATGTATTTATTGAGCATTTATACATATGTATCCATATATGAAAAATACATTATGTATTTTTCATGCATGGATACATTTGTAAAAATGATTCAGAAATACACAAAAAATACATATACGTATATTTCTTGTATTTTCGCATTAAGAAATGTTTGTTTAATTTTTACCGGAAATTATTACCTAAAACAAATTTGCAAGTTTTCCTAATTTAAATGATCTGTTCACCATGTATTATATATTCTCGGAAGTGGCACACAAATTTAATTTTAAGTGGAAGTGAGCGTACGGAGCGCACATATTGTAACGTGGTAACGCTATCTGTCGGCACAATCTCGGAACTCATGAATTTTGAATTCATCAAGATCAACGAATTTCGTTGACTTCGTCGTCAGCCTCATGCAATCTGGAGTTTGGCTTCCCTTCTCCTGTGTTCGGGCGTTTTCATAAATCGTGATCCAGTGGTTTCCTGTTCCCGATTTATCAAGGTAATGTGTGATTTCTTTTATTCAATGTGATATGAGATGATTTTCTCAGATATAGTTAGTTAGACTATATATAAAATCATTGATGTATCATATATATATATTGATATTGTTTTTTAAAATTTCTTTGCAATTTGCACTTTAGTGTGAACTTTATTGACCATTGCATATGCTCGCTTTGCATCATCGCGTTCATACGTCCTTACTATTATTGCTTTTGTGCTTTCCTTCAAACGATATTTCCGTTCATTTTATTATATTTGATTATACTAGATGAACCGGTGAACTTCGTACCACCTAAAATTAAAACAATCGCCTTCGTTGTCAAGGGGGATATGGGTTGTTTACAACCTCGAAATTTTGATAAAATATTCACGCATTTTATCAAAATTCTCGAAATTTCGATTCGTAAACGATATTTCACAAACAAAATAAAAATAAATATTTATTTTTTTCATGCTCCTTCTGCTTTCTCGAATCTTCAGCTGGTCCCAATGTAAGTACCTAATTTAAACATTTGTGTAGTTATAATCATGGTGGATTGCCAGGTTGCATAGCAGCTCTGCTTCTAATAGTTAAAGTTATGTGTCTGTACGCTCTGCATATAGAGATTTACGACTAAATATCACTCTATTTTTATAGATAGCTTTGATCAGTAATGAGCTCCCAAAAGTGAAAAATTATTTTATTACCTTAAGGCTTATTATAGGCCTGACTCATTTGGAGAAGTTTCCATTATATACCTTTAAGTTCATTAGAGGCATTACATTAATTCAAATTGTCATATTGACTGTGTGAAGACTTCATCATAGTTCACATGACCTTACTGCTTTGTATACATTTCCATATACTCAATATAAGCATTTAATTCACTTAGTGATATATTGATCACAAACTTATATCTCATTAAGAGAGCAAATCTTAAAAAGGGCCTAATATTTTTGTGTAGATGTTTTTTTAACTTGTGCTTCTCCTTTTCAAGGATATTTTGGATGATGCAGACTCTTGATCTGTTTCCTGGATTGAAGTGTGACTTATTTCCAATGCTGGATATTAGCCAGCAGCTGTGTCGGGATAGTGCAGCCATTGTTCTAGGAGAGATTTGTCCTGTAATCTGGCCCTGGGATGCCTACCTACAATGCACAGTTGTAGTTTGTTTGTATTATATTTTTTTATTATCTTTGTTTGAATCTTGATCTTGTGGCTTAAACTGAGTGTAACTGGCCCTGGGATGCCTACCTACAATGTACAGTTGTATTTTGTTTGTATTTAATTTTTTATTATCTTGGTATGAATAAATTTTATGTTATCCAAATGTGCTGGTTTCAATTTCTTACATACCCCATGACCCTCATTTTTTCATATTGACTGGTTTTTCATGTATTAATTTTAATATTTTAATATTAATGTTGACTATGGGAAAATAATAAAATTGTTAATATGCCTATTTTAGTAGTGTATGAAAATGGAAAATTTAATTGAATAATTTAATTACGCAACAATTTCCCAGTTAACTGGGAAATTGTTGCACAAATATATTGTCATTTAAAGTTTGTGTATGTAGGCCTGAATATCAATTTGAAAATTTGACGTATACATACAAATGTATTATTCGCGTAAGGCTACTCAATTTTACAATTCGTAATACGCGCGTATACATACATCTGATGGAACTTTTGAGCCACTTTTCCGTCAAATATACGTACGAATTTCGCGCGTATTCCAACTTACACATATGTATCTCGTGACGTATTTCCTGCGTATTCTTTATTTAATACAGATGTATTACATATCCTGTGTTGTCTGGGTCTATGGAAAAAAGAAACCTAAAACTTTATATCCTTTATGGTATACCTTCACTCCTAACTCAAGAACTCTTCTTGAAAAACCAGAAGATGATCTATCGTTGAAACCGGTCTTGTTTTTGTTTTTTATAAATAAATTTGTGGGTAAAGTACAAATATTTCGAAGATTATTTCCTTTATTTCTTCTTGAAAATTTTAGGAGGATTTTAAGCCTAAATGTTTGCTAGTAGGTGTATCCCAGTTGATGCTACATGAAGAGAAAATAGGGAGATAGGAGTGTTTTTAATAAGCCTATACTTGTTCATATACAGGTCAATGAAAAGTGCATTCAGTTAGATTTCTATACTCTTAATCATTCTTTATTTCCTAATTGTGTTAGTATCTCTGTGTCTTTATATTGTCATGGCTTCATGTATATCTTGTTATGCTATCATGGAAGGGTTCTTGGCATGCTAGGTAGTATTCTTTGTCGAAGGAAGTGTAAATTTTGGAAATGGAGTCACCTCTGCTGGCCTAAAGAGTGGTAAGTAGAAAGAGTATGGCATGGATTAAAATTCTTCCTTTACTGCTTGATTGAATGGCTGTTGCTCACCATCATTAGTTTAACATATCCATCTCATTGAAATGTTTTGGTGTTCAGCAAGCTCCTTTTATGTAGGTTCCTTGTATGTGATTTTCTATCAATGCTTGCCAAAGTGGTTATAGGTCATTCTGTTTTCCATGTCTGGTTTTGTTATAAGGTGAAAACGTCGGTTTTCATCCATAGTGGTTGTTAGCTTTACTATCTTTAATAGTGTTTTTGTATTATTTTATATTATCAAGTCTTGAAATAAAGTTTTCTACTGTCTTTCTGGTTTCTTGTTTAATTTCATCCTATTGATTTTTCTTTCATTGATGTGTTAATCCTGTATTTTTATCATGTATCTGCTTTTACTTTGTTGAAATAAATACTATGAGATGGTTTCTATTTTGAGCTTTTTTATTCACATCTAGTTGATTCCAAGGTATAAATAGATTTGCAGAAATATTTACCAAGATTCTTTTTCTTGTCCGCTCTTATATTTTAGATTTCGATTTTTTTACTATTATAATGTTTTCCTAAACAGCGCCTCATCAGTTCATATAAGGCGCGCCAAAACATTGGTAGTTCAAATTTTAGCCACTAGATGCTGCTTCCGTAGCTAATTGCTCTAACGTCTGTTAGTTCTCTTAGCGTCCCCTAGTAGCGCTGCTTTCGCCTTTAGGGATATGATATCCCTTAAAAACCGGAAATCTATCTGTGATATTGCCCTTCCTTATCCCTAACTTTGCCCTTCCATATACAGATATTCTTTCCCTTAAGGTAAACCATATCTCTTGGATATCTGTATAATATATATATATTTTGGGGCAATTTGTGACGTTGTGCTGCCTGGGTACAATCATAATTTAAGAATATATAATTATAAGATTGGTTTAATTAATTATAGTGAATATATTTTGGAGTTAAAACTGTAAACTTTAAGAAACGAATACATTCAAGCTGCTGTATTGCTGATAAGTGAGACCACTATTGGAAAATGCATCAATACTTTGATCTTCATACTATAATGTTCACAAAAATCGATTGGGAATATCCAACACAAATTCTTCAGAGATTTAAACTACAGACTGAATAATAATACATTATGTGCAATTGTTAAAATGTATAGAACTAAAGAAACTGCACACTTGTAGGAATCTATCTGATTTAATTATTAGTAGTTTTGTTAAAAGTGCTTCGACAGCTTAGGTCATTTCGCACATTGGCTCCCACCGGGAATCGAACCCAGGACCGATTTCACCAAAGGCAAACGCGCTGTCCACATGACTATCCAGGAGCCTGATTTAATTATTTTGCATTAATTGGTGAATGATAAAATAGTTCAAAATTATTATCATGATTTAAATATGAGTTCCTAAACATAAAACAAGCTCAAATGATTCTTTTGTTTGTGATAAATAATCAATGAATTGACTTACATAACCCACTCACTACCAGGATGCAAAAATTGAGCAATGACCTCCTTGATCACTCTATAGACATATTTAATACAAATATTATGCAAATAAAATCAGCCTTCAAAAATTATAATGATATATCAATACTCAATCCCTCGACTTTGTGAGTTCATGTGCAGTAATTGAAGTTTATTTTAAAGTTTTTATTCATTAAAATATTTTTATGGTTTATATGGTTTATGCTGTGATACATTTTTAAAATTTATATTGTATTATTTTATGCTTTTAAGTATCCTATAAAATGTATGTATTTCTTTAATTTATGGTGTATAGATATGTTACTATATTTCTTTATCAATATAGTTTTATTTAATACGAGTAAAATATAGCTTGCATACTGCAAGCAGATCAACAACACTAATTTTATATCGGGACGGTTCTCAAAAAAAAAAAAAGATTGGAAATATTGTTAAAATTTGCTGCAATTTAATCGTCTGGCATCTAACCCAGGTCTTCCTGGTAAACATACTATGCAGCACAACGAAGATCACCATCCCTAACTATGTGTGAAAATTCAGGCAGAAATATTGGCTACAACTGCCTCAAAAGACGTTCTAATTTTCACGAATGTAAATGGCTCTCTGGATTTGAACCAAGGACGATCTTGGCAATCTTAAAAATTTTTCTGAAAGTTATTTATGATTTCTATCTATATGCCGAATTTCAAATTTCTATATAATTGGGAAAGGTTTCAAAATAATTCCTAAAAATCGGATCAACTTCTGATTGCAGAGACACCTGGTGTCGAACCCAGGAAATGTTGTAAGCTGTGAATGCACAGTTTGATTTGTAAAGACATGCTCTTCTATCATGCAAAGTTTGAAGTCGATAGCATGCCGGGAAGTACCTAAATTTTGTTTCCGTTATCTCCGTAACAAATGCATTGAGAATTGCAAATGGCCCTTCGGGATCGAACCAAGGATCATCAGCGAACATGGAAAACTTGATTATGGAATATATTCATGATATCTATGCACGTGCCGAGTTTCAAGTATCCATGTTATCGGGAAAGGATCCAAAAAAAATCTTAAAAATCCCTGCAATGCATTTTAAACGGTCGATTTTTGCCCCCATCTAGCATCAAACCATTTACCATATTCGGCGATGTCTTTCTGATTTTCGTTGGATATGCACGGCTTTTAGCGATCCCTCGAGTTTCAAATCTCTCCTTTTCCGGGAAGTGCCTCAAAAAAATTTTCGAAAATCCCCGCCATGTATTCCTATGGAGAAAATCGGGACTTTGAGGCCTTATGTGTCCAACCCATGACATTGAGTTTCAAAGTCGGCTTTTTCCTGGAGGTTACACGTCATGGTCATAACGTCGTAAAAATTTCAAGGCAGTGGCACTTGTGGAACATGGTCAGAATTTTGATCCCCTATGAATGAATGAATGTGTATATAGGTATGAGTAAAAATGTAGCTTGCATACTGCAAGCAGTTTGACAACACTAACTTCATATCGGCATTATATCGGGACGATTTCAAAAGAAAAAATAAGGATCGAAAATATTCTTAAACGTCGCTTCATTTTAATCATCTGGCATCGAACCCGGTTCTTTCTGGTGATACGTCCTATGCAGTAGAGCAGAAAATCACCACCTCTAACTATGTGTGAAAATTCAAGCAGAAAGGTTGGCTTCAACTGCCCCAAAGAACGTACTACGTTCCCCATATATTCCTAATGAGAGAAATTTTAATGTGCTCTGGCATCGAACCATGGTATAGCATGGTCATATCTAATTTTTTTCTTAAACCGAGTCTTAATATACATCATCTAGCAAAGCAAGATTTTCCAATTATTTCGATTAATACATCAAAATAAATAATGAGAACTAACTCAATGCATTTTAAATGGGGGATATATTTACCATCTGTCTTCGAACCCGGGTCTTTCTGGTAATACTTTCTATGCAGCACTAAAGAAGATCACATCCTTTAACCATGTGTGAAAATTCAAGCAGAAATAGTAGGTGCGAATGCCTCAAATGACGTCCTACTTTTCCCTTATATTCCTTATGAGAGAAACTTTTATGTGCTCTGGCATCGAACCCAGTAACAGTACGGTCTTATCTACATTTTTTTCAAAAAACTATGCTTAATATACATCTTCCATAAAAGCGAGAACTTCCTATCATTTCGATAAGTGCATGAAAAAAAATAATGAAAATCTACCTCAATGTATTTCAAATGGCCGATTTTTGCATCAACATAGCATCGAACCCAGGATATTTTCCGTAAAAGTCATTTATGTTTTCGATAGATCATGACCATATATATAGGCTCCTTGAGTTTCGATTCATTACCTATCTGGAAAGTATTTTTTTTTAATTCCTGAAAATCAAAGCAATGCATTTAAACAGGAAAAATAGGGGCTTTGGGGCCCTCTGGAATCGAACCTATGACACTGAGGTTCAAAATCACGTTTTTTCTGGCGGTTACGCGTTATGGCCGATACGTCAAAAAAATTTCAAATCAATGACGCTTGTGGTTTAGGCTGTGAATTAGTATACTATCTATCCATCTATCTATATAGGTATATACATGAATGAATCCGGAGAAGCATCTATATACAATAGATGAATGAATCCGGAGAAGCATCTATATATAATAGATATAGGTATATCCAGAGAAGCATCTATATATAATAGATTCTATTTCTTTATTTATCCTACAAAATGTATGTATTTCTCATGTTTGCTACAGAATTATGGCATTTTATGCTAATAAATCAAATTGATAACAAATATTGATATTATAAATATAAAATATAATAAAAGTGAATACGTCAAAATATATATGTAATTCTTGTAAAACCTAAAAGATTCCATAATTGAATCTTTTCCAGCTCTCCAAAATTGATATTATTCATTCATAGATCATAAAAAGACAATTAAAAATGAGATATGTTACTTATCACAAAGCAAACCTTCCCTTGAGCATACAAATAATAAGACAAAATTAACTAAACAAATAAGCATTTACATGAATTCATTGTTTATAATAAGATAAAGCTGATAAGGCTCATATAATGAACCTGAATGACACAATGTACAGTTCAAATTTGTCGTCATATTACAGTTTATTGAATTTACCATGACTTACAACATTTTTCTACATTGATTTTGTACAGAGCTATCAACATCTACGATTTAAGATGTTTTAATGAACATTGGACTATCTCACTTTTGTGTTCTAAATACTTCTACTTTTGTTCAAATAGATTTGAGATACGTTTTAATACTTTCATTTTCAAGCTAGAAATATATTATTGTGTTTTATAAACTTCAGAAGTGAATTGCCATTTCAAAATTGGCGGAATTCAATTTGGTTACCAAAGATGTAATGATAATGATATTGGAATTTTCATTAGAAATATTCATTTTAATGTATTTGAACTCTGACTAAAAATAAATGATAGTTGAGTTTACACCATCACCTTTGTCATTAGGGAATTGTTTTTGCCCAAAATTATACACAACATTTTGTCATTTTTCACTGATTTCTCACAAAACTGACTAGAATGTGATAATCATTGACCACAATAAGAATCTTTATTAAATTTACTTTCTCTTGGTATTCATCTCGATTCCATACGACCATTATTTCTGATATAATTCTGCAAAAGAAAAAAGTCTGCAATCCATCAAAATGAACTTAGCGTGCAATTCTTATGCGAGAGATGATTCAAGTCATCCAGAGTCGAACCAAGGATACTATGGATTAACAAATATCAATACATAATACTCCATTGGACCTTTGCCAGCTCACATTAATTCATAATCCTATCCTATGTCAGCAAGCACATGAAATAAATGTTCGAATATTTTTTCTTGTGTATTTCTTACAGGATTTACTGACATCGGATAAATAAGTAAGGGAAAGTGTTGTATTAAGGGACAGTTGTACCATGGGACAAACTGCATTTCTCTGTCACGTGTGTGGCAGACCAAACCAACCTGTCTTATATCTTCATTTAATCACTATGGATTAGTGTAGAGTGACTTGCAATTATACAGTGAGATTTGTGGAAGCTGAATGATAAAAGGAAAAACTGTCATTGGTAAGTAAATTTTTGTTGCTTCATTGTTGTTTTTTTCTATTTTTGTTTCTTTAATCTGTATTAAAAATTAAGGCATTGTATTAAACTTTGAAATGTGCTCTTTCCAATGGTATGGTTGATCAATCTGTTCAACTAACCTCAACCACTTTTAACAGTTATGTTTTCCTGGTTTGCAATGTGTTGTGCCTTGGGAAAAAGTTACTGTAGTACCTTGAGATGTCCCAAAGTACAACAAATTTACAATTTTTGATAAAATACATTAAAAACTTATCTATTCACAAAATTGGGATTGCTCAAAGAAAAACAAAAATAATCCCAGGAAGAAATTCAAAGGCAAGACTGTAGAGGCCACTAGTTAAGAGGATGAGGGAATGAGTATTTCATCTAGTGATGATGATTGTGAAATATCTATGCAAGAATTAATGCAAAGAGTTTCAGAAGAAGAAATAGACATTGCCTTAGAGCAGTGGCCGGCAAACTCATTAGCTAAAAGAGCCAAATATAAATAGTACATACAACGAATGAAATTCGTTTTGCGAGCCAAATTTTTAAACAACCTATATAGGAAGGTACGTTGTTTTGAAATAGCAAATATCACTATCAGAATTATTTTCTTGGTGATATTTCAACGAGCTTGTAAAGTCAGTCAAAGTTTCTCATTTAAAATCTTAAGCAAAAAGATATAACTTGATTTAGAATGAAACAACTTCTTCTAATACCAAGAAAATTGTTTCTTTTCCCCTTATTTACGATTAAGCTGATATTAATTAAACATAACGTCTACCATGAATTAAAAAGTTTTGGATCCACTGATCGTTCGTTATATTCTGTTATAAGTTCTGGACAGTGAACACACTTCTCAAGGAGCCAAACTGAAATGGCCAAAGAGCCACATGTGGCTCCCGAGCCGCGGTTTGCCGACCTTGCACTGGTTTGCACTGCCTTAGAGGATAGAGTGCGGCGAAATAAAACCACATGATTATGTTATAGTTAAAATTATTATTATAAAAAAATTATAGTAAAAAAGAATTTGTTAATATGTAGCTGAAGTCTTAAAAATCGGACATTGTAAATGAAATTCCGTACCTTGTTAAAATGGAAGGAAAACTTTCCTATTGAGAGAAGAAACTCCCTATGAAATAGATGTGGATGATATAGTTTGTAAATTACCTTCAACTTCAGGAACCTCTGAGGGTCTAAAGCAAGTAATGAAGTTCCCTGTCCATTTCAATGCATATGACATGCCTATGGTCTAATCTTGCTGTAGTTCACTTAGTCCCAAGGTACAACATGGTGTTGTACCTTGGGACACATTGCAAGAGCGCAAAAAATAATTTATTACTCCCTTATTAAAATACATATTTTAAATTTTTAGGTGTTGGTGTGTTATTGAAATGCTGGGTTTTAATGTATTATGTAAAAAACTAATATTAACCTTATACAAATAAAAATATTTGTTCCTAAACTGTCCTTAGGTACAACACTCTCCCCTATATACTTAACGGTGATTATTATACAAGATGATAGCTGGAATAATTGATAGATGTATTTATACACAATGATTTTTGAGTTATGTGTATTCATTCTATTCGCATTTTTCAATTATCTGCTTCTATTTAGGTTATTTTTATGAAGGTTTTTGATATAATGTATAATTAAAGCATATGTATTATACATAAATAAGATTTGATCATGTGTACATGAATATACCTATATTATCGTTATTTCATTATTTCACCTCGTAACAGTATTTATATTTCAAATGTCTGTAAAGATTAATGTCCATCAATAAATATTCTATTCTAAAGCTGGAAAACTTGTGTGGTCTACATATAGCAAATATAAATGCTTACATAAGAGTACAAACAATAACATAAAGTAGGAAAAACCTAAATCAATTTTAATGTTTGAATAAATAGACATAATTTATGAGAAAAACGGATATGAATTTAGGAAAATTTATGACCAAATTGCAGTGTCATTCTTTGACAAAATTAAATTAGAAAAAACGGTTGTTCAAAGTTAAAACTACCAACAAAAGAGAGAAAATGAAATGAAGATTCTTATTTTGGTTGTAGAATATTGCTTTCACTTTGAATTTGTGAGAATTTGGAAGTCATACTTGAAAATTTTGCAAAAATCAGAGATTGCAAACAACCCTAGATGACCAAGCTATCACTTGGATCCAAGTTCGTTAGCATTAGCTCATGTGCAGCAACCAAGCTTTGTTTATAACAACACCAATGTTTATGGATCTTTAACTGACATTAAAGTTGTATTAAATGAATTTTCTTTTCTCATATCAAGTGATTATATCCGCTTAGCTAAGTATGTTGATAATGATAAATAAGGTAACGAAAATACATTAATTACATCAGCATTAAAATTTACAGTCATATCATATCAAAAAGCTGACATAGTATAGTTATAAATGCATTTCTTTTCGGTGTTTAAAAGCAGTCGTAAATTAATGCTTGAATGATTAGGTCATTGATTCTTGTTATTTGGTGTGACATTCCAAGTAGCAGACAATGTTGTATGGATATCCAGATATGGTTACCAATATCCCAGAGACGTTAGGTCGAATCTGTAACATTCTATGGATATTCTATAGATATTGTAACGCAATATCCAAACGAGGATATCCGTGGAATATTCATGTAACATTTATGGAGAACCACGAGCTTCTGTGTATGTTTTATTCAATATTGAGCTCTAGAAAATTAATTTGTAAGTAAGATATTTCTTTTATTTCGCTAGGTCAGGGTAAATATTCTCCTTTCTAAAATGCATCGTGACGACTTTTAATTGTAAAAATTAGGTAAAATTCTCTTGAGTTTCGTGAAAGAATAATGGCTGCCGTCTAACCTCCATTTCGTCGTTTACCGCTATGCGGCGCTAAGGTATCTAGCCAGAATTCGACGCGGAACCTCCACGATGCATGTGCTCTCGTTACTCTACCTTAGGTACGATAACCCTTCGTTTGTGCATTTATCCTCGCTACTTCAGTCTTTCATTATCACGTTCACGACAGTTCTTTTTAGGACTTCCATTACTCATTTTCATATCCTCTCCATTCCTTGTTTCATATACCATTCATATTGTTTTCATTTCATATTTTTCATTTAGACCTCTTTATTTTATTTTTCATTTAGACTTTCATTTGCTGTTTCGATCCCTTGCGTTAAGCACAGTTTCGATACTAAATATTATATTCCGTCTGAGGAGGATCTTCATATCAAGCGTTGCTGCGTTGGACCAGCGTTGCTGATCATCCTTGTTGGATTCACAGGTAAGGTTTGCTTTATTTAGTCAAAATCTGTTAATATCATGTGTTTGCATTAATATTTGCTATATTTCGTTACAAATAACCATTAGTATTTAAAATAAGCTTTTTGGAAAGTACAGGCCGCTACGTGTCGAATTAACTTCTCGGAATTCCAGCTAAGCTCTTCCCCAGTGCACGTTGCTGTAATATTGTTCGAATGAAATGCATTCTCACCAAAAGAGTTGTTCAATGTGTAATTTTACGTAAAGTTCTGCGATTGCGACGATTTAGTTATCGATGCACAGTGCTACCTTCAATCTAACGTATTTGTATCAGTTATTCGTTGTCGTGTTTGCATTAAGATATGATATATTTCGTTGCAAATATCCCCATGTATTTAAAATAAGTTCTTTGGAAAGCAAAGGCCACCACCAGTGGAATTAATTTCTCTGGATACCAACTAAATGAAACTTCGAATGAAATGTATTCTCACCAACTTCGAATGAAATGTATTCTCACCTAAAGAGTTGTTCAATGTGTAATTTTATGTCAAATTCTGCGATTGCTATTTTCAACTATAGTTTTAACTATATTCAAATCATTTGATTCTGTTGCGTGCCTACTTAATTAAGCCTGTCTGCTTGACATTTTGCCAGAAGTTGGATCATAACAGCTGCATAGTATGTATTTATCTCAATTGAATTCTTGTAAATAAACTATATATGTGATTTACTCAAAGATGATGATTAAAATGAATGCTATAAGTTATTAAATATTGATGCTCCATTCCAAAAACACCATGTGGATTATTGTTCACTTTTTAGTTGAACAAGGCCTTGCTGTTGTACCATTGTGTTGGTACAGTAATGGCGAATGCCGGTCGCCCGATCGCAGGGAATGGGAGCCTATAAAAAGCCTGGTGGAAAGGAAGGCCAATTCGAAAGATTCTTGGCTAACATACAAGGCCAGGACACTTGGTAACACATTTTATGGTGAATAAAATTCTAACAACAATTCATTTTCTTGAAACCTTCAAATCTGCATGCCTGTTAAGGTGTAACTGTGCATGTTATTGTGGATGATTTTGCTGCAACATATCTATGAATGAGTGAGCCTCATGTAATGGACATTAAACTATACATTATTAACTTAAATGTCTCAGATTGTTTTAAAATAGTTAAGGGGGCAATATTTGTTTAAGGTGAGATCATCAGAGAAATATTACTTTCAGGAATTTCATTAATATAATTTCTTTTATTTTCAAATTTTTATAGACAGTCTTAATAGCACGCAATAAATGTGAACTTGCCGAAACTACAAGCGACTTAAATTCGGAGCCTGAATGCGGCAAAGGCAAAAGAAAGATATGCCATATTGAGTGGAGCTCAGAGAGAGAGGAAGAAAACAGAAGCTGTGCTGATGTGGCTGAAGGATTCCCTATGCCACCAACTCTGGGGAAGACTGAATCTGAAAAAGTCGGGGGAAATCAGGATAAGCCTTACAGGAAGCAATTGGTAAGAAATTAATTTCATATTTGTTGTGTTTTAGTAGCTTTCATTACTATAGGTGGCTGTAGTGTTTACTGTATGTCTTTTCTTTTATAGGTTTCAGAGTTTAGAATAATTGGCGGAGACTCTGCAATACATTTAACTAGAATGATATTGTGGGCAATGATCACAGATGTTGTGGCTGCGAAATATAGCTGGCAAGGATTCAAGAAGAAGAAGGTCTTTCACAAACTCCTGCTGAAGGAGTGCTATTTGGTATGTAGAAAAGGATCTTTTTACTCAACACATCACATGTAAAAGTGTTAAGTACATAGAAGTCAAAACAGCAAATGTGAAAGTGTGCATGTTGAACAAATTATTTGAGTGCTTCAATATATATTCAAGAATATAAATGGTGAATTTGGATTAATTACTGTTTAACATTACAGATGCAGTTAGGCAGTCTAAATGGGGCTCAACGACTGATAAGGAGGTAGAAACATATGTCAAAGACTGGCTGTGGCATGCGAAATTCCGTATTGGAGGGAGTGTCAATATTTCAGAAAAGGAAAATGTAACCTATAATGATTAATAGATCTATTATTTATTATAAATCCAGTATTATTATTCTTATTTCTTTTTGATCCTGGTTCAATACCAAATTACTGATAAAATGGTTGTTAGACCACTTAAAATGTTAGTGAATAAATAAGGATTTCCTATAGTCAGTGAATTATAGTGGTTGATATTTCATTCAAAGTCAAGGTTGGACCTTAAAGATACAAACACTTAATTTGTTGTTTTGTAAACATTTAAATTGCTGTTTTAAGTGTATCTTTACTTATAATGAATGGTGAGTGTACATGAAGGTGTACACTTAATGAATAGTGCGGTAAAGGAGTAAAAGGGTGACATTGAATGAAATTAAAGAAAAAGTATTTTTCCTCATCTATTAAATATATATACACCTATAAGTAGGGGTGGATTTTTTTTTTTTTGGTGTCCTGGATATTGTATGGATATCCATCTGACTGCGGTTAAATGTTGTATGGATGTTAGTCCTGGATATTGTGGGGATCTCCACAAGTGGGAACTTCGGATATCCTGTGGATATCTATGCAAGGTTACATTGATATTGTATGGATATTATGAAAGTTACTTTCTAACATTTTCTGGATATTGTATGGATATCATTCTGCTACTTGGATGGTTGTCAAAGAGTTGTTGAGAAATGATAATTGCTGATACTTGGTATAAAAACAAGTTTATGGGGATATTAAAATCTTTATTTTAAATCATTTTTAGAGCATCAAAGCTTTGTTAGAAGAATAAGTTACCCTCAGAATAATATTCAATTTAAGACAAGAGTAAATATTAGTGTAATAGGCAGCAATTGCAATGATACACTTGAACTCAATTCCTTGATTACTTTTGTACTTATAGCTTATTTTCAAATCATGCATTTAAAGTTTCGTTGTATAAACTTTGTTTTGTATTAAAATATTTTCATAATGTTGGTATATTGCAAAATTCTTATACAATATTATCTCGTGAATAAAATATATTTATTATTACATATTCTACTTAGGACATTAAGAAGAAAAGAGGAGGATAGGACTGATGCTTTCGAAATATATGGAGGAAGATGGAGAGAATAAAATGGGTGGAATAAGGAATGATGAAGTGCTAAGAAGAGATGGAAAGAACATTATCTGCACAATACAAAAGAGGAAAGGAAGCTGGATTGGACATATTGTAGGGGAAGGGGATTTTAACCCTTGAGTACTTGCATCTTAAATTGTCACGTCAGTACTTGTGTTGGGTCAAATCGACCTGACATCTTCCAAAGGGGAAAATTGTCTCAAAATGTAGTGAATAAATTTTTAATTCATAAGTGATGATGTCATATTAACGGTTAACCTGGTTATTAAAATAGATTCGAATAAATATTTTAAAATAGTTTTTATGTTCCGTAAAATTTCGATATCCCTGAAGAGTATATGGCTAATGAATTTGGAATATTGCGTATAAAAAGTAAACTGATTAAAAATAAAATAAAATTTGATATATTAATAATTATTATTAATTATATGACACATATAATATCTCTAATAATTAAGGAGGAAACACGGTCAAAATGCATATTTTATGAAAAGGTCTTTCATGTAATTGGCACTACCGCTAAGAAAAATTTGTTTAAATAATTAAATTTCCATTTCCAACCTGGTGAATATGCATGACTGGTTCAAACATTCTAAAACTCAGCTAATATGAGAAAGAAGAGGTAAAAAAGCACTAATAAAAAGATATGGTATTTTAAAATTCACATGGGTCGATTTGACCCAGACACTACTGGTTTAGCCTGTGAATCTATATATATATTTATTACGAGTAAAATGTAGCTTCCATACTGCAAGCATATTGATAACACTAATTTCAAGTCGGTATCATATAGAGAGGGTCATCAAAAGAAAAAAAGGATTGAAAATATTCTTAAAATTCGCTACCATTAATTCGTCTGGGATGGAACCCGGGTCTTCCTGGTGATACAAACTATGCAGCACAACAGCAGTTCACCATCTCTAACTATGTGTGAAAATTCAAGCAGAAATATTTACTTCAACTGCCTCAAACGATGTCCTACTTTTCACATATATTCCTTATGTGAGAATTTGTAATATGCTCTGGCATCAAACCCAGGAACAGCATGGTCTTATTTAGTTTTTTTTCTTAAACCGAGATGTAATATACATCTTTTAACTAAGCAAGAACTTCCTATCATTTCAATAATTGCATAAAAAAAATGAAAAACTAACCCAATATATTTTAAATAGGAGACATATTTACTGCCCGGCATTGAACCCAGGACTTACTGGCAATTCTTCAGATGCAGCACAATAGAGAATTACCATCTCTTACTATGTGTGAAAATTCAAGAAGAAATATTGGCTCCAACTGCCTCAAACGATGTCCTAATTTTCTCTTATATTCCTTATGAGATAAATGTTAATGTGCTTTGGCATCGAACCCTGGAATAGTACAGTCTTATCTAAATTTTTTTCTTAAACCAATTCTTACCATACATCTTCTAGCCAAGCACGAACTTCCTATCATTTCAATAAGTGTATCAAATAAAATTAGGAAAAACAACCTAAATGTATTTTAAAGGGCAGATTTTTGCATCGTCCTAGCATCGAACCCAGGATATTTTTCGTAAAATTCATTAATGTTGTCGATAGATCCTGACCATGTCTATAGGCTCCTTGAGTTTTGATTTTCTACCTATCCAGGAAATATTTTTTTAAATGACCGAAAATGAAAGCAATGCATTTAAATGGAAAAAATCGGGACTTTGCGGCCCTCTGGAATCGAATTGGACTGTCTTAATTTTTCTCTTAAAGCAATTCTTATCATACATCTTCTAGCCAAGCACGAACTTCCTATCATTCCGATAAAAGTATAAAATATAATAATGAAAAATACTCCCATGTATTTTAAAGGGCAGATATTTGCATTGTCCTAACATGGAACCCAGGATATTTCTTGTGAAAGTCATTTATATTTTTGATAGATCATGACCATAAATATAGGCCCCTAGAGTTTTGATTCTCTACCTATCCGGAAAGTATTTTTTTTTATTTCTGAAAATCAAAGCAATGCATTTAAATGGAAAAAATAGGGACTTTGGCGCCCTCTGGAATCAAACCCATGACACAGAGGTACAAAATCACAATGACGCTTGTGGTTTAGGCTGTGAATTAGTATCCTATCTATCTATCTTTATATATCCCTATATATATAAATGAATCCGGAGAAGCATCTATATATAATAGTAATAGATAATCTATCTATAATATAGTATCCTCTCCATCTATCTATCTATATACATAAATGAATCCAGAGAAGCATTTATATATAATAGATGTATCTATAAAGAGAAATCAAGTACATTGATATATACAAGTCAGTCATTGATACATTTAAAAAATATTTGTTAGATTTCCTAGATTTTCCTTGGATTATCCCAGAAAGCCATTTACATTGCCCTATACATTTCATATGGGGGTAATGGAGTCTTATTTCAGGACCTTCCCGGTATGATATGGACTTCAAACTTTGCATTATTTAAGATCAGGTCCTAACAAGTTATTATGCCTATTTGCATCTGCCAATAGGTCCTGGACTCGACACCAGGCGTCTAAAAATATTAGAAATAGCAACGATTTTTAAGTTTTTTTTTTTTTTAACCCCTTCCCAATTACATTGAAACTCAAAACTTGGCATGTGAAAAAAGATTATAAATACATTTCATACGCTTGTAGTGTGGAAGCAACTTTTACTTTGATATACATACACACACTCACTCACTGGGGATCAAAATTCTAACTATATCCCACAAGTGCCCCTGACATATACAGAGAAAACTTTAAAGACATCTTTGAAGATTATCCTTCGTTCAACACAAGGTCAGGGCAAATATTCCCCAATTTAAATAGCATTTTGGCGATTTTTAATTTTTTTTTAACCCTTTCCCAATAATCTAGAAATATAAATCTTGGTGTGTGTATCTATTATTATATGTAGACGTTTCTTCGGATATACCTAGATTTACACTCACTCACTCACTGGGGATAAAATTCTAAGCATGTTCCACAAGTGCCACTGACTATAAATTTTTACAACGTATTGGCCATAACGTGTAACCTCCAGGAAAAAGGACTTTGAACCTCAGTGTTACGGGTTCAATTCCAGAAGGCCCCAAATTCACTATTTTCTCCATAAAGATACATGGTGGGGATTTTAGAAATTTTTTTTCAGGCACTTCCAAGAGAAAGGAGAGAGTTCAAATTCAAGGGATCGCTAGAAGCCATGCATATCCAACGAAAACCAAAGAAACATTATCCTTGGTTCGACGCTAGGTCAGGGCAAATATCTTACCTATTAAATGTATTGTGCCGATATTTAAGATTTTTTTTGGGTCCCTTCCCCATGACATGGAAACTTGAAACTCGGCACGTAGATAGAGATCATAAATATATTTCATAATCTAATTTTAGCAATTCACTGATGGTCCTTGGTTCGATCCCAGAGGGCAATTTACATACCTCAATGCATTTCTTACGGAGATAACCGAAACAAATATTAGGTACTTCCCGGTATGATATCAACATCAAACTTTGTATGAAATAAGATCAAGTTCTAACAATTCGTATGGTGCATTCACAGCTGCCAATATGTCCTGGGTTCGACACCAGGCATTTCTATAATCAGTAATTGAACCGATTTTTAAGAATTATTTTGAACCCCTTCCCAATAATATAGAAACTTGAAATTTGGAATATAGATAGATATTGTAGATAAATTTCAAAATTGTGTTTTAGATTTCCTTGATCATCCTTGGTTCGATCCCAGAAAGCCATTTACATTGCCATACGCATTTCAGATGAGAATAATGGAGCCTTATTTCAGGACCTTCCCGGTATGATATGGACTTTAAACTTTTTCATTAATTAAGACAAGGTCCTAACAAGTTATTTGCTTATTTGCATCTTCCAATAGGTCCTGGGTTTGTCACCAGGCGTTTACAAAAATTAGAAATTGCAACAATGTTTAAGTTTTTCTTTAAGCCTTTCCCCATAACATTGAAACTCAAAAAGTGGCATGTGAATAAAGATTATAAATACTTTTCATATGCTTGCAGTATGAAAGCAACTTTTACTCGTATTAGAGATGGGCGCCGCGCCGATTACGCCAGCCGCCAACGATATCGGGCACGCCGCCGTCGCCGAAGAAATAACTACGGCGCGCCGCCGAGCCGCCGCCGGAAATTTTATCGGCGGCGGCGCGGCGTGGCTAGGATTTAAAAACAAAGTCCCACAGTCGAAAATATGCTGACAAGTAGTTCAGAAAGATGCGCCTTGAACTGATAGAACACATCTCGGGCTTTCCACGAGGGCGCTGAGTTATACGTGATATCGATACGTGTTACGATTAGGCCGTTTGCACATGTGCCGGAAAAATCTGTGCCGGTGTAGGAGTCGAGGAGCACTTAACGGATAGGAGTCACTGTACAGTGAGTCCCACCAGAAGGTGGCGTTCACTTGACAAGTGTGCCTTGCCAGGGCGGGGTACACTTTACTTAGGCGGCAATCACTTAACACATAGTTTTATTCACATATTAGCAGTTTTTTGCCTTAGAATTTGCGCAAACTTGTTTCTAATTATCACACATAAGTTTTAAAGGAATTATAAATTATTATATCATATATTATTAGTAAAAAAAGTTATTAATTTTAAATAAATGAAAAAAGCTATTTATCGTCGGTCTTTCCATTATAGTTACTTGAGTTTTGAGTTTAATAAAACTTAAACAAGAATGTCCTAAGTAAAAACAAGTTCCATCATATTTTAGCTTGATATATTGCATGTGTAACTATGCAATAGAAATTTTTTTTAAAATCTTTTTGGTACTTTATCGCAGTCAGAAATAAATAAGTTCCCGTTATTTCGCGCTCTCAAACAGAGCGCTCAATTTGAAAAATGATATTTCATAAAATATTAATTTAATTATCACAAAATGTTAATACAATATTGCGGTATATAATTTTAATCAAATTTAAAAATTTAAATATATTTCCTTGCCGCCAGAAAAATTTTACCGATTACATAAAAACAACTTTTTCTCAGTAATGAAAGTGGGTATGATTGCAAAATTGGTTTCGTTACCAAGCTCTTGGTAGAATATTTCATAATACGTATATGTAATAATATATTTCACACGTTATATAATTCATACAATACATTCCGGAAGATGTCTCTTCCGCAATGTATGTTCGTTTTCGAATGTTTATAATAGAAAATAGGGATTTAAAATAACACAAATAAAATTCAGTCTTTTCTCAAAATACTATCTCGCTGGATGTTTTTAATGAATAAAGTATAGTGAAAATTGAAAAAAATAGAAAAATGCGTTCAAAAAAGTAGGCAACTACTTTTTTGAACGTATTTTTCTTAAACCTCTCGACATTCCCTTCCAAATTTTCAGGATGTAATTTCTCAGAATATTTACCAGGAAATTTAAAAGTATCGAAAAAAGATCATAAGAGGAAGCAAATTATCTAAAATAAGAACTTATTCGTTTCTGAAATGAGAGTGAGTATTAAAGAACAAGTACAAACACATTTGCAACGAATTTACAAATTTTTAATTTTAAATATTTTTCTTTTCTTACTTTTCCTTGTAAATATTATAATAATTAACTATAATTAAATTTCACTGACAAGCTTTAAATTACAGTATCTCCATGTGGTATAAGATTAAAATTAATTTAGGCTAACTTTCTCTTTCAACGCGTATATTTCTACTACGTGCATCAATCTCTCCTATGAACATGGGGCCGTTTGAGATACGTTGGGCTTTAGTAATGGTAAGTAATGTGTATTCATTACGTATCATAATTTATGTGAATACTTTGATAAAAACAATCTTGAACATACATGTAAACCAAATTGTTAACTCCAATAAGACAATTTTCTTCATAGGGTACAACAGTATTTTCCTGGATTACCTTCAATTCCTTTAAATTGAAGCATCTTTTGATTTATAAAAAACGTCTAATCCAGAGTTCTAAAGCATTATAATCGATTTGAATATATTTATTAGAACATATGAAAAATCAGCTGCGGTTCTGCCCTTTATTTGACGATTTGTGTATTTGATCTGATGACATACAATGGGTGCGTGCGGGTGTACATTTTTTATTTTCTGGAAATTTCAATTGAACGTCTATTCCTGCATTCCATACTTGAAAAATGTGGCGCAAATGTGATGTTAAAACTAATTCACAACAATAGTACATCCATTGATCGACATTCTACCGGCTATTTGTGCCCAATTTGTGATACCTTTAAACGTTTAAAGTAATGTAGCGTAGTTATAAGAAGCATGCTTTTGAGAAAATAAGGAAAGCAACGTATTGCCAAATTAACCCCTTTACGGCGCAGAGCGAGCTAGAATCGAAAAATGCTGGCCAAGAATAAGGAAATATTTTTTGAGTGTGAACTTTAAAACTTCGCATTGCCATACCTCAATAAGTTCTGCATATAATATTCCCAGACAGCGTCTAATGTGAGCTTGTTTTACTTAAATTGGAGGATCCGAGAGATGATAAGAGAAAGAAATATAACTTAAAAGACATGTTGCATGAAGTAAGTATTTCACCAGCAGAAGCTATATTCAGAGATCTGATGGAAGTGATTCAGTAATTCAAATATTCAACTGTGATCACTTAAAAAATCATAATTAAGCTTAAGGGTTGATTATTTAACAATGTATTGATTTTTTTCCCGATGATTCTGCTCATTTGGGTTTGGTTTGAGGCTGAAGAATTTTGCAAAAATGTAAACCTGGCATTATTCGTGAATTTTGGTCAAATTAGACCACCTGTAGAATTTTAATAGGTAGATATCAGCGTAGATAATTTGTTAGTAATAGACAGGATTTATTCGAGAATGGCCAGTACTAAAGTCCGCACTCAAGAAAAGGATTTTTTACCAGTTTTTTTCCGATTCTAGCCCACTGTGCTGCGCATTCAAGATAGCTCTACATTTTCTTTATTGGTATGATATTATTATAATAAAATACTCTCAGTTATTCGAGTTATTCGCCTTTTTTCTGCCTTATACGAACGAAATTTTACACGCCGCCGGTTACGCCGCGCCGCCGCCGACGATTAAGCAGTCAGCGTTCACGCCGTTACGCCGCCGCCGCCGGCTTCATTTTCCCCCTACGCCGCCGCTGACAAAAATCATAACGGCGCCCATGTCTAACTCGTATATTATATTTTCATTGAAATACAATGTATTGGAGCAAATAGATCAAATTCATCAAGCCTTCATGACATTCTTAAATCACAGTCCTCCCAAAGAAAGACAATTTGCACTTTTGGCCTTAATCCTTGATCGCCACTGCACCTGCCGCACTATTAGTTTACTATTGTTGTGTTGCAGTTGTAACAACAGATGAACATTCACAGTTGACAGAGAGTACGAGCAGCCATTTCTGCGAGATGTATGCAATATTCACACCTCAGTAATTGGCGATTTTCTGTAAATTTAATTCATTTTACGTAAATAAATATGCCTTTCGTGTATAGTCGAGTGTGTTTATGATAAATATTATCAAAATCAATAGCCTCGACTACATTCTTATGATCAATAATTATCGCTTATCGACATATTTCCAAAGGATCTCAATTGACGTCATGTTTAATGCTGCGCCAGTTAAAAAGTCTTGAAATGTGAAGCATGAGTTTACTTTCAAAATGACTGGCACCAGTAATCATTGCAAGTGGAAACACAGCTTAACTAGCGGATTATAATTAGTACAATTGATCAACTTTCCAGTCATAAACATACTAATCTCGGACGACTGAATACAATTTGCCAACGAACTTTGTAATAAAAGCTTCTTCTCTTAACTTTAATTTCCTCTTCGATTTTCAAAATGAAATTTCACCGGGTTTCACCAATTACTTTTAACTTTGTAAAATGTTGAGCGACAGCTTAGAGATGAGATTGTTAATAATAATAATAATAATAATAATTACAAAAGGACTTAATTAGGGGAAGATTGAGACAAGGAAGTCTTAAATCTAACCCTTCATTGTATGAGAAATGAATGGAAATAGATAACAAAAGAAGAAAACTACTACGTGGATTAAAAAACCTAAGATAAGAACTTAGGAAACATTTCCACTAGAGGAAAACAATTACTAGAAGAGGAGTGTGAAAAACCTGCGAAGCCGACACATAGATAGCTAAATTTGATGATGAAAGTAGATTAAAAGAGTTATAAAAAACAAGAAGAAAAATTGATTGAGGTATACTAAATAGAATGAACCAATGATGACACATTTACATAAAAATCAGTATCTTGCAAATAGAAACTAATTACAATATGAGTTTAAAATACAACAAAATGAGATGCATCAACAGTAAAAAATAAAAATTATATATAAGGAAAGGGTTGAGGTGACTTTGCACATAAGGGCGTGCACCCAGGAAAATTCCCAAGGAAAAACGGACTTGAAAAAAGACTGACGGGGCCAGGAATCGAAACCGGGATCTTCCTCTATCTGGGAGGCTGCTTTAACCATCTAAACTACTCGGCCAGAACATTTTAACAAGCCTTTTTTGGGGACTTATTGTGGGGACTGGGGAAAAATTATTTACATGAAAATAACATAATAGAGAAACAGGATATTCACTAAATTATACTAAATTTGCCAGTTATTACCATTAAATTAGCATTAACAGGATTTCGCTTAATAAAAGCTCGTCAAATACTCAGAATGATAAGAGAACTAAAAAATACAAGCAAATACTTGGTAAAACTACTAAAAAGTCTAAAACAGTTTAAAAAGACAAAAGAAGAAAACACTATAAAAATTACAGAATATGGTTTTAATATGTAGAGACATATGGTTGATATTGAGAGACCAGACAAGATCATCGCTTAAATTAAAATACGAGGAATAAAATAGAGTAAGAACTGCGTGCGTTACTGTTATTCATTTTGAACAGTTGAAATTGGAGAAATAGATCCCAATACAAAACATATGCTGCAAGGTTTGGGGAAAGGAGTACACGTTAATATTTTACCAGAAGTTCCACAGGAAGAGCCAATCTAAACATCTTTCAATAATAACCCCATTTTAGGATATTGTTGAAGTTGGCACAAAAGAAAATTCTTTTATTAAAAACATAAGAAAGACGTCATAATTAAAGCTCTACTATGCATACATTTTGATATAAATATCTTATAGACAATAACTAGTGTTTTTTTTAATATATTCCGCTTCCTTCTTCTTATTATTTGGTTATCTATTTCCATTAGTATTAGTTTCACTATTTAAAAAATGAAACTCAGTGTTATATATAGTCTGTTCTTAATTGAACTTTACACACATTTCTAACGAGAAAGGCAATTCGAGGCGTCCAGAGTCGAACCAAGGATACTTTGGACGGACAAATATCAATATGTAATACTTCACCTTTAATACTCGACGTTTAATGACTCAGAAATATTTATAATCTTATCCTATGTCAGGAAGTGCATGATATTAATGTTCAAACATTCCTCCCGTGTATTTCTTGTGGGAGTTGCTGACATCAGATACATAAATATATACACAACCATGATTATTATATAAGATGTATTATTAACATCATTATTATGTCATTCTGGTAATCTATGACAATACAAAGGTTCAAAATGTCTTGTCACAATATTTATTTACTGGGCCATTCCATGCCAAGTGGTCTAGTGGTCCCCGCTCGACCATCACGGATTTCGATGAAATTTTGTATGGACATTTACACATATCTCTTATGAACATTTGTAAAGCTTTACTATCGCCGATGGTATAGTTGCTGAGATATAGAAGATTGTTTGACCCCGTGTCGCTGCCTTCTTCAACATGACTATGAGTTTTCAGTAACTTTGAGGCGTTGTATCTCAGAGAAATGTTTTATGAAGTAAACATACATTGGCTATCTTAAACAACTTTTTGCGCTCTATTAAACAAAGTAATAAAAATAACTGTAAGAGCGACCTCCTTGCAGAAAATTCTGTGCAAAACGCCCAAAAAATTGCGGATCGAAAAAAAATTAAAACTTTGGCTTTTTATATTTCAAGAAGAAATGATATAATCAACGTGAAATTTATCGAATGATAACATATCAATACATAGTTTATAAATATAAAGTTTCATATTCCTAGTACTATCCATTATTTTAAAAATTGAGTCAACATTTGACAATTTTTGTAAAAAAGCCAAAAATAGGCTATTTTTACCCCGCTTTTACAAAAAAAGACCCTCTGGAATTTCTTTTGAAAAATTTTTATTAAATAGAGAATGATTTCAACCCTCTAAAAAAGTATACCTAGTTTTTCATCTCGAGCATATAAGGCCCTAGAAATAGGGACAACTATGAGGATGACATTTGTAAAAACGGCAAAAATAGGTTATTTTCTGACCGCTCTTAGAAAAGAAAGACCTTTTCGATACTCTTGTAAATAATTTTTATTTGAAAGAGCATGTTTCAAACCTCTTAAAAAAGTACACTTGGTTTTTCATCGCGAGCACGTACAGCCCTAAAAAAATTAACAAAGTTGAGAACGTTGCTATGGTGGCGCCACATGCCTTCTGTTGTTTATCGTCCTGGTTATTTTATGTAGACATTTTTAGTATATTGCGTTGGTCCATGACTGGTACTGGTAGTGACATCGTCACTACCAGTTCAGGCATTTGAACCAGTAACCCCATCGCCGTAGGGGTCACGCCCGATAGCCATGCCATACCAGCCGTACTGCTTTTACTGTTCGTTCTGATACCCTAAATGTTTTCGCTGTAAGTGCTATCGACCAACTCTTTGGGGCCAATGTCAATAGTTGAACTTTCATTGATCTATCGGATATTTTAATTTTTGTTTGAATTTCTTTTATTAGATCAGCATGACGAGTATTTCTCAACATCACACTGACTAGTTTGTCCTATATCTTCAGCTGATATTCCAGCGGCTAACGTTATTTTGTCTGTTACTACTTTCTGCTTGCGTTCAATTTTTCGTTACACGTAGGTTCACTTTATCCCTACTACTCACTCTCCGAATTTTTAACGGAGTAGATCCCAAATCCGTAGAACTTCGATTTACCGTGCCCGAAATATCCATATCGCAATTTTCCGAAGACGAAGAGTCAGTAGTGTTTTGGACCATAGAAACATATTTGGCTGTATATCTTGGAACAAATTTTTTGACCAGGCTTCACATTTGTTTTTGCCCATTTTTGCAAATCATTAGACAAGGCTAGATTGACTTTCAGCAGCCCATGTTTAGCTGTATGTTTTTTTTTTGTTCAATGGGTTGCAGCATGACTTTTGCTTAATTTAATACTTTTCTAAAGACATTGCTTTGTGATAGAAACAGATTTGATCGTAATCTGTGATCTCAACCTCCGATCGCAGAGAAATGAGCACTTTTTCGTGCAACGATAAATTGTGTACATATTGCAGCCCAATTTTATTGGAATAAAATGAACCATGATGGCAAATGGACGAAAGTTTTTCCCCAACAACGCAGAAGGGCAAGGTGGGATTTTCATCTGACTCTTAGACATCCATTCAAAATTAGTGAAATCGCAATATTTAGTGCAATAATGCAAATTCTGAAAAAAGAAGTTATAAAAATATGATGGAATACGACAAATACAGCAGCTCAGTTCAAAACGTGGCCATGCGAGAGTGCTATGTCAATAAAATAATTACAGAATACTAAGCAGCTGTCAATTTTCTAGAGTAACCTCAAGTGGAGTATGGATGAAATTTGAAGGATCCAAGAAATGAAAATATGGCAAAACTCACTATTAAAAAAAAACTCGAAGTAACACACAACAGAATGGCTACATAGCCACGACTTAACCGAAGTCTCTACTAAAGATTCTTTACCCATGTTTCAACAGAAACTTTGTTATAATTTGTTACTTTAGTAAATTAACTAACTTAGAAGTTAATTTAGTTTACTAATTATTCTCCCATTCTGTCCATTGTTAACCCTCTTCCTCCTCCCCCTAACACCTCTCCCACTATCAACAGTAGCTAATCTGATTGGTGCCTTGGTTTTTTATTCTTTGTGTATATATATATGCAGTCATGAATAACTCTTGTGCTTGATAATGGACTAAAGTCTGAAACCGGTCGCAGATATTAAAAACTTTAAAAGTGGAATTTGTGTAAGTTATTCCCACCCATTTACTAGGAAGGAGTTCCACTAAGTACTGGCTCCACTGGTACTGGTAGTGACGATGTCACTACCAGTACCAGTCATGGACCAACGCAATATACTAAAAATGTCTACATAAAATAACCAGGACGATAAACAACAGAAGGCATGTGGCGCCACCATAGCAACGTTCTCAACTTTGTTAATTTTTTTAGGGCTGTACGTGCTCGCGATGAAAAACCAAGTGTACTTTTTTAAGAGGTTTGAAACATGCTCTTTCAAATAAAAATTATTTACAAGAGTATCGAAAAGGTCTTTCTTTTCTAAGAGCGGTCAGAAAATAACCTATTTTTGCCGTTTTTACAAATGTCATCCTCATAGTTGTCCCTATTTCTAGGGCCTTATATGCTCGAGATGAAAAACTAGGTATACTTTTTTAGAGGGTTGAAATCATTCTCTATTTAATAAAAATTTTTCAAAAGAAATTCCAGAGGGTCTTTTTTTGTAAAAGCGGGGTAAAAATAGCCTATTTTTGGCTTTTTTACAAAAATTGTCAAATGTTGACTCAATTTTTAAAATAATGGATAGTACTAGGAATATGAAACTTTATATTTATAAACTATGTATTGATATGTTATCATTCGATAAATTTCACGTTGATTATATCATTTCTTCTTGAAATATAAAAAGCCAAAGTTTTAATTTTTTTTCGATCCGCAATTTTTTGGGCGTTTTGCACAGAATTTTCTGCAAGGAGGTCGCTCTTACAGTTATTTTTATTACTTTGTTTAATAGAGCGCAAAAAGTTGTTTAAGATAGCCAAAGTGTGTTTACTTCATAAAACAATTCTCTGAGATACAACGCCTCAAAGTTACTGAAAACTCATAGTCATGTTGAAGAAGGCAGCGACACGGGGTCAAACAATCTTCTATATCTCAGCAAGTATACCATCGGCGATAATAAAACTTTACAAATGTTCATAAGAGATATGCGTGAATGTCCATACAAAATTTCATCGAAATCCGTGATGGTCGAGCGGGGCACTTCTCTGAAATCAGACCACTTGGCATGGAATGACCCTACTTTATTATTCCATACATTATGTAAATTTTGTATTTTTTCCCTATTCCTTGTAAAATTTCATTCAATTTCAATCCTTTTATTTGTGATATTTCAGCAGTGAAATGTTTTTTTTCGATTCTAAATAAAATGGGTGATTTCTCTTTCATAAATAAATCCTCTTATACAGGGTTTCCCAATTCTTTTCTGTGATGGAACACTTTGCAAACCTGGGAAATTTAACGGAACACTCAGCTTATTTTCATTTAGGTAATTCTATTTGTAGAATTTTAAAAATCACTTAATTACAACTTATTAAGTATTTAGTAATTATTTTTAAATATTAAACTATAATGTTATAACATGAACATAAAAATATGAATAAATATTCTCCTCTTTCTCTCTTTTATTCTCCAATTCTCCATCGACAGCCCAAATTGTCGCGGAACACCTATTCAGGTTCAGTGGAACACAGTTTGGGAAACACTGCTCTAATAAATTCAAATGAATACTCTGAATAAATTAGCATATTCTAATAAACTAACTACCTAACTAATTAACTACCTAATGTTATATAACAATTCATGTCTTAACTTTGCCTTGTGCTTTTGAGTATTTCTGTGACAAAGTCGAAACCAATGTAAAAATCTAATATATTAAAAGCAATAGTGTGTTTGCACATCATCATATATGATTATATATGTGTATCTATGTAACCATAGATACAACTATACAAATAAACAATTAAAATAAAAAGCATTGCTCAGTGTGTATGTGCTATTTGAAATTTTTCACCACTACAGTTTTGAGTTTCTGCATTGTAACTAATTTAAATATATTAAGTAAATGAATAGAAAACCTTATTTTGGTCGATTATTCTTGTTTCCGAATTGAATTTTCGAGATTTTTTAGGGAATACACGAAAAGTTTTGTGAGTATAAACAGCCAGTCCCCCTGACGACAAATGCCAATGTTGAATCCGAGATCCTGCTTTTTGGCATATTTGAAATAAAGAAGAATAGAATAGTTGCTGGTTTTATTCACATTGATTAGCATAATCAATCGTTGGAAGTGATTTAAACGATCGATTTTCGAAAAACGAAATGTGAGTTAATTTGATACTGATTGTTGTATTCAGTTAAATTCATTTGTATTGTTTTGGAAATGATTTAATAATCTGTTATCGAAAATCGAAAAAGTGAGAGTGACTTTGATTGCTGCATTCAATTCAATTCAGTTCTTTAGTTATCTTCCAGTTGATCGTCGTCAAATTCAATAGTACGCATCAACACATCAAATTTTGCGGCAAATAATGGATAGTAGTAAATGATTTTTATATAAATAACGAAAATTCTCCATCCAAACGCGAGAGCCGAGCTAGCGTAACGTACCATGTTCTCCATCTTTCTTTTCTCTCCCTCTATTTTCGAGAGAAAGGCTCGCCAGCCCGAAATTTGGACTTAGAATTTCTTGGTGGGTCAGGGGTGGTAACTTTTTTTTGCTGTTAGCTGTACATATTTCTCTATTCATAGATGTACAAAATAAAATAGTAGTTTGCAGCTGTAAACAACATGCTGAGAGTAACCAAAAGTATTATATCGACAAACTGATGCCAAGACAAATTTCATTACACATACACTACACCTTTTAACCTACCAATTGTGTTACATATTTTATTCATATTAAAAAAATAAACGTTCCTTTGGGAAGATATTTTTTTAAGCAAACACCATCAATTAAGATACACGGTCAATATCTTTCTCAAGAATAACTTATTAGCTGCATTAACCAACATGAAAAACATGTCATCACAGCTGCTTCCATTCAATCAGAATAAAACTTCAAAAACTTCAATGTCTTGAATTTGATCAAAATCTTAGAGGCCAATTAAAATAAAATCACTTAAAAATATTTTTGGAGACCACTTTGAAAACTTGTCCAATTCAACAGCTGTTTGCCACAAAAATTTGATAGAGCTATCTTAACGGCAATATACTTGAAATTAGATTCGAAACATAGTAAGTTGAAGATTCTCAGTTGAATAGATTGAATTAAAACCTCATTGTAACTCAAATTGGTGTTATATTGACGAGTTTAATTTTAAAAAATGGAAAACATTTTTCTTTGACACTCTTATGAGGCGGTAAAAAGTAAGGGACAATTTTTGGTACCTACTTGTTGTTATATCATTACTTAGCAATTGCGAAGTTAAGATCAAATGATAAATTATCTGAATACACATTGACAAATATTCCATTTATCCATAGTACCAACAATAGAACTACAGTAGAGGATCGTTTATCCGAACATCTAAAAAACAAACACATCCAAAAAAGGAACATTTCACGATAGATATACAGTAATTTTGAAAGCCACCGCTACGTGTGTTTTGCACTGCCCTTTTGCAGGTGTGAACGAGTAAGTATTTATACAATATTAATTAACCTTCTAAATGGATAACAAAAAGATGAAAAAGTGTCCTGTAACTACTTCAAGCAGTGGGAACGTCAAGAGAAAAAGGCAGGTGCTGACGTTACAGCAAAAAGTAGACACAATAAACAAACTAGACCGTGGCGTCATTTCATCCGATCTTCAGCAGGAATACAATATTAGCAGGAAAACTATACATGATATAAAATCACAGAAGGACCGAATTCTTCAATTTGTTGCAGAATCTGACTCAACGGTAGTCATTCCGATAAGAAAAACCTTACGGGGACAGTCCTGTATAGTTTTCTTTAAATAAAATATTTCAATAATATTTATGTGCATTATCGTCACTTATTTCGTACTGTAACCCATAAGAGCCTTTTTTTTCAGTTCCTTTTTCTCACTCAGGTTTAAATACCTCTTATCCAAACATATTCTTTATGAGAAATGACTTTGGTCCCAAAAAGTTCGGATAAACGATCTTCTACTGTAATTAAGTTTTAAAAATAGTACCGTCTCTGAAATTGTCAAACCCAACCTAACGATCCAAAGTACAGAATAAACAAATGTGTTTATCACAAACACAGTCACAGTTCAAGAAAATGATTGTTGAATACAAAATACAATACAAATTTCAACTAAATGAAGATGAAAATGACAAATATGTTCCATGGACCATATTGAAGGTGATTTTCGATGAACTAGATTGACATCTGATGCACAATTATTTCCAGGAAGCTGTTAGAGCTACGGAAAAGAGAAGAGAAGTGTTAGTGACCAGAAAAATCAATTTAAATCAAAAAGATAATAAAAAGGCAAAAAAACGATTAAAAAACATGAAAATTAGATTCTTAAAATCAATAAAATGAAACCCTTAAAAAATAAATATCGTATTTTGAGTGAATAAACTGATGAAATGAATCAAAAAGTAATTTTTTGATAAAGAAAATCAGTAAATAAAATAAAGAAATTGGTAGTAAATGAATAAAACAACTGGTTGAACTTATTAAATGCTCTTAAGTGATGGAAAAATGAAATCAATCATTGATTTGAAATAACCATTTAACAAACATGGATAAAAGATTGATTAAGAAACAAGAAATAACAAAATAAAACAAAAATCTTGAAATAACTAAAGAAAATCATGAAATACATAAAATAATGATGTATTTTCTTGGATAAGACAGAATAAATAAGTAGAAAAAATATCAATAAAAATTCAACTATAGTTAAACTATCCGGGATGGTCTAAAGAGGTTCCAGAGAATTTAAAAATGATCAGTAACAATCTACGAGTCGATTTGTAATTCAATTATGAAAATTAAATATTACTTTTTTAACATTTGAAGTCCATGGCTGCAAATGCAAAAGAGAAACATGCAAATTGATCGTTATCAAAAGTAAATAATGAGTGAAAAATGCTGAAAATAGACGCAAGACTAAAAATGACTTGGTCTACACAAATCTTATCAAATCATGGGGAAAAATGAGGAAATGTATACCAAACAGTCCAGTTTTTTAACATTTTTTGGTAAACTGCTATAAAAAGCGATAATTTTTTTCTAAACAGAAAGAGAAATCATCAAAAACTTAGCAACGAGACCAACCCTGAATGGTATAACTTGAATTTGAAGACACTGAATTATGATTAGCGTGCTTGGTTTATGAATTTTTTGAGGGATGCTTAAAGGCATCGCTTTGATTTTCGGGAATTTTATATAATATTTCCTGAATAGGTAGAGAATCAAAACTATAGGAGCCTAAGATATAGTCATGGGCTATCAAAAACATAAATGACATTCACCGAAAATATACTGTGATCGATGCTAGGACGATGCAAAAATCTGTCCTTTAAAATAAATTGAGGTAGTTTTTCGTTCATTTTTTTGATGCACTTATCGAAATGATAAGAAGTTCTTGCATATATGGAAGATGCATTTTAAGACTAGGGTTTTGAAAAAAATTAGGTAAGACCGTACTATTCCTGGGTTAGATGCCGGGGCACATTAAAATTTCTCACATAAGGAATATAAGGGAAAAGTAAGATGTGGTTTGAGGCAGTTGCAGCCAATATTTCTGCCTGAATTTTCACACATAGTTATAGATAGTGAACTGCTGTTGTGCTGCATAGTAAATATCACCAGGAAGACTCGGATTCGATGTCGGACAGATAAATTGCAGCAAATATTTTCATTCCATTTTTTTTTCTCGATATGATGCCGACTTTAAATTAGTGTAATCGATATGCTTGCAGTATGCAAGCAACATTATTATTAATTGTATATATATAATTATTATTAATTATATGTATTACGAGTAAAATGTTGCTTGCATGCTGCAAGCATATCGATAACACTAATTTAAAGTCGGCATCATATCGAGAGGGTCCTCAAAAGATAAAAAAAGGAGAATTCTTGAGAACGAACGCAATTTATTTTAATTGGAGAAATTTGCACCCAACCGGCGACAAACTCACAAACATTTGGTGTCAGTTTCATAAATATACAGAAAGAAGGGAATATTTTTCGTGACCACTTTGATTTGGTATTTCCTATTCTACCAGGATATAGCTTAAAATATTTTCAAAAGCTATTTATAAATAATTGGAAATTTCTGCCATATGTTTCAAATAGTAGAGACGCCTGGTGTTGAACTCAGGATCATTTGGAAGATTTGAATAGATATGAAATGCCCTGATAGAAATAAAATCAATTTGATTCAAGCTTTGGAGTCAATATCACCAGGGAAGGAGCAAAATTAAGACTCCGTTTTCCTCATCTGAAACGCATACGGTAATGTAAATGGATCTCTGGGATCCAACCAAGGACAATTAGGGAAACCTTAAAATATGTATACGAAATGTATCTATGGTTTCTATTTACATGCCGAGTTCTAAAAAATCTTAAAAATCGTAGAAAATTCTAATTTTAGAGACGTCTAGTGTCAAACCCAGGACCTATTGACAGATGCGAGTAGACATTTGCTAGGACCTGTTCTTATTTAATTGAAAGCTTGAATTCCATATCATAACGGGAAAGTCCTGAAATAAGACTGCACTATCCCCATCTGAAATGCTGACGGCAACGTAAATGGCTCTCTGGGATCAATAGAATTTTATTTAGAGTTCCTCTTACCGAACATATGTTGGCAATTGAGCAATAATCAGAAATGATTATTTTTATATATTATGCTTTAATTTTAGTGTTACTTATTTTCATCACAATTGTATTTAATCACCACTTTTGATGCCAGTTTTTAGTGCTATATTTCACTCTTTTAAGTTTAGGTAATATTTAGGTTAGTTAGGTTAGGATGAATACAAGGGATGCGTAATACATAGCCGACTCCAATCCACAGCCAACCTCAGCCTTTACATAGTGTACTCTTTTTTAACAAATGAGGACAGGACAAACAGCTATTACTATTCGAAAAATTTCTAAGTACATATTTACATGGAGAAATAGCTACGAGGCATCATGATTTCCGTCCTGAGCTATATGGCAACTCGCAGAGTATTAACGTCAATACAACTTGTATTAGCACGGAAGAAATATTCTCTGCTATCAGTACATTAAATAGGAATTAAATAATTACATTATCTTTTTTCTTAAAGTACTTCAGATGAATTTAAAAACTACTCGATATTGGCTCTCTTTAGAAAAAATTACCACGATATCCCATGCTGGTTTTGTGACTAAATGTAAACAGTTATTTGTTATTAATGTAAATATGGGGTACGGGATAACTTACATCACCACCCGAAAAAGATGCATGAATAAAATTGTACAGAATCAGAGTGTTGTGATAGTACTCCACTGAAGTATGTGGTACATTGTTAAAAAATGAGTGATTTCTTTTCTTTGAATCGATAACAGAATAAATTGTAGGAAAAATATCTGTCTATAATGGCATATCCCGAGCAGCCACTAAGTTATGAGAGTAAAAGTAAATTAGCATCGGAGGAATGTCCTTAGCAGAGGAATAACAAGCGTTCATTTGTCATAGTTTTGTCCTCCTCAGGCTTTTCCCCGCACCGAGGGAAGGACGCCACTGGAGCCAATAGTAGCAATGAAGAGGTGTTTAGGCCTCTCAAAAAACAGCCTATTTTGAATTTCCACTGTGCATGATGTTCGTCTACGGTCGTTAGAACGTAGTTAAGTGATTTCAAATAGCAGCGTTCATTTGTGAGACTGCGTTGAAAATATTCCCGTCGACGAATAATTTTTCTACCGGAAAGATTATATGTATTATTCAGCAAAATGAATTGATGAGTAAAACCAGCAGATAGTAATTCCTGACTGCGGCATTGAAATCGATAAAATATTTACTAAAAACAGTAATTTTGCGACCAAAAAAAGATAGGAAAAAATCGAATAAGTAGGTATCTAACCATGTTACATCACCTTCAATGTTCGAGATGCTAACCATTACACCAAGGAAACCATGCCAAGTTGGGCTGATGTTTTGCAATTAATTCAAATTAGAATTTGACGCTGATTTTTAAATTCATCTTACAAAAAAACTAGGAAGTGTTTGTTTAAACGGTTTAAACTCTAATAGAGTAGTTGCAATATGCAAAATACAATATATAATAATGTATTCGCCTAATACAATATACAGGCCATCTGTTAAACTTCGGCAAAAAGAATCCATCCCACCCCCACCTCATGGAGAGACGCTCCCATGGTCCTTAGTTTGTATATAAAATACATTGTAAACCAGTGAAGATGTACTTTTTGGATGAAAGACGTTATTTTTTTATTTAAATTCTGCATCAGGTTAAATTTCTCTCACCGCAGTGTCGTACATGGGAAAGTTCTTCCGGAAAAACTTCTGTAAAGAAATAAAAGAATAATCTGAAAGGATTTGTCGGTCGTCCTTTACTGCCCGTTTGCCCTTCTTTAGCTTACCCTCCCCCATCTCCTTATTCCCCTAACTACCCATTCCACCATTGCTAGGAGAATAGACAGCGGCAAATTTTGGAACTAAATAGAGAGAGCTATAGAGAGGATATTTTTCAGGCCTGACGACTCCCCTTAAGCACATTCTAAGTGGACTTAGCACTCTTTTGCATACACTCCTATTCTCATCTGATCTAGAGGCACAACATTTGCAACAACTAAAAGGAATTCGGCAGTAAAGATTCTTTCAGCTTGCGTTCAAAAGAGCAGGATGAAAAAAGAGACATTCGTACGTGTCTTTAGATGGGCGTCGGCAGAACAGTGAAGTCCTCACCGTTCCGTACTCGGACCCTTGGGGCCCTCCCCCGGGCCCGCACAGCGCCTGCAGCTTGCTGACGTAAGGGTCGTAGTTTTCGAGAGTGATTTTCTCTTTTCCTTGTTCGAAGATGGGCTGCATAAGTGCTCTAGGAGCGAGATCACGTTGTTGTGGAGGGAGTATTCATTGAGGCTATGGCCTGCTTCTCCTGGGGAGAGAGGATCTACGAAATAGAGACAATGTTGCTTATTGTCCATTACGGTTTACCACAAAATACCTTTTTTTGTTCAAAATTTTTAGTCAGTAAAAAGGTGTCCCTATGGTCACATATTTACCCAAAAAATTTTTAATCAATTCGAAAAACATTTAGCACTCTCTTCAACGGGCCTTAAGTTTAATTTTTACGTCAAAAACGTAGATTTCCATTTTTTTAGACAGAAATACAAAGCAAGTTTTTGTTTTCAAGTACAAGCTACGTGAAATAAGCACATTTCTTAGAAAAGAGCACTATTTCATTTTCTAAAAAACAAACCACGATGTGCTTATTGATTTTCTTTTGAAAAAAGAAATCATAAAAATATACATGAAATTTTTGTAAAATAAAAATACATGAAGAGATGAATATAATTTGCGATTAATAAATATGCGTCACATCTTCAGAGGCAGATGCAGCGGCCGGATGACCAGTTGCGGCCTCGGCAGCATCTCCTCCGCTATCCTCTCCGGTTGCTCCTGCAGCGACAGAGGCTGAGGTTGGACCTCCTGGACCACAGATTCCCTCGACCCCACCATGCATTCCCTCTCATCTTCATCATGATCATCTTCGTCAACTTTTTCTACGAAAATGAATTATTAGATAAGAAGTTGTTGATAAGAAACACTGATTTAGTTATAGAATTTCAATGAATTACGATATTGTCTTATTGTAAACAGTACTCTTGTAATTGGTCATTAATATTCCAAATATAACAACCTTTAAGAAATGCCGTGATAGCTTAAATATAACTTTTGTTTTTTCCATAGAATTTCACTTGTTTACACCTATATTTACTTTGCTTTTATCGCCTTGATTCTGTGATTTTATTTTATTTTTATGTTAGCACTAGAGTATGTAAACAACGTAGAAACGCTCATAAAACTGATAATTTCCTAATTTCAGGACAATTTTCCCACATTTGTGAAGATTTGTATCACTTTGAGGTACTTTGTGCACTTCCAATCACATTCTACATGTCCGAAAGCAGTTCAACGCTACGGTGACCAATACAAATAACCGGATTTTCTACTGTTTACGCTGTCACGACATTCACTGATAGATTAAACGTAAACTATGAAACTTTTTGCGTCACTTGCAAAGGTTATTTACGTTCGGAACGCGTTTAAAATACATTATTCGCGATTTTTTTCGGTCGGTGTAACGAACCACGTTATTTTAAGATTTTGAACACCATGCGCTTACTGGCTGCTGGCGGCAGCTGCCGGAACGGCCGGAACCAAGGAGAGGGGTTGGGGGAAAATAGCCGACGTACGAAATGCCGCATTGGGAACCAAAATATCAATATGAAACAATATGTTTGGGCAATCATTTGGAAACTGGTCGGATCATAAGAAATTTTTCGGGGTCGGTAAAGAAAGTTCTGGAAGCCGAGCTGCCGATGGATGTTAGAAAGATTGTATGGGGGCGAGAATATAGGAAATTAAACACGAAATTCCGTGAGATGATGTAGTAAAAACGTACCCAGTGACGATGGAGCTAGTTTAAACGTTTAAAAAAAAGCAGGATTTGATATATTAGCGTACTAAAATACATTCAAGTGGATACCATTTGTTTACTCGGTTGCCAGGAACAACGTTAGCGTTTGTACGAGTACGAGGAGTACGAGTTTGTAGATCCTTCATCATGACTATATTTTTACCGCGAATTATCTAACATTTATGATTCGAAACAAATATCCTTAAATGCTTTCGTGTAGACGATGTATGAGAACAAATCAAAGTTCTCAATAAACTTACATGATAATAATCGTTGTTTTATACATATGATTATACGATGTCAGTAACTCCCGTAAGATATACAAATTTTTGAACTTTAATTTCATGCACTTCCCGACAAAGGATTGGATCATATATTTTTAGTCGTTTAATGTCCATTGGGGTATTACATACATACATTTGGTAAATTTCTAGAAGAGGTACCGACAACTAAAAATAGCAAAATTGTGCCCATATTTAAAAAAGATAAGATATGAATAATTATTGCCCCATCTCTGTTCTACCTGTTTATTCAAAAATCTTTGAGGCTGTAATTGCAAGGTGAATTGTCTCATACGTCAATAAGTATAATATTTTAGCTAAATCCCAATTTGGTTTTGTTAAGGGTACATCAACAGAGCATGCCATTTATAGCTTCATGAATTCTGTTCTGGAAGGTCTCAACAGACATGAAAATGTAATTGGTATTTTCTGTGATCTCTCCAAGGCCTTTGACTCAGTAGATCATTGTATCCTCCTACTAAAATAACATTTCTATGGCATATTAGGGGTCGCTAACAACCTTATAAAATCCTATCTCTTTAATAGAAGGCAATATGTTTCTATTTACTCTAAAATAGAACAGAAGAAAGGTTTTTCTACTCTGTCACCTCAGGAGTTCCGCAAGGGTCCACACACTTTACTGTTCCTCTTACACGTCAATGATCTTACACCTGGTATAAGTGCATGAAGTATAAGCATCCCAGAAGAAAAATTGCCCTTATAAATAGGATTGCCCTCACTTAATACAACAGCGTTAGTTCAATAACAGCAGAGAATTTATCAAATATTGGCATAAAATACACACTTCATCAACTCACAATAAAATATATTTACATGTCCAATAGGTGCTGAGTAATTAGTATAAATATATCTTGTTTAGGTTACATATACAAAGGTTGTTGTAAATAAAAACTGATAGGGCACAATAACAAAACAATAATTATAAGATAAATACAAATAGTATGAATCCAGTAGATATAAAAATACTAACATATTTCATACTATATATGCCGGCGTATAAGTCGACCCCTAAAATTTTGAGGTGAATTTCAGGTTTTATGTTCAGCGTATAAGTCGACCCAAAAAAATAAGGCATCACCACTACCCCAGCTCTATTTAGTGTAAAACTATGAAATCTATGAATGTACGACAGCTTAAGGATTATTTACCACGTAAGATTAAGAGGCTATATTAAATATATATTAGAGAAATATTGGTAATATCAAATCATGACATTGCTAAAACAACTTCCCTTAACTTCTGATGCTAAGTCGAATCATAACAATTATATAAACAAAAACAAACCTTGATGTGCTTATTGATCTTCATTTGTAAAAAGAAAACATCAAAATATATATTAAATTTTTGTAAAATAAAAATACTTGTGAAGCAATGAACATAACTTGTGAAGAATAAATATGCGTCAATTTTTTTTATTCAAACAAACATTTACTTTTATAATTTATTTATATAAAAAGAAATTTCTTTTAAAGATACGAAATGGTTTTAATTTAAATCTTTTATTATGAAAACATGTCTTAACATACCATACTTTCAGCCACAATTGTATTTTGTAATGAAATTCCTATTCTTCCACATTTGACATTCCAAGGGGTTAAATTTTATTTTCGGTGTATAATTCGAACCCTAGTTCTTGAGATATCTTTTTGGGCTTCAAAGGTCGACTTATATGCCGGCATATACAGTAACACAAACAAATAAGCATAGAGACGTGTAGGTTACAAATAAAATGTTTTTTGTAAATTATTAACCCATTGTGCACATAAACATAATAAACATGTGTAAATTAAAATCAAATATTATAATATGAACAGAAATAAATTGAACATATTACTAAATTGAAATAATGTGCACATTATACAAAAAGTAAATTGAATTCCATCAAATCAAAAAACAAAAATGTTCAATATCATTGTTAGTGAATAGCCAAGTTTTAAGGCTTCTTGAAAATTTCATTGTTGAAGCAGATTTCGTTGGGTAATTTTGAAAACATCCTTCGGCACTGCCAAATTTTCTGATTTCTTAATGTTTTGTATGCTATAAATGAGCAAAGGGTAAACTAGGAATCCTATGAAATGGACTGTTTGCCCACCATTAGCGTTCATTCTTTCACTACAAAGAACAACAATCTTAACAACCTAAAAGTTGAATCATGATGTTCACAAAAATATAAGAATAATATTTATGCAACTAACAAGACTATAAATGCATTAAGTTCCTTAATACACAATCAATAATAATGTTAGTCTACAAATCCTACTTAATGTGTACTATGGTTATATTTACTCCAGGGTCACATTTAATTTATAATATTGGCAATGTGCCTTGCCCTGATGATTTAAATTTGGTGTATCACTATCCTCAATGTTCAACAACTTTATGTTACTGTATTAAAATAGGAAGAATTAGCAATATAAGTTATTTAACTTAAATAACTTATAACTTTGTATCAGTCTCTAAAATGGGATTACCTCTTATACTTCTTATTTAAGGAATTGCCTATAAACATTTTATTTTCTACGTAATTAATGTACTTTAGGTTTTAAAAAAAGTTATATACCATGCATTATCAGTCTAAGTTAAATCATGGCATAGAATTTTGGGGAGCAGCTTACAACAATACGCTACAGCCTGTAATTATTTTGCTGAAAAGAATTATCAGATGTATTTGTTTAAAAAATAATCATGAACTATCTTTCCCTTTATTGTTATCCTTGAGTCATTTGTTTTTATTTAAGGTGTTAACATTAGTTTATTGCTGACTCTAAATTTAATTTAAGAAAAAGAAATGTTTTTTTTTATTAAGTCAATTTTTACTTTTTTTCAAGAAATGTTTTGTTTACTTAGGACCAAACATTTTTAATTTGTTACAAAATGATATAAAAAGTGCAAAATGCACAAAAACATTTTTTAGACTGGCTAAGTTTTGGTTTTTGAATGAGGGAATTCCAAGTCTTTCTTAAGTTTCAGTAGTTTCTTTTCTTAAATTTTAATATACATGTTTCTTTTATGTTCACATCATTTTTTTGTATTTTAATACGTCAAATTATGAATTATGTGCTATCAGTTAATGCTCTTTTTGTTTGCAATGCATGAATGTACTCTTATTGTATGATGATTGCCTCCACACAGGTGTCTTTTGTGGCAACCTAATGCTTTCTAAGCATTTTTTGTCAAATTTGATTTAATTTTGAAAGCAATAAACTAAATTAACTAAACTAAACATATAAAATCACAATGTGGGGTCCCTCAACCAGGCTGATTGAAATTTTAAGAATTCAGAAGAAGATCATAAGAAGAATAGCAAATGCCCTTCGCAGAGTATCCTGCAATCCAATATTTCAAAATTTTAACTGTACCATCTATATATATCTTTAATATCCTATTGTTTGTTAAAAGAAACATAAACAATCACCAATTAAATGAGTCCTTTCATCACACAAAAAGGAAAAGAGATCTACATTTACCAAGATCTCTCAATAAATTCAATGTAAGAGCCCCAAAAGTTATAAACATGATAATATACAATAAACTAATATCCAAAATTAAGGAGATTAGTAATTTAAAGACATCAAAGTATACCGTTCACAATTATTCAAAACTTGAAATATGTTTTCATTCAGTACAGGAATACTCAGAGGGATTTAGAATACAATTTTTACCTTGACTTACCCTATACATACTTGTATTGTCTTTTGATTAATGAAAATTATTACTATTATTTAACCTAACAAAAATAATTGATAATTTTGGCATTTTTTGTCAAAATATGGAATATATTATTTTTATATTTGAAAAAATATTTTATCTGTAATGTCCAAATGGGCTACTTTTTCCATCATATTGATCAGGACAAAACAACCCACCCTATTGCCTACCCATCATCCACAACATTTCTGTACATTTGGTGTTTTTTGAGTAATTTTGGGGAACTAAGGAACCATTTCCTCTGATTCAAACACACTAAATCATTAATAAAAAGCATCATACAAGCATATATGTAATTTTATGCCATATAATCTTTCCGGAAGCATCATGAGACCATCAGGATAAAATTTTGCTTTTTTTCTAAACAATTTAAAATTTAGACTAAAAAGCATAACCTGAAGATGAAATCCTATCCAGTTGTAATTCTTAATGGGCTATAAGAACCACAAACTTAAAGCACTAGTCGCAGACAGATTTAGAAAAAAAAGTTTTTCAATCCTCCCTACTGTTAAGCATAGCTTGGGGAAAGTGTAATGGCCTCCTGCTAAAGCTGACAATTTAATATAGAGCCTTTATTAGCGAAATCAGCGGAGAGCAGATAGAATAGCGGAAATTAGCAGATTACACTTTGTCAGTCAATTCCCAAACCACTGTCTTAACTTTTATATAACCCACATCTATTATATATAATTCCTTCTCCAGATTCATTCATATAGATAGATAGGATACTAATTCACAGGCTAAACCTTAAGCGTCATTGACTTGAAATTTTAACCACATTTTGGCCATAACGTGAAACCCCCAGAAAAAAGGCGATTTTGGACCTCAGTGCTATGGGTTCGATGCCTGAAGGCCCCAAAGTCACGATTTTCTCCATAAAGACACATTGCGGGGATTTTCAAAATTTTTTTGAGGCACTTCTCGGCAAATTAGACAGTTGAAATTCTAGAGTTTGCTAGAATCTAAGTGTATCCATAAAAAACCATAAATACATCTGCGAGGGTTATCCTTGGTTCGAGGTCAGGGCAAATATCTCCTGTTTAAAATGAATTGTGGCGATTTTGAAAATCTTTTTAAATCACTTCCTGAGAAGATGTGAACTTAAAACTTGGCATGTAGATAGGCATCATAAATAAATTCTATGTATGCTTTTTACCATTTTACTGATGGTTCGATCCTGGTGAGTTATTTACAATCCTCAATCCATTTCTTATGGAGATAATGGAAACCAATTTTCGGTACTTCCCGTTATGATATTGACTTCAAACTTTGCATTAGATAAGATCAAGTCCTAACAAGACATTATATGTATTCACAGCTGCCAATAGGTCCAGGGTTTGACACCAGGCATCTCTATGATTAGTAACTGATACAATTTTTAAGATTTTTTTACCCCTTCCCAATAACATACAAAACTTAAAACTTGACATGTGAATGAAGATCACAGATATATCTCATTTGTGGTGTTTTAGGTTTCCCTGACCGTCCTTGGTTCGATCCCAGAGAGCCATTTACATTACCGCATGCATTTCAGATGGGGATAATGGAGACTTAATTTTGGACCTTCCCAGTATGATATCAACCTAAAAATTTGAATCAAATAAGTTATATTTCTATCAGAGCGTAATATTTATTCACATCTTCCAACAGATTCTGGGTTTGACATCAGGCATCTCTACTATTTAAAAACGTTTGGCGGGAATTTCTAATTATTTAAGATCCGGTTTCAAAAAGTATTTAAGCTACATCCCGATAGGATAGGGAATACAGTCATAGGGGTCATGGGAAACATGCTCTTCTTTCTTTACATCTATGAAACTGACACCAAATGTGTGTGAATTTTTTGCCAGGTGGATGCAAATTTCTCTTATTTAAAATACACTGCATTGATTTTCAAGAATATTTTCAATCCCTCTTTTTTCCTTTGAGGACCTTATCGAATTGATGTAGACTTGAGATTTGTAATACCAATATGCACACAAAATGCAAGCAACTTTTACTCGTATATAGATATTCATAATAATATGACAGCTTCTGTAACTGTTGCTGTAGATGGAACCTGTTTCCCAATCCTTCCAAGTGCAAAATCATATCCTTTGGCCAAAAGAAAAATCTACATCATCATTTGAGAAGTTTAAAGTCTACAAAAGCTGTTTTTCCTCCTCTTGCTTACGGAGAGTCAGATAAAGCAAGAAAGGAACGCCTCACTATTGTTGTACCCAAAGCGCTATTCTCACACAATCAATCAGCAAAGGGCATGTTCCTATCACAGCCATAGGAATTCTGAGAAAAGGGAGTCTAATAGCTTGTGAAGCAGTAAATAGAGGGCTAAGGAATGGAAGAGGAAATCATTTAAATCAAAATTGACTCTTAGAACAACCAACATTTATTTCAACTCCTTTCCATCCATTTACCATCCAATACATTCATGAAATACACATCACAATTTTTTGTCACATTAAAACAGTGCACCAATCACAGTCAAGAAGGTAAAAAATAGTATTCTAGGAAAAAGTACAGAAAAGAATCAGACAAAGAATGAAACCTGTTGATCAGACAACCAATTAGGATGGTCTCAATACATATAAAAATACAAACATTTATTCAATTCTCAATAGCGTAGAAAGATAATTTTTCTCATATCCTAAATGTGCTCTCTTATGTAGTAACGATTGAAGTTCAAAACAGGTTGAATATATGTAAATGCGCCATTGATGCAAGATTTATTGTACTGATATGGAACACTGTTTATTAAAACAAACCATAGAAAAGTTATTACTTTCTGCCACTATTTATCTGGTAAGTCATCCACCAATTCTACACCTTTCAAAAGTTGTCTGAAAATACTTAACATAATGACTTGACCGATTAAACTAATATCACGACTAATAAGATTACAATTTCATATGACAGAATCCCTTATATAAACAATAATCATTTGAAGAAGTTTATAAAAATCAAATAAGAAAACTACCTAACCCAAAGATGCCTTCGGCAAAATGCTGACAACTGATTTCTCAGTTATTTGAGTAATAACTGGATGATGGAACAGCATTGAATTAGGCAGGGTGGCCACCGAATGCGAAGCGGTGCTGAGCTGAGCAGTACAGAGTGACGCAGAGCATAGCATAGCTAAGTTTAGTCTCCGAGGGTCTATTTATTTATTTAGCTAATAGTTTTCAACAACACTCGAGTACACTTTTCATTTTGTAGTGACGGAACTGATAGTATAAATAGTTCTTAGTTTAATATTAGTACTTAGATAAATTATTCCATAAACAGCATCACAAAACTTAATCACTTTACTCACATAAGCATGGCAATTAAATTTTTCTTCACTCTTCATCCAACGTCTAACTTTTGCTGACCGGTAAATATCTCGGAGAGGAGCACAAGCCATTTTTTTAAACCTCCTTCAAATCGTCGTATTTTTATTCTTTTCAATGGTGCATAAATGAATATCCTACCATTAATGGTTTTAACGCTATGGTTTTTAAGCTGGTATTCCTCTGAGATCATTAACCACCAACGATGTCACAGCATCAGTTTTCTTATTTTCAAAACCTGATCTGCATTCAATGATTAAATTGACAAAAAAAATTTTCTTGGCTGTAGTGAACCTTATCGACGACATTTTCACAATGATTGCGTTCCGCTAAGACAAGTGAATATCTTAAATTGGGACTTAATTGAAGTGTAACCACATTGTAAGTAATTAAATTAGTGGTGGTCCAACCACAATTATCATAGATTGACTGAAAGTGATCACTTTTTGTGAAATAAAATCGGTCATCAATAATTACATTAATATTTCCGAAAGAATACTGTAATTGGGAATTAATCACACCTTTCAGGCTTGTGAACGTGAATCCTTCATATACTGATATCAATTCAGATACTGCCAAGGAAAGAAGCAAGAGGCTACCCCCTCCACCGCTATTGTGTCGAAGGCAGTGGAGGGGGAAGCTGACTTTGCTTCAGCACGAACCAAAGTCATTCAGAAGATGAGCCTAAAGAAGCTGAGTGACGTCACAATTCTCAGCTCAACTCGGCTTTGTATCTGGTGGCCGCAGCTGCATTCAAAAGTATAGTTTATATTGTGAAAGCGTAATCCACTTGGTGTGACTTCACTCAACTTAGCTTCGCTTTGCATTTGGTAGTTACCTGGCTAGAGTCACTTAAATAATAACTTGTTACGTTAACAGTGGAATTGCCAAAGTAACAGAATTAACAAAATTGCAATTATATACATTGAACCATGAATCAAATTTAGAGATTAAATAGGAAATTACTGATGATGTTTTTGAATTAACCAAAACTTTTGAAACAACATACCTAGGAAAAATGCAATTCCACTACATAATACAATTAAGTAGGAATTAAATATAAAATATTTTTAAGAAAGAAAAAATCTCACTGATACATCATAAAAAAATTTTTTTTCCTTGCGATGTAACTCTCCATAGGATAGGATATATTATATAGATGATATAATTTCTCTATAAATTGTTTATTTGCATAGATTCTTTCAGTGGACGACTTACAAGGAGAGGTCATGAGATTGATGTTCGGGATTTCGATGAGACCTATTACATATTGAAGTAGACATAGCGAAAGTAAAAAGTGAGATAGGTTTTATCTGCATAGGCCTTGGTTCCTGAGAAAATTGACAATAAAAATATCGTTTTTTGTTTATTATCCTATGTAGGTATGCTTCCCTGCATAGCAGTATATGCGCCCATTGCCAGCTGTGAATGAATGGAAAGCGTACAGGTGAGCTAAATGGGAATTCATAGAAAGAAAACATTCAGATTGAAGACCTTCAGGACATTTTGACCAGAGAAGGCCAAACACTGACGTCAGAAAACCACCCACTATTTCTAGGCCTACAGCTGCTTCCAAAGGCAGACAAGTGAACAGGTATACATCCCATAAAGAGGTGTCTAAGTTAATGATAACTTCTACTGGTCTATCTAAACATCCACACAACTTTATGCACCAATCTCTTCTCAGAGCCCAAAACATAGGCCTTCCATAGTTAACCAATCACCAAAATGGTAAAAGAATTGGTTTCTATACACATTTACATAAATATATTTGTAAACATATGAATATATATCTATGCATGTGATAAATTGATATTGATCACATCTAACTTCAAGTACTATGCTTCATAATTTCTCTGCAACTTTGACAGTGTTTCTATAGAAACAATGATCAACTACTAAAGTGTTCACATCACAATAGTTGTTTTTTCAAAACCCCCTTCCGATTATATCCCTGCTACTGATAGATTATCCTATCACAATCTTGGATTTTTCACTGCTTATAAATACTTCCAATTTACCTATTGTTAGGGACATGCAAAAGGTGGGGTTATTTTGTAGCCAAAAGTGGTGATATTTTTTACTAAAGTGGTGTTATTTTACCATAAAATCGATGTTATTTTAACGACAAAATAATTGATGTTGATTGAGTGCCATGCTTTTAATGGGCCCACCCATTGCCCTGACTTTTGGATGCTATTGACTAGGGATAATTTAATAATAAACATGAAGTATTGACTAAATTCACATTATATATATTTTATTCTTCACATATTCAACTTATATAAAGAGACAAATTACTATTTAACGTCTGTAGTTTCAAATGAAACAATTGTCATCGTGGTCAAATTGTCTTCTTTTAGATTTGTTCTCCTATCTGATAAGACTGTGCTATAGCGGGAAAAAAATCTTTCTGAGTCCACATTTGCACAGGGGGTCCAAATTGCTTCCAGGCACTTAAATGCAAACAATGTCTCAGACAATTTGAGCACCTGCATTACCTTAATTATATCCACTGAACCCTGGGAATTTTACTTTTGTAGTAATTGCTGCAATTCTCCAAACCCCAACATCAACTTCTCTGTCTCCATTGACTCAAGGCCATGAACTTTTTTAAATTTTGTAATTAAGTCAGGGTTCACCTCTGTTGTCAGAACTTCTTGGGGATCAAAAACTGAGATATTTTCAAATATTTTTCTGCTTGGGTCTTCAACCATTAGAGAACTGAGTTTGGTTGATGCCTTTAAAGCCGTCTGCATTAGTATTGACTTTACAGCAGCTGCTTTAGATGTTGTCATGCTTTGTAAGTTATTAGTGGTTTTATAAAAAAAAATACCCTTCTGAATCTTCTGGAGACTCATTTTAACTTCCTTAACTCTCTATGTAATGTGTGAATATATGGTATCATTTTTTGAAGTACAAAAATATCCTATACCAGAATTGTGAATTGCTTCCATTTCTTCAGTTTTACAAAAGTCAACAGTGCGTCAAAAATAATCTGCTAAATAAAAAACCCTAAGAAACCAGGAGTTCCATCTGCTGACGACAGGAATAGGGAATAATGCTAAACTCTTTTCATTTCTGTCCTGAAGAAATTTTAAGTGCAAATGTTATCTTTTTCTTGTGTGTAGAAATAAAATTTTGGTCATCAGTACTACTCTATTAAGGTCAGCCATCTGATGGATCCAAATATTTCCCACAAGATTTAATTTGTGAGTCCAGCATTGTATGTGGATTAACTGCTCACCAATAATCAATTTCAAGCCTTCAACACACTTTTTCATATATTTAGCTGAGTTTGTTATAACACTTTTAACATCTGAGTCTTGCACATTATAAATCCTCAGGGATTCAAGTATTGCCATAATACACTTGCATCAGTGCTTTCAAGAAAGTGGACACCACCAACGTAAAGCAATGGCTGCTAATTGAAATCTTTAAATGTCCTAAACAGTACCACAAATACACATCTGCCTTTTTTGTCCGTGGTTTCATCATAAAAAACATCAATGGGCATCCTTGAACAGCATCTTTAACTTCTTCGAATCGGTCCTTGGCCAGGTCATTAACATATTTTCTCGAAGTGTTCGAGCATGGGGTAGGTCCCCAGCCCCTGGGTTTAATTGTAGATATAAAATGAAAGGAGAATGAATCCTAATGCATAAAACAAAGAAGTTGCAGAATTCATAAAATTTGATCAATATTTATGGGAACCTATTATGCATGCATTATGGAATAACTAGGTGTATGAAAAACATAAAATTTACTTTAGTAGCTGTACTAGACCATGGTCTAGTACAGCTACTAAAGTACATAATTTAATACTAACCTTCTACATATTTGTTTAACCATCTTCTATGTTTGGATCGTCCACCTTCTCAAGCGGAATGTTGGCTTTTATGAAGGCCTCTGTTGTGCCTTTTGCAAATTCATAGGAGGCATCTCTCTTCTCGGTCGTTAGGAGCAATTTTGTAATTGATGCCTGCCGAATAGCTCTACTTCTACTTGCAGAATTTTTTTTCTACGCTAGACTTATGTCTTTCACTTGCAATAGCTATGCTTCGGGCAGCTGTCCTTCCTTTCCCACGAAACAGTTGCATTGCAAAAACGACAAAATATTCTTTTGTCATCAGCACAATGTAATCCGTGGTCCCAAAATTCTGCTTCGCGTTGTTTTGCAGTCACTGCCCCCTTCGGCATTATACTTTTTTAATACATCGAATCGAAATAAAGTCACGATGCCCATGCCTCAAACGTAAGTAAGCTGCTTTTAATCCACTTTACTTTTCGAGCCTTCCCGGGATTAAAATGGGAGCGCCGGTAGTCGCGATAAGAAATACGTAATGGCATTTTGGCTACTTTGTAGACATCGCGTGAACGTGGTGTAGACATCCTCTTGACAAACAATTCGTATTATTTCCTCGAATGTGTTACTTTGAGGACATCGAGAAGGCACCTTTATTTTAACTAGTTCCCGAAAAGTTTTTCATCGCGTTTGATGCTTTTCGACAAGAAAAGCATTTTAAAAAAACTCTCTTGCACGTATTATTTTCGTATAATATCAGTATAAACTCAGTAAAAAGTTTATACTAATGGTGAAAACATTACGCAGTGATTTCTCGCTGACGACTCATTCACGATCGTCGATTCCTATAGTGTAGTACTGTTATTCTACCTTATATTATTTAAAATTAGCTAAGAAAGCTATCCAAATCCACAGTTTATCGGGACAACGTGGCATAAACATACGCCTTGGAAAACATTTCGTGGGAGAAGCATGAGCAGGAGAAAAAAAATATGAAATTCGCGTATTCGCGGGAAAACCGCAAAATTCGCGTTAAAATTCGCGTTATCGCATTTGCGACTTTTGCATGTCCCTAATCATTACACATCAGAGAAACAAACTACATTTTCTCTTTACCGTTTTCTGTCTCATTTATATTCACAAAAACCAACAGTCACGAATTCAAACGTCAATCACAACCACGAAAAATAAAGGGAGTTGGTTTGTTAGACATAAAAGTAACATTTTATTAGATGAAGATACCCAAATATCCAACAGGGAATTCCCGTAAAATACGCGCCGGGGAAATTTCAAATTGCCTTTATACGAATAAACACAGAGCGGCGAATGTAATCCTCCCTTTTCATTCAAATAATTCCGAGCTTGAAAAAAATATACTCTTACAAAACACGAATATCCAGTCTCTTATTAACCTCGCAATTCCCAGAAAAAATGCACATCCGACCCAGCGCTAAAATCGGCCCTTAAACCCAAGTTTGCCTTAGTTTTAAACGTTACTCTAGCTATGTGTGTAATTTAAACTTAACAACATTTAAACGTCATTTTTTCCAGAAATGTTCGAAAAAATCAACGAAAACTGGGAATTTATTCGAAACTTTCAGTTTTTTTGTTCTCTTCCTTTTCTTGCTTGATCTTGCTTTTCATCCGAGTAAACCTAGTCGAAATGATACTCTTTTTGAAGAACTCGACGAGAAGTATCTTAATATTCCACTTAAACGTAATTTTCTCCGGATATGTTCGAAAAACTCAACGATAACTGGGAATTTATTTGAAATTTTGTTTTTTTGTATTTATCTTGCTTTTTACTCGAGTAAACCTTGATGAGTTGATACTCGTTCCGAAGAACTCGACGAGAGGTATTTAAATATTCTTAAACAATGATAAATATATACCCGACGTTGATTATTATACTAAGAAAACTTTAAGTGGAAACTCTACTATCTATTAAAATAATATACGCATTAACTACGTAGTTCAGAGTTACTTAAAAACTCGATTTTTCAAGATGAAACTCCACAGCGCATTTGAATTGCCGCTAGAAAACGGAAAAGTCACGTGGTTTAATGCTGTAACATCGGCTCGGCTACTGCGCAGCCTGTCCAGCATTCTACCCCATCCTTACTCTATGGAGGAAACAGACTACTGAACTTTCGGCGCGCAAGCGTCACGCCTATACTCAAACTTTTTTTTATTTCTTAAATGAAATATCACCCTCACCAATTTTTTTAATTTGTAGAGGAGGGTTTGATGTACAACATATAAAAAATGAGAAAAATCGAAGGGGCAGGTACTCCGTCAAAAATCGATTTGAAAGTTTAAAATTGTTATAAACTTTATCAAATTGTTTTAATTTTATAAAGTTCTATATTTATCTTAACTAACACAAGACCTTTAAATTAAGCTATATTGGATATTTTTAGCCTCTATATCACCGGAGATATGGCCTCGAATGCGAAGGAACTTTCGTAAAATTTTAATTTTTAAACATTGCAATATTTCATAAACCATTGTGAAAATTGTTCGGGGATTTTCATTTTCTTAACAAATCACGGTGATTTGCCAAATTTGGAGAAAATCGGTCACCTCGAGGGTCAATTCTGCCGATTTTCTTGTCGAATTGGCGTGGAATGACCCGTTTGTATGTGTGTTTGTCCTCGATTGGAATCAACAAAATTCGCCCAATTTATGTAAAACTTTGCATACGTATTCTGGGATCTGGGATCAGGAAAAAAGTACTGTCTTATTCGATAATTTCCCTTCGAACCAAGATCACCCCAAAATATTGACATAAGAGGTATTTGTAAAGTTCACAGTTATTGGCTGCAGGGTTTAATTCCTTTAAAGAATTGAATTAGAAGGAATGGTCGTGCAGAGTCGAGACAAGCGCCAAAGCAACGGAATTTGAATGACAATTCTACGGCCGGGTGGCATCCAAATGCGAAGCGAAGCTAAGTTGTGCGAAGTTGCGCAGAGCGGACTACACTTCGACAATCGTACCGAATGCTTTTGAAGATGTGCCCACCGGATACGAAGCGGAGTTGAGCTGAGAATTGTGACGTCACTCAAGTTCGCTCAGCTCATCTTCCGAACGGCCGGGGCTCGTGCTAAAGCGAAGTCATCTTCCTCCTCCACAGCTCTCAACGCGATATTGGTGGAATGGGGACCTCTCGCTACTTTCCTCGGCAGAATCTGAATTGATATCTGTGTGTGAAGGATTCACAAGCGTGAAAGGTGTGATTAATTACCAATAACACCTCTCTTTCAGAAACATGAATGTCAATACAGAAGACCGATTCAATTTCACAAAAAGTAATAATCACTTTCAGTCAATCTATGTTAATTGTAATCGGACCGCGTAATTCAATGACTTCCAATGTGGTTACACTTCAATTAAGTCCCAATTTAAGATATTCACTCGTCATAGCGGAACGCAATCATTGTGAAAATGTCGTTCGAAAGGTTCACTACAGCCGCGAAAGATTTTCTCGTAAATATAATCATTGAACGCAGGTCAGTTTTTGAAAATAATAAAAATTATGCTGTGACATCGTCAGCGAATAATTGTCTCGGGAAAGAAAAACAGCTTAAAAACTCAGCTTTGCAAACAACAACAGTGGGATTTTCATTCACGTCCAATAAAAAGAATAAAAACACGACAATTTCAAGTAAAATTTAAGTACTCGACTACATGCATACTCAAGCTGAGGAACGCGAAAGTACATTCGAAAGAGAAACCTGCTTCTCCATTAGCTTCTTCGATAGCTTTTGAGCGGTAAAACGAATTTGATCCCGCGCAGCGCCAACCAAAGATATATTGGGATAGGACGGGAGAGAGGTCAAAAGATAAGCTGTTGAAGGAAGACTGGCGAGACGGAATGAAGGGGAAGTTTCGTAGCGGCAAAGCTCGGTTGTTGCGTAATAATGACTGCGGAGACGGAATGAATGACGGGAATGACGGGAGGCGGTGGCGTCTAGTGTAGAGGTGGAGGGGGGAGTTGTGGAGGAAGGGTATTTGAATAGGCATTTACCCCGCAAACTTGATATAGTTGTGTGTTCCGTTGCGCCTGGCGGTCGTTCATGGCTTAAACAGGAAAGCAGCTAATAATGAACTTAAAATACTATTTCGTTAAATAATGTCAATGGTTATAATACTGATAATATATGCCGTTTCAATAAATGAAGGAATATGATGTACAGAATCCTATTGCACACAATTTTTACCTATTGATGCTCACTATTTTTATCGATGGGTCATTCCATGCCAAGTGGTCTGATTTCAGAGAAGTGCCCCGCTCGACCATCACGGATTTCGATGAAATTTTGTATGGACATTCACACATATCTCTTATGAACATTTGTAATGTTTTACTATCGCCGATGGTATACTTGCTGAGATATAGAAGATTGTTTGACCCCGTGTCGCTGCCTTCTTCAACATGACTATGAGTTTTCAGTAACTTTGAGGCGTTGTATCTCAGAGAATTGTTTTATGAAGTAAACACACTTTGGCTATCTTAAACAACTTTTTGCGCTTTATTAAACAAAGTAATAAAAATAACTGTAAGAGCGACCTCCTTGCAGAAAATTCTGTGCAAAACTGGCCCAAAAAATTGCGGATCGAAAAAAAATTAAAACTTTGGCTTTTTATATTTCAAGAAGAAATGATACAATCAACGTGAAATTTATCGAATGATAACATATCAATACATAGTTTATAAATATAAAATTTCATATTCCTAGTACTTTCCATTATTTTAAAAATTGAGTCAACATTTGACAATTTTTGTAAAAAAGCCAAAAATAGGCTATTTTTACCCCGCTTTTACAAAAAAAGACCCTCTGGAATTTCTTTTGAAAAATTTTTATTAAATAGAGAATGATTTCAACCCTCTAAAAAAGTATACCTAGTTTTTCATCTCGAGCATATAGGGGCCTAGAAATAGGGACAACTATGAGGATGACATTTGTAAAAACGGCAAAAATAGGTTATTTTCTGCCCGCTCTTAGAAAAGAAAGACCTTTTCGATACTCTTGTAAATAATTTTTATTTGAAAGAGCATGTTTCAAACCTCTTAAAAAAGTACACTTGGTTTTTCATCGCGAGCACGTACAGCCCTAAAAAAATTAACAAAGTTGAGAACGTTGCTATGGTGGCGCCACATGCCTCCTGTTGTTTATCGTCCTGGTTATTTTATGTAGACATTTTTAGTATATTGCGTTGGTCCATGACTGGTACTGGTAGCGACATCGTCACTACCTGTTCAGGCATTTGAAGCAGTAACCCCATCGCCGTAGGGGTCACGCCCGATAGCCGTGCAATACCAGCCGTACTGCTTTCACTGTTCGTTCTGATACCCTAAATGTTTTCGCTGTAAGTGCTATCGACCAACTCTTTGGGGCCAATGTCAATAGTTGAACTTTCATTGATCTATCGGATATTTTAATTTTTGTTTGAATTTATTTTATTAGATCAGCATGACGAGTATTCCTCAACATCACACAGACTATTTTGTCCTATATCTTCAGCTGGTATTCCAGCGGCTAACGTTATTTTGTCTGTTACTACTTTCTGCATGCGTTCAATTTTTCGTTACACGTAGGTTCACTTTATCCCTACTACTCACTCTCCGAATTTTTAACGGAGTAGATCCCAAATCCGTAGAACTTCGATTTACCGTGTCCGAAATATCCATATCGCAATTTTCCGAAGACGAAGAGTCAGTAGTGTTTTGGACCATAGAAACATATTTGGCTGTATATCTTGGAGCAAATTTTTTGACCAGGCTTCACATTTGTTTTTGCCCATTTTTGCAAATCATTAGACAAGGCTAGATTTACTTTCAGCAGCCCATGTTTAGCTGTATATTTTTTTTTGTTAAATGGGTTGCAGCATGACTTTTGCTTAATTTAATACTTTTCTAAAGACATTGCTTTGTGATGGAAACAGATTTGATCGTACTCTGTGATCTCAACCTCCGATCGCAGAGAAATGAGCACTTTTTTGTGCAACGATAAATTGTGTAAAAAATTGCAGCCCAATTTTATTGGAATAAAATGAACCATGATGGCAAATGGACGTTTTTCCCCAACAACACAGAAGGGCAAGGTGGGATTTTCATCTGACTCTTCGACATCCATTTAAAATAAGTGAAATCGCAATATTTAGTGCAATAATGCAAATTCAGGAAAAAGAAGTTATAAAAATATTATGGAATACGACAATAAAGTCCTTTATTATTATTATTATTAAATACAGCAGCTCATTTCAAAACGTGGCCATGCAAGAGTGCTATGTCAATAAAATAATTACAGAATACTAAGCAGCTGTCAATTTTCTAGAGGAACCTCAAGTGGAGTATGGATGAAATTTGAAGGATCCAAGAAATGAAAATATGGCAAAACTCGCTATTTAAAAAAAAACTCGAAATAACACACAACAGAATGGCTACATAGCCACGACTTAACCGAAGTCTCTACTAAAGATTCTTTACCCATGTTTCAACAGAAACTTTGTTATAATTTGTTACTTTAGTAAATTAACTAACTTAGAAGTTAATTTAGTTTACTAATTATTCTCCCATTCTGTCCATTGTTAACCCTCTTCCTCCTCCCCCTAACACCTCTCCCACTATCAACAGTAGCTAATCTGATTGGTGCCTTGGTTTTTTATTCTTTGTGTATATATATATATGCAGTCATGAATAACTCTTGTGCTTGATAATGGACTAAAGTCTGAAATCGGTCGCAGATATTAAAAACTTTAAAAGTGGAATTTGTGTAAGTTATTCCCACCCATTTACTAGGAAAGAGTTCCACTAAGTTAATGCATACCAGATTGATTTAATTTGTTACTTTGTTGTCCATGATGTCTCGCCGGCACAATATTTTGTCTTAATACCACCAGATAAATAACGCCACAAGGATTTACAACCTCATCGAAGAAAACAAATTGCAGGCTTGGGATCCTCAACCAAGAAACCCACCCGTGGCTGGTATTGCACGGCTATCGGGCATGACCCCTACGGCGATGGGGTTACTGGTTCAAATGCCTGAACTGGTAGTGACGATGTCGCTACCAGTACCAGTCATGGACCAACGCAATATACTAAAAATGTCTACATAAAATAACCAGGACGATAAACAACAGAAGACATGTGGCGCCACCATAGCAACGTTCTCAACTTTGTTAATTTTTTTAGGGCTGTACGTGCTCGCGATGAAAAACCAAGTGTACTTTTTTAAGAGGTTTGAAACATGCTCTTTCAAATAAAAATTATTTACAAGAGTATCGAAAAGGTCTTTCTTTTCTAAGAGCGGGCAGAAAATAACCTATTTTTGCCGTTTTTACAAATGTCATCCTCATAGTTGTCCCTATTTCTAGGCCCCTATATGCTCGAGATGAAAAACTAGGTATACTTTTTTAGAGGGTTGAAATCATTCTCTATTTAATAAAAATTTTTCAAAAGAAATTCCAGAGGGTCTTTTTTTGTAAAAGCGGGGTAAAAATAGTCTATTTTTGGCTTTTTTACAAAAACTGTCAAATGTTGACTCAATTTTTAAAATAATGGAAAGTACTAGGAATATGAAAATTTATATTTATAAACTATGTATTGATATGTTATCATTCGATAAATTTCACGTTGATTGTATCATTTCTTCTTGAAATATAAAAAGCCAAAGTTTTAATTTTTTTCGATCCGCAATTTTTTGGGCCAGTTTTGCACAGAATTTTCTGCAAGGAGGTCGCTCTTACAGTTATTTTTATTACTTTGTTTAATAAAGCGCAAAAAGTTGTTTAAGATAGCCAAAGTGTGTTTACTTCATAAAACAATTCTCTGAGATACAACGCCTCAAAGTTACTGAAAACTCATAGTCATGTTGAAGAAGGCAGCGACACGGGGTCAAACAATCTTCTATATCTCAGCAAGTATACCATCGGCGATAGTAAAACATTACAAATGTTCATAAGAGATATGTGTGAATGTCCATACAAAATTTCATCGAAATCCGTGATGGTCGAGCGGGGACCACTAGACCACTTGGCATGGAATGGCCCCGATGTAAAAGTCAGTCCAAGCCTCAACAACTCGAAAATATGCTTCTATAAATGTAGAAAAACAATAAAGATACCACAAAAGAAAAAATCTGATGTGGCCAACACATGACTTTCTCCATATTTATTGAAAACAGAAGCCTATGCCGGTAATATATAAATAATTCCAAAACAATGAGTGTTACAGGAAAATGTTTCATAGAAGCTTTGTAGTAAAAAAACATTATCTACAACTTTGGTACATAATTGTATATACCTACATTGCATTTTGACAGAGATATGTATGAAAAACTTCCATTTCTGGATTAAAAACAACTTCCGGTTAACCATTATTGGGGAATAACTCCTAAAAAATCACTGTTACGAAAAAATGTTTCATACAAAAGTTGTAGTAAAATACATAATCTACAACTTTTGTGTGTAAATGTATATACCTATATTGCATTCTGACAGAGATATGTATGAAAAACTTCCTTTTCTGGGTAAACAACAGCTTCCGGTTAACCATTATTGAAGAATAACTCCTAAACAATCAGTGTTACGAAAAAATGTTTTTACAAAAGTTGTAGTAAAGTACATTATATATAACTTTTGTATGTAATTGTATATACCTATATTGCATTCTTACAGAGATATTTAAGAAACAAAATTTTGTTCCGGATAAACCGTAACTTCCGGTTAAGCGATATTCTCCAAAAACTAATCAACTCTTGGTATTGTTAGGAAAATTCTAAATATGAATTTTGAAAATGATCGGATAATTACTTTTTAAGATAGAGTGCGCACAAACTTTTTTACCACAGACAGACTCACAGACACACAGACAGACATGTTCGGGAAAATATCGAAAACGAGCTCTATGGGCCCCAAAACATTTATTTCCGTCGAAATCTGGAGGTCGAATTTTTTTGCGAATACAATACTTTCTCTATACTACATATAGGGAGAAAGTAAAAATTCCAAATATTAAATTAATTAATATTATCTTCCTAAGGCCAATAATACCAGCTTTGCGGCAATTTAGTCATCTGCAGACAGCCATTTAATGCGAAATTGTAGGATATTTTTTCATTAGTGTTCGCCATGACCCATACTTTAGCTAAAAGCGATGCAAAGTTAATTTTGAAAAAATTATCGAAAAGTTAAATTAAATTTTTATAAAGATATATCAACTACCTCTCATAATTTAAAAAGAAATAACTCTTACCGAATTCTTTTCCTATCGCTTGAATTTGAAAGACTAATTTGGAACTTCGAAAAAAATAAAACTGATAGCGGGATAGTATGCTTTACGCTTTGCGAGTAGAATATTTCGCAATTTCACGAAACTATCATCAAATGCTAGCTTATGTACATAAGTTGCTATCACAAATTACACTAAACGTCTCTATGAACATTCCATTGGAGATACAAAGTAAGAAAACTTAACGGTTTAGAAAGATAGAGCTTCAGCTATAAATCCAACAAATGTATTGACCTTCATTGGTCCCTTCCTTTACCTATGGGCAAGATTAAAGCGAACAGCACGAATGTTCTTAAGTTCGTACATATCATACCTGATGTTGACTGCTAACGTCTGAACCGGTCGTGGTTAATAAAAGTTTGGTAAAAAATACGAATATGTGTTTTTATGGGTGAAGCCCAATCCCGGTCATAAGGAAGTAAATGCGGAAGTAAACGAAATAGTAAATTCATTCAAACTGTTTTGAGATTTGTGCTTGGCTCAACTTCAGCGAGCGAACTCCAAGTAACAAGAAGAAAATCTTCCGAAGTATCCGGAAACTAGCGCGCGTTAAACTCTGCTCGACGCCGAACTCCTTCCTTCGTTTAAGAACGCATTCACAAACATCTCCAAAACGCTCCGTAATTAAAGTTTGACGCGATTGTGACACTTTATCTCCGTTTCCACCCCAACGGAGATCATCGGGGTACTCAGCAGAGACGACCGCTGGGCGAGCATTACTCGTGGTACTGGTTTACTCTGTCTGCATCACCGGCTGTGCTGCCAATCTGCCTTTTTTCCCGCTAGATCTGGCGGAATTTGTTGTCGCTTAGCGGAAAATATATCATTTAGCGGATAGCGGTAAATTGGGCGGGAAAGTCGCAGTTTTTGACTTTATCTGGCGGAATTTGAGTTTCAAGCGGCATCAGTGGCATAGCGCACTTCGACAATTCCGTGTGGGGAATACCACACCAAGTGAAGGGACGGATGTGAACCCTCATTCATTTAGAAGAGGTTTACGTCAGAAATTTTCTTTCTTTTAAAATGGAGAAGAGGACCGAAAGAGGACACTGGCGGACACACATTTTCGGCGATGCGTTAAATAGCTTCCAGATGGAGGAGTAACTTCCAAGTAAACAAATATTGGGGAATTTCTAGGAATTACCGTATATTCTCATGTACCACGCGCCCCGTGTAAGACGCGCACTTCGTTTTCGGGCAATGAATTTTGGTAAAAAAATTTCGAAAATTCGAAAAATGTGTATGATTAAGTGGAAAAATAACAGCATTTAGCAATTACGATGGATCATGCTAATATTCAGTTTTTCGCTAACACAGAATGAGCATAGTCTTTTGCTATCGTTCGTTTTGATGATTTCTACAACCAAGAAATAACAAACTTGCTGTTTAAATCGGGGGTCACCAGCCTCAGCTAAAGGAAAATACGTCTCTCGACTTTCATTACGGCGCCTCGCAATGAGCCGAGCAAATGCAGCAAAGTAATCGCTGGGCCGGAGCTTTCTGATACCAAATTTCTTGTTTATATTCAATGAACTTTCGATTTTTTAGTGCAATTGTTAATTATTGCAATGAACATTCGAACAGTATTAAAGGAAAAATGAGAAACGCAATGAAAACAAAAATGTCAAATTCCATATTGACAGTTGGATCTGGTCTGAAAGGCTGTGGGAGCAATTGTTACAATTTCGAAATTTCAGAGGATGCCTTATCCAAAGTGGGTAATGCAAGCATACAGTTATGAGGGAGAGGAGGAAGATTTGGATGAGCTCATAAATATATAATTATTTTACAATAATTAGTTTTTAGTTAGTTTTATAATATCTTTAAATATTTATTTTTTGTTAAGAAAATTGTAAAATAATGTTTTTTCGATATTGTACAGTCCTGGCCAAAATTAACGCAGCACCAGCCGTAAGGATCGCTAGGGAGGTGCTGCGTTAATTTTGGCCAGGAGTGTACTATTTTAGTGTTACATTTTGATAGGAAATTAATTTAAAAACAGATAACAATTCAAAAATTAATTTTTGATGATATTTTTACCCTTTTTAACCTTCGGCGGAATTTTTGACTTTTCTTATGATCATTCTAGCGGATTTTGACTTATTTTCGATTAATTTTAGCGGATTGTTGAAGCAGTAATTTAGTAGCTCTGATCACCGGGACACGTGAGGCGATATAAGGTCCGGCAATATCCTTTTATGACGCGACACAGCGTGTTCTACGACACCACCTTTCGGTCTGAAATATTCCCCGCTTTCCCACCTCAAACCCAAGAACTCTTCCGCCCAGCCAGCCCTTCGAAAAGCGCTCCCTCTATCTCGCCAATCTCTCCCATCGTTTGGACTTTACTGCCATTTTTACCGGTGAAATAAGTTCTCCGTCGGATTTTGTGATGAAGTAGCTAATGCTCTTTCAGGCTGTGGGAATGGACCGAGTTACAGCGCTTCAAAAACCGTCGGCTTTGCAGTAATGTAGATAGATGCGTTCAGGATGTATTTAACGCTGATCCGCAGAAATCGATCATAGACGCCATTCCGTGGAGTAAATAATGCATATATTCGCTAAACCGATATTATACTAGTTTCCCACTCCATCGGAGTTATTGTAGATTTTAAAAATTAAGAACAAACGCCATTAATAAGGTTAAGCAACAGCCCTATTAATATGTGTATGCATAATAAACACATGATTCATATAATGATGAATCTATTTCATATTTTAGACTTAGGATATTGCTAAACACACTAGAGTACTCAGATAATACAATTTGATCGATAAATTGCTTTTCTAAATATAATTTCTATAAACCATTTTATGTCTATAACCTATCTACCTCAATGAATTTATTTTGTATACTATCTTTCCCATTCAAAACGATTCGCAATCGAGAATAATATTAAATATAAGAGTTATAACTACTTTACATAAGAAATCGCATAGGCTATTAGAAGTAATAGGTAGCTGGAATACCCTGCACACAATTCATTTGCTAAAATGAGCATTTAAACTAAATAGCAAAATAAATGTAGCATAAAGCTGATAAGACTGCAGTAAATGTTTGCTCATGAGCATACATTTTCCCTCAAATGAGAAGATTTTAACATAGAAATTTGCGGTCGGTCAACGAATTCAGGTATTGGATTTAAATTTTTAGTGCCAGGTTGGCAATACGCTGTCTCTTATAATCTAATCACCTTTCTCGAGGTTTAAAAAAATGAATTTCTGTTTTAAACACTTGTTTCCGTGGGTAAAATGTTGAGAGGCCAAGCGTTAGCCACCCAAAATGTACCGTCAATTCGACACACCACCCCCTTCCGGCCGCCTGCACCCCTTGTTCATCCTTCGACTTCACCCTAAGTGGACCACCCTTTAGATTCAGTCTCCCGCAGTCTCCTTTCTTCTAACCTTTCTTTTGGCCATTTCCTGTCCCCTAAATATTGCAGCATCCTCCGCTTGACACTTCTAGATATTTCCACCCGAACCCTTTTCTCCTCTCACTGCACCCTTGCATCCTCTGCCCCTGATCTCGGTCAGCGACCTCCACTCCCTCCACGACCCTAAGACAATGACCTCCCTTCCCAAATTGGTATAAAAAGGACGCAAAACTCTTCCAGTTCGTCTCTTTCTTGGGTGACGCAGTCGAAAGACGGGTGTTCCCAGCTCTCTGACGCAGCTTCGGTGGGTGTCGAGAGTTAGCCGCGACGTTGCACAGGGACTAGCGCTTGGCTTCAGCGGCATATAATGTAAGTGAATTGCACCAACTCGTAAGAATAAATATTCGGAAGCAATACTCTGGAACTTATTTGGCCAACCTGACTGGGGTGAGCAAGTCGGAGCGCGATAACCGCGACAAAAATACATACATGTAATACGAAATATATGTGTAATACAGCTTCGATGAACTGTCTTTCCACAAAATGTAAAAATATAAACTTATTTCGTATACAGATTGGTTGCTATTCGGTCCGTGAGCACTTTTTAAAGGAAAAAATAGGTATTCGTTGATGTACTTCCAAATTAAAGATCTGCTAAATGGTTTCTGTGTGAAATAATAAAATACGAAATACTTGTGGTCGCCTCTTTGACGACCTTTTTAATGTGCCCTCCGACCAAGAGGATTTGGCAATTCTGTTGCAAAGTATATACAGAATAGAAAACAAATACTCAATATTATAATGATATACAAGCAAACATATATTTTATCCCCAAGGAAAATCGGACTTGAAAAAAGTCTGACAGGGCCGGGAACTGGGTGCACGCCCTTATGTGCAAAGTCACCTTTCCTTATAAATATTTTATTGACGGGGGAGTCAAAAAGAGGTAGTAAATATCTTGATCTTAAATAAATACGTTAAATACGCCAGCCGAAATTGGAATGTCTGATGATACCTGAATAATAAAATGCTTTATATGCGCATACATAAACCATAAATATTATAAATTTATAATCATATTAATGAATGAGTTGCAAGAGTGTGTCGACAGTTCAAAAGAGAAAACTACTATCGCAGTGTTCTTTATGTGGTTTCACTCTTGATGATCCACGCAGTTTAGCTATTGTTGTAATTTTCATTTCCAACGTAAACATAACTGAATAGGAGATGCAACCGCACCTAATGAATTTTAATGAAAGTAAAGAGTAACGATAAACGCACTGGTACACGAAAAATATTTGAAGTTAAATTCGACAGATGCGGCCCTGATGACGTACAAAATGCAATATATATTTGTTTAATATACTGTAGTGTGAATGACTGGGGTCAAATCAAGCTTATACTATCCATTCTTTCTTTAATATGGATGGAATAATTATTAATAGATTTGATCGCACGACAATGAATTGAGTAAGAATTTCCCAAAAATATTCGCAAAATTATTACTACTTATAAAATAATCATTTGTTTTAAGAGAACAATATGTTCTGGCTAATGTGATAAAAGTTAAATCGCAGGAATGTGGCTGGGAGTAAATTTTTAGGCACTTAAAATAATGGACTAATATTCGTACTTCATGGGACACTTTTATTAGACCAATTTTTAATTAAAGAAAAAACATAAAATGAGACAAATATCAATACACAATTTTCTAGACAAAGTTCTCAAGCAATTGCACTGCATTCTGCGAAGTTAGGTAAATCAGTATATCGAGTTGCGACCATTCAGAATTATTAACCTTGGAGTAGACCCTCCTGCTGAGTGTTTTTGTAGTCTCCAACATTGGCACCCTCAATATTTTAATTTTTGCTGCTTCAATTCCTTGATTTGATTCTTTCATGAATTTTCTTCACAGTATCTATATCATATTTGATATATATGTAGGTGCAAAAAAATTATATATTGCTCTAATGTAGAATTTTACTTCAATTTGATGCGAAGTTTACTCATTGAATTACTCTACGAACAGGATCAACTCATTCTAAGGGGAAAATTGAATCTAATGATTATAACTTTCGTTGGTTGGATGATGGCAAACTATGTGAAAATTAGATTCCGTGAAAACATAAATCATGCAAGAATCTCATGGACATCTTTAAGCAATGCCTCCCAAATTTTCCTTAACACCAAAACAATTTGAAATTAACTAAAATCTCCCTGTGAAATAAAAGTTTCCAAGTTCCTGCGTAAATTCATAATTAAAACGAAGGAAAAAACACATTGGAGTTTGGTATTTCAACTTCGCCATAAAAATCTCTTGACAAGAATAATTATATCTCAAAAGATAGCGAATATGTCAATTGGATTCAAAAATAAACGTCATTCTAAAACGTTGCCGTAAGATCTTACCCACGACCAACTGGTTGGAAAGCACTGCCATGGAGTATCATAGATCATAGCTTACCTGAAATCTCTGCGAATTCCAAGAATAATCATCAAGTACATCAAAGGTATGAACCAAAATCTTCCAAATACTATAGACCAGAATGATATGACACAAATGAGGAAAAGTTCTTCTTTGGTATGCATTTTTTCACTTTATTTTGACCTCAAACACAACGAAGAAGCGCTACGGCAAGAAGCTCGAAGTGAAATGAAGAAAGCTTAAATTGGTTGCTAACAAAAAGCATTGTTGCGTATTCCGGAGCTCTCGTCCTATATTTTTCCAGTATCTCAGTAAGAGGTAAAGGAAGGTTATTGAAGGGTACAGAGGCAGTGTGTAGTGAAATATTTTATTATATGTGGATATTTTCATTTTCGCATTAAAAAGAATACTTTTACAATTTATTCCTTTATAATATAATATGTATTCCTTAATAATATATAATTTTTCCTTTATTTAAATCCTTCATTTTTCACCAAAATTTTGTACTAACGGATTGTTTGGGGATCAAAAAAGCTAACGATCATAATAAAAAATAAAAAGATTAGTAAGGCAAGAGTTGCCTTATTCTTCTCTAGCTGAGGAGTTTGCTACTTTCAGATCTGTTGTTTTTGGGTTTGAGAATTAACATTGGAATGAACCATGTAATGTGCCAATGAAATGCACCACTTGGAGGATACTTAGTCCGAGTTTGACTCGCAAGCCATCAACTAAGCTATAAAACGTTATTAATAGGCAATCATAAATTATGAACTTAAAACTTAACCTCCTGTATTTGTATTTAATGCCCTTCAGTTTATTAGGAAACATGATGAATTTCTAGCTTTCAGTGTTATCATGGACTTGTATCTTTCGCGGAATGAACCTTTTCGGACAGGTAATGCATGGGCCATCTATGGGAAAACACGTAATATTTATCAGCTGCTACAATTTTACTCATCTTTTATTGGTACATCGATTCAACGTACATCAGAATGCTGATTAGTGAGATTATCCATACTAAGGAACAATTATTTTTCATTTAAGTCACGAGGTAATCAGAGGTATAGGCAGAGCAATAACGACTCGTGCTCCGAAACTCAATGAACTCTTTGAAGTTGGACAAATACTAAATATGAAAGGTCACTCATCATCAGCATTAAAAAAAATTATTCAATTTGTATCTGATACATCCTTTGTAATGCTATGAAGCTTATGCTACATATGATATTATCCACAATTAAAATCACCCCATTCTATATACATTAAAAATATTTCTATTATTATTTATAAAACAAAGGCATTATACATTTTGTCTACGGCTTCACAATCGTTGCTTGCACTGCATTTCCACGCAAATCCATCACTGCGTAAACTGTTTCTGGAACTGTGGTCGGAATTGCACCTTGATCTGTTCCATTAACAAAGAAATGCAGAGAACCATTTGATTTCCTCATAACACCGATACGATCACCATCCTGTATGTTCATAAAAATAGGTATTTAATTAGTTTCTATTAGACCTAATTAGAGGAGCGATTATTAATTAAACACAAAAATGAAATGGCGAATAATGAATGAATTTTTCACATGTTTATGGCATTATAAACAGTTGTAGCTCTAGCAATGGAAACAGAGCTTCAATTGGATGCAATTGATAATTCAAGCGAGTTAAGTATTAGTGTAAATATCAACTATCATGAAATATTACTCTTATTTGACAATGTTTGAAGTACTTTCTCTCTAAAAAAATAAAACAAATCAAAAGACCTAACATTCACACTGCAGATGACGAATATAGAAAAGTTTCAGAAGATAAAAAATTTCAATAAGATGAACTAAGTGAAATCATGGCAAATAATTTGGAGTTCCTTGTTTTATTAGTTTCACATCAGTTGAATAAATGTTTAGCCACGTCATGAAATAAACTGAATTCAAAGCATACTATAATATCTTCAGTAGATAAAGGGAATACAATTTTTTTTCCCTCTTTAACCCTAGAACGGGAACGCAGGTGAAAAAACACCCCAGACCGGTTTAAATCTCGCGGCAAACAGAAACGGCTTACGTTTACGACCCCGGGGCCATATTATGTAACTCGTCGGTTTGGAAGCAGTTGGTTCGATTTCAAATCCAACCGACTGGAGAGGAAATCGTGATCTCTCACCGACTCGGCCTCTAAATATTCTATTAGCCTATTCTGTAGCATCGTCGGGCAGAAAACTGCCAAACCGACTGCCCACACCCACTTTAAGGGGAAACATCCAAGCATTTCCGAAAGTGACGGTCACTCGCTTCATCTCAACCAATGAGAGGGCAAACGAGTAGACAAATGAAGAATGAAACAAGGCGTGTAAAAGCAGATGTAAATATCGATTATATGTATGAAATTTTAGGTAACTAAGATTTGTTGTTGTCCTTTGTTGATTTCTTACTAAAGTTTTGAAAGAAATCTTACAGGGAAGATATTTATAATTGCATTAGTTAGTTTGTATGGTCTTAAATGGTTGATGTTTGAAATTAGCATAAATTGCTAGCAGAAGATTTTCCAGTGCCCAAATTCGAGCACAAGGATACTTATGGTGATAAAATATCGATATCTAATATACTATCAGCCCTACAGTGAATCCCTAAATTTCGTAATTTTATTAACTGGAAGTCGGTGCGTGATTTTCAGAACTTAGTATCAGTGATAGAACTAGGAAATTAGTAAGTACATAGTACCTTCGATACACTCACTGACTGATTTCTTGGAGGTTAGATTTTCACGAATTCCTTAGGTGCTTCATAAAGTTATTGTTGGAACTGTTGCTGTCTTCAATTCAGTTTACTATTGGTCAGCTAGTAAGACCTCGATTCGTATAAACGGATAGGTATATTTTCTTTTTTATATTTGCTACAAAAGCAAAATCCTCTCGTCTCCTTTTGAACCAAAGTACTGCAACTTTCGACTGTAGCTCTTCCTTGTACGTAATTAATACTTGTAATTAGTTTCGCCTGGATTAACTATACACTCTACAAATATTATTCAATTATCTTGGCCTTTCATATATTGCTGAAATATATGATTTTAATGGAATCTAATGGTAAAATTGTGGGTAATTTTCTAGTTTCACGGTGTTTGGGAGAAATTCTATATCTCCTTAACTACTGAAGATACACATACCATTCTTACACCATATTATAGAAGAAGGATTGCAATTTATATATATGATATGCAATCTCTTCTAAGTGCTGCCATTTCGGAGAAAATTCTATCCGAAAACGACACATTTTCGACGTTTTTCGTCTGCTACTAGAAAATTACCAAATTGTGTTTTAAAATGAACAAAAATTATACCATCCACGTCAGTTAAAAGTTAATCATTATACGTTTAAAAATTAGAAAATTCGATCGCATGAAATCCTATGACTAGGTTTAATCTATTTCTCTTTTATTTATAGTTTTCTTTAAGCGGGGTCATTATTTTTCCATAGTCGAGTCTCGCACGGGGAAATAGTAACATATGTTACGGATATTAAGCGTTCCCCAACACTTTACCTAATGAATTATTGGTGGTTATTTACATTTATTATTAAAAGATTAAAACGTTTATTTTATTCCACGTCCTTGGACAGATGCACGCTCCAAGAAACGTAGTATATACGTGCATCCATATGTGCTATGGCGTACATCATTTTGCATCTAAAAGCGAGAATTGCATTCATGTTATGCGATCGCATGTCTTATTGCGGCTTTATTTTACATTCTGCTAATTATGGGCATTCAATTAACGCATTTGCCTTGATGATATTGTTAAATATGCACACACTTGCCACAGTTCGTCTGCTAACCGACTGACTCCTATCGCTACCGACTCCTTTTCATAATCGGTAGAATTCTCCGGATTGTACCGACGATGGCTAGCCGTCGTACCGACGCAGGAGCTTACAGAATAGTATCGAGAGCTCGCGGAGTCGGTTTGCGATCCCAACCGACTGCTTGGCTACCGTACCGACGGGAAATGAGATACAGAATATGGCCCCCGGACCGTAACCATAGTTCAGTTTCAACGTCTGAGAGTAGAGGAAGCAAACTCTCAGCGTCAGTAGTACGTGGAAGCTCGAGCTGTGAACGTCTGAAGTGCGTCTGGGGTGTTTTTTCACCCCTAGATCCCTTTTGTGTATAGTTTTCGTCATTTTAAATTTTTTTATATTAGTTTTTTTTGCACTTTTTCGGTAAGAAATGAGTCACAAATCCTCATATCTGGAGGAGGAAAGAATTGAAAAATCTACCACACAAAACAGTGTTCTGTATACAGGAGGTATTGGATGAAGGGCCAATAAGACGGGACGTAGGTGGAACAGGGAGACAGGGAAGATGTGTTCATTGTCCTCGAACCATATACCAAAAATACGGTGTAAAATGCTCCAAGTGTCAGGCCTTCATGTGCCAAGACCATAGAGCTGTTGTCTGTCAGGCGTGTGGTGAACAAGAATGACTAATGAAACATGATTAATGGTAATTTGATAATCCTTCTCAATAATTGTACTTTATCGTTACAAATAAAGATATTTTTTACCAATTTGAACTAAATTCTTTATCATTATGACGATCTGTGCAGCTAAAATCGATTTTTCAAGTTTTTGCTATTTGCGCACTTTGATTTCTCAAAATAAATACCTTTTTTGGAGAATTGGCCAAAACCACTATAATACCCTTAAAACATAGTATCTCCCCTTTAGAACCTCGTTCAAATTACTTAATTTGGTCCAAAACTCACTGAGATATCGTAATTTTAACGAAAAATGTCATTTTTGCTAGTTTTTCAAGTTTCATCGGAGAGCGACCATTTGTCCATCATTGCATTCTTTGGAGCCGAAGAGCGATGCATCCCAACGATTTGCGAAGGCCGACTGGAATCGCTTCCATCTTCGCGACCCCCTCCCGCTGCCTCGGCTGGACGTAAAGACGCCGGATGACCTGGATGCAGCAGCCGAGCAACTTGTCTCCAACATCCAAGCCGCAGCCGACGCGTCCGCACCCAAGCGCCGAAGAAAAGGGACCCCAAAGTTGCCGCTCCCGCCCGAAATCATCGCCGCGATCAGGGAGAAGAAACGCCTTCGTCGGAAGTGGAATCCGCAAACGCGCCGCACCTTTCGCCAGATGCAGAGGGATCAAGGAGTGGAAGAGCGCCAGTCGAAACTTGCAAAACTAAATGCAAAAGACGGCTCCCTTTGGCGTTCCATCGAATGACTTTTCTTTTCTGGATGTGCTAGGCCTTGCCTCATGACACCCGGTTATCACTCTTTGTTTTACGTTTCGTGACTCATGTGGCTAGGATGACATTTTTTATAAAATATGAAGGGCCCAGGCAGTGCTTAAAAATGATTAACTAAATGTAAAAAATAGGAGGCGGTTAGAAAAAAATAAACTAAGAAAACGGTTGAATTTTGAAAAAGGGTGTCTAATTAGTTCACATCTATTTAAGACTATTTTCTTTGAGGAGCAGATATTTTTGAGATATGGATTGTCTAACTGGAGAGTTTTCATTTCGCATTTTTTGGCGATTTAATGCGTACGTTGAAAAAGCGGAAAAAAATTATGAAAACGGAAGATTTCGCTGATGGGGACGAGCTTACTGCATTTTGCGACGAGACGGATTGATTTTCTATAAAATCTTTCATGTTGCTTGATGGTGGTTTTAGACGTATTGAAAGTGACTGGTGATGCGTAGAGAAGAATCGGAACAGTGAACAAGTCTGATTTTCTCGTTGGTTGATAGAGGACTGGATGGCCGCGCGGATTAGCCCACGCAGTGTTGTCGAAAATTCGTTATTAGTCCATCCACTTTCGGGAGGCCTTTACACCGAATTAAGGGCCTCCACTCCAACCTGAACTTCCTGAAACGGCAGCCGAGGATGCGGGCTCCACACCCAGGGTGCAGCCGGAAGACATGGAATCCCCACTCCGACGCACTCGCTTGAGGAAATCGCCGGGCGGTCTCGAGAATGTTATTCTGCGGCCTTCCGATGCGGTCCTTTGGATGACGGCGATGATCAATGATGATGATAATGTTGCGTATAGAGAGATCGTAACAGAAGATGATACTGGTTGTTTGCAGAACGATCTGAATATAATGTCGGGTTGGTGTAGTGATTGGCAGCTCGAGCTGAATGTAAAGAAGTGCGTTGCCATGACTTTCACGCGGTCCAATAACGTTACCCGCGTACCGAATAGAATTTCAGGAAATCCCTAGGAGCTCGTGATGCATCATAAATACCTAGGAATTACGTTTAGTAGTAATTTTTCCTTCAAAGAGTATATTCTAAGCGTAATAGGAAAGGCGAATGGGATGCAAAGGTTAGCCAGTGGAATTCCGAGGGGATGTTCATCGGGAGTAAAAGAAATAGCGAACTTTTCCCTGACCTCTACTTGAGTATTGCTGGGCGATTTGGGATCCTCACGAAGTAGGATTAATTTCCGATCTTGAGATGGCAAAGCAGCAAGGTTCGTCAAGGGAGATTTCAGATTTGACAGCAGTGGCTGTCATAGAATCCCTCGGATGGAACTCTCTTAGTGATAGAAGACTTTAATATCGACGGAAGCTTTCTGATAAATTTATCACTACCGATTTTGGGGAGGAGATATTGTTATCCCAGTTATAAACTAAGGCGATCTTAGTGAGACTCGATAAGTGAAACGGCACAGAGCATCACAACAAAGTCAAAAACATTCTTAGGTTCACGGGTCTCTCATGAGCGGTCACAGGTTACTTCTGTCTTCAGTCTATTATTCGAGGCATCTTTTATATCTTTTTCAAATTTCAACCAATCCATTTGATTATTTCCGACCATTTTGTTTAAAGTGTAGGAATTGTACAGGGCTTTGAAAGGGCGTAATGCTACGCAAGAGATATAGTTTTTAAAACTTTTCATTAACATTCTAAACTTTATATTTTTGGACTTGAAAACAAATAATTGCTTTCTATTTATGTTTATGTATAACCATTTTCATACCTTTAAAATAAATTTGAGGCATATTTATTCTTTGCAAATAATATTCATTTCTTCACTTGTATTTTTATGTTTACGAAATTTAGTATATATTTCGATGATTTCTTTTTACAAATGAAGATCAATACGCGCATCCTGGTTTGTTTTTGTGATTTTTGTATATATGATAGTTATGATTCGACTTTGCGTATGGAGTTAATGGAAGTTGTTTTAGCAGTGTCGTGATTTTATATTACCACGCTATATTACCATTATTTCTATAATAAATTAATTTAATACCATTGTGTTTCTGTTTCGTAACGCATTTTTATTTGTGAAGCCTGAGTGATACCAACGAAAGAAAATTTTGTAATAGTTAAACAGAGCCGAAATGCTGACATGGCAGCTGAAAGAAACAATTCTAGCGTCTTAATCTTATGCAATAAATATTCCTTAAATTATTGTACATTTATGGATACGGTAGTTTCTAGTAGAGCTTGGGAAGTGATGTTGTCTTATTTTTTGGGTCGACTTATACGCTGAACATAGGCTAAAATATGAAATTCACCAGAAAATTTTAGGGGTCGACTTATACGCCGGTACATACGGTAATCATACATTGCATTGGGTCTAAAAATAGAACAAATTTGTGTAAAATGATGCCAAATAAAAAATATTTTCCCCCAATGATTCTCAAAAATTCGTCATTAACAGCTGATGACTCCTCAACTAAAGAATGGGCACGTAGAAGTACAGAAGCATTTTTTTATTTAAACAGTGTGATTGTACCTAAAAGATAGGCGACATCTTTAACAGACTTTTTTCCCTTCTGTGATACTACTGCCAGAATCTGGTGAAGTCCTTCTAACCTTTATGAAACAGGTACTTGACCAAGGCAGCAGCACAAACAACCATTTCTAATAGGAAAAGTGTAATCAGCCAGAATTCGAACCCAAGACCTTTGGGTTAGAGAAATAACTTAGCAAGAATGCTAACCACTCGACCAACAAGGCCAATAAATTTACACATAGGACAAATCGATGCTAAGAGGATGGAAGTATAGGAATTGATATCAGATCAAATGGTGAAATTCCCTTTGGGATCATATACTACCATGTTCCACTGTAAGTGATAAACAGTGATCAAAAATCACTGATTTTTATTTTAATTAATAAGTTGCTTGTCAAAATTTCCCATAAAGTAAAAATCTCCGTAGAGCCAATAAAATCCATTCAAAGCATAAATCTTTCAAGACCAAAAAGGTTCATTCACCGTGATCTACTTGGAAGCCAAATTTTATTGTCGCGACACACCCGGTGCTGCGTCTATCCGTAGCGCTGACACAGGGACCTTCTGAGCTTCACCGAGGGCTCACATCTACGCGAGGACTCGAGGTTCTTGCCTTGAGGACTTATTTCGAAGAGTTGAATAAAAAACAATCGGAAACTTCGCAAAATTCCACTGTTTTATTTCCTAAAGAGCGTACAAGAAATCGGCCGCTCGACTCCTAATCAACGCGATATCCACAATACCTCCCACCAAACAACAATGTGGATCAACAGTCTACAATAATTAATCAATCAACTTTGCCAGTTAATTGATTAATCTTTCTCCCATACCGACATACTATTGATCTTTATAAAACTTCGAACGGTACTTAGGCACAATCAGAAAGGAGTTCATATATGCATAATACTGGGTTTCTTTAACTGTATGACCTCGACAGCGATAACAAGCAAGGGAGTGGGAGGGTTTACTCCTCTATTCGGAACCCTTCGAACTATCCTCTTCGCCTGAGGAGGTTTCTCCTCTACGTCACTAAGATACTATTCTGTCAAAATGAGCTATTCGGAGAAAGTAAATGTTCGCCTAAGAAAGATTTTAGGAAAATTCCCCCCTCCGTAGAAAATTATCGCACTCGATTATGGATGACATGATCTACATGTAAATTTTAATGAAGATACTTAATTTAATTTGACATCAAAATGTACGTGACTGCATGATAAATAATTACGGGAAAAAGACGATTTCCAAGAACATTCTAACCAGCCTAATTTTTCGATGTTTTTAATTGGAAGACTTTGGTCTTAAAAGGAACGTTAAAATTCTAGAATTAAAGTTAAGAAATCGATTTTCATAAAAATCTATAAAATACGAATAAATAAGTTAATGGAATAGCCGCAGATTAGTGCCTTAACCGCTCCTATAACATATCTCCAACACCATGCACCAAATGAAATCACTCCTTAAATGTAAATTAATATTAAAGAATAATCTTGTTTTTCTAAATGAACCTTTCTTTTTTAACTCATATACAAAATTTAATAAATAGATTTGAAAATCCTTGGCAACGATCACCCATTTTACATGCATCATCTATCCCGATTATCGCGGATTCGATTATTGCGGTATTTTTCGTGGCAACAATAACCGCGATAATCGAGGTATTCCTGTATACCTTTAAGTTCATTAGAGGCATTACATTAATTCAAATTGTCATATTGACTGTGTGAAGACTTCATCATAGTTCACATGACCTTACTGCTTTGAATACATTTCCATATACTCAATATAAGCATTTAATTCACTTAGTGATATATTGATCACAAACTTATATCTCATTAAGAGAGCAAATCTTAAAAAGGGCCTAATATTTTTGTGTAGATGTTTTTTTAACTTGTGCTTCTCCATTTCAAGGATATTTTGGATGATGCAGACTCTTGATCTGTTTCCTGGATTGAAGTGTGACTTATTTCCAATGCTGGATATTAGCCAGCAGCTGTGTCGGGATAGTGCAGCCATTGTTCTATGAGAGATGTGTCCTGTAATCTGGCCCTGGGATGCCTACCTACAATGTACAGTTGTATTTTGTTTGTATTTAATTTTTTATTATCTTGGTATGAATAAATTTTATGTTATCCAAATGTGCTGGTTTCAATTTCTTACATACCCCGTGACCCTCATTTTTTCCTATTGACTGGTTTTTCATGTATTAATTTTAATATTTTAATATTAATGTTGACTATGGGAAAATAATAAAATTGTTAATATGCCTATTTTAGTAGTGTATGAAAATGGAAAATTTAATTTAATAATGCAACAATTTCCCAGTTAACTGGGAAATTGTTGCACAAATATATTGTCATTTAAAGTTTGTGTATGTAGGCCTGAATATCAATTTGTAAATTTGACCTATATATACAAATGTATTATTCGTGTAAGGCTACTCAATTTTACAATTCGTAATACGTGCGTATACATACATCTGATGGAACTTTTGAGCCACTTTTCCGTCAAATATACGTACGAATTACGCGCGTATTCCAACTTATACATATGTATCTCGTGACGTATTTCCTGCGTATTCTTTATTTAATACAGATGTATTACATATCCTGTGTTGTCTGGGATACATTGCTATGGTACAAGGAGTAGTCATAATATCCACCTCCTTTACCAAGATCAAAGATTTCATACGGCAGCCGGTAATGAGTACCGAAATTTATAATTTACTACCCAATAAGTGCATTTCAACCATAAAAAACAGACCAATACTTAAGAAAAACTGAAGGGATTTCTAATAACTATATATGCTACTATACAGTAAATTAAGTTATTTCCAACTATGAGAAGTGTGAAAATGTACGATATATTTAAATCTAATTTTTTTATGTGCCATATATATTTGCATGTACTATTGTCAGTGCCATCTTCTGGGCAAATAAAATTTTGCTATTACTAATTCCATTTCAGGGGCTAGTGATGCAATTGGTTCGGCAAATAATTTCCCGGAGGTGACAATGAAAACCAATAATCATGGGCCTCTAAAATGAGCAAAATTAGGGAAGCCAATAAAATGAGAGTCCTTCAGGAAGCACTCATCATTGATTGAGTTGTCAAGCTCATTTTTCTATTAGTGAATTTTATTATTATAGTTTTTTATGGCAATAAATGATGTTTTTTAATGTAGTCAATTATTTATTACTTCATTACAATCCTCCTGAGTCCCTGAAGCTGGTCATGACTCGCAGGACTCGTCAGCATTTTCTGGGACTCTCAAACCTTCGACAAAAAATGGGATTCCCTGTGAATCCTCAATGATGAAATCCATGCGAGTCCTGGGGACTAAGATTTTCATAAGAGGAACAACTTCTACACCCATTTAGTATAGATATTGGCCAAATTGACTGTATCCATTGCAATTTTTCACAAATGAAACTATTTTTATTCTAAAAACATCAACAAAATCCAACTATGTAAAATTTCTGTATGTAATTTCCCAATTCTGGGCCATTCTTTCAATTAGCTCTATAACTAGGACAAATGGTATTCCTAGCGCTGAATGATTAGCAATTAACTTTTGAGTTCCTTCAATATTAGTCTTACTTTCTCTTTAATGAGAGAAAACCTTTACTGTTAAAAGGTCAGGGTAGAAATCAGAGAAACTGGATCAGCTGATATACTGTTGGAGTCATGTAAACTTCCAAAATCAGTTATATTCTAAACAAACAATTACCTTATAAAAATTCAAATTGCTGCAAAGGAAAACTTTATATTTTATATCAAAATATATACTGTCTACAAAAAAAGGGCTCAATTAGCATATTTAACACCAATGATAAAAAATAGATGCTTAGCCTATAGCACAGCATTAGACAAATTTATTTAAAATGATGTATGGACATGTTTCTGGATTTCTTCTTGTTCACAGTTTTTCCTGCTCTGTTTATAAAATCAAAAGTAATTATTTCTTCATAGAAAATAATCTGCATATAGCCCATGAAGTCTTAAAGTTAGTATTGAGAAAAAGTTTTAATTTTTTTGCTATTCATTAATCACCCCAACATTATTTTACTTAGTATACGTGGATTGTGTCAATTTTGATGTAATTGTAAATATTCCTTCAATTCTTCTTGGTACATTGAGTAGAAAATCAAACAATTTAGTTGTCTGTACTGACTTAAACATTGATTTCCAGATTACTACTGATGCCAAATCTCATCACCATGATTTCCTATTCTGCTCCACAGAAAAGGAGGTCCTTCAGATTTTAAGTACCACTCACAATAATAAGCCCCATGGAAAGAACATATTGTGAGTATAGTTTTTTCTTGAAGAAAATGGATAGTTTTTCAAATTTTACTGGGAAGAATTTTAGAAACAATGGACAAAAGATTTCATATTTTTGAAAACCTTAAAAGCATGTAATGAAGCAATAAGTATAGCCAATCTTTCTATATTGACTGAACATCTTTTACTTCTACAAAAGTATATGCACAACATAGGTTTTCATCTGTGTTTTTCAAATCTGGATAATTTCAAGCCCTTATATAAAACCCAATTTGGGTTCCCACATAGCCATGTAGGCAGTCAGATGTCAATCAATATCATATAGTTTCACCTCTAAAAACACAGAATTTTGAGTCTAAGCCAGTTAATAATTATGTTTTTAACGTTCAGCTGTGGTTCAGATTGTATATACATAACTATATCCACCTACATATTATGACTTTTTCAACAACACAATCAATGCAACTCAAAATTCTCAAGCATTTCTTAAGAAATGTATATTCATTAAAATTGCATTGGTTGTGCAACATTTAAAACTGCATTTCCACTAACTCTGTATACATGGGCGTCGCCAGGGGGGGGCAGGGGGGGGCAGCTGCCCCCCCCTGGAGACCCATTCGTATTTTGATTCGGGATGTGTTGTAGAAACAATTTTTTGGCACGAGCGTATTTGAAAAGAATTTAGAGCCAAAACAAAGTCAAGTGTTGGCACGTGTAAACACCAATGATGGGAAAAGTACTTCCTCGTAGGAAATTCATTTATACCTCCAGCGTAGCACAAATATTTCAACAATACTTTGCAGCAGAGTCAACAGCCATCCCTCCTTTCCTTCGCCCCTTCCCTCCCAAAAGAAGAAAAGTTCGGTTTCAGGGTGAACAATGTAGTTAGAACTGCCTCTCGATGCGATCAGAGCGCGAGGTTATGCGATTATGTCCTCTCTCTCAAACTTCCTTGAGTATCGTCCGACAATCGCCCGCAGAAGACAAAGGATTCAGTTTTTTTTCGTTTCCCTTCAAAATGGACACAAGAAAGTGTTGCGGCGAGTATTTTGCAAATAGGCCCAAGCAGTGGCGCAGAGAAGGGGGGAAGTTTAGGGGCCAAACCCCCCCCAAGAGTCAAGTCCTATGAAAGAGTACAAAACCCCAATCATTTGCTTGATAAATTCAGCAAAAGCTTTGCATGCCAGTAAATATGGCTCCGATTACAGCTTAGTTGATGTTTTCGGTAGCAGAGCAGGCCTAGAGCCGACATCGATATCAATGGGACGCTACGAGTGTTTCGCACACAATGTTCAAAGCATGCACTTCTTAACCATGTCCTTTTGTTAGATGACTCACACCATAAGATAAGATTCCCATGAGAAGAATTCGAAAGTGCTGATTCGTTTACTTCTCGCAAAAACACAAGGGAACATTCGAGAAGTAATTCGAAACTTACACCCTGAAAACAGAGATTAAGATTAAGATAGAGAGACAAACAGGTTGATAAAACGCTCAGTTAGATCTGTTGCATGTGACTGTTTTGAGGGTGTGAATGCAAACCTAGGCTCGTGAATAGTGCATTTGAGAAATTCACAGGGAACAGTTCGAAGGAGAGTTTAGTTTGGATTTCATAAGATACAGATGGACATCCGAAATTTTTTCCACAGTCCGCTAATAGCTCGAGGCCTCTATCGGGAAAACGTAAATTAACGTCTATGTAGTTTTTGTAAAATGACCATTATTGGTTGCATAAATTAGGATTGTATTATTTAACCCTTGTGTAGGCACCCAACTTTACCTACGTTGTTGGGCACCCGGGGTACCCGGGTACCCACCTCTTTAGATCTCATTTTTGAACACATTTGTAAAGGAATTCGTTCTCTAAACATTTTATTTAATAAATACATATTTTATGAAGGTACTAAAGTTATTTTTATATCATTTGACCGGTTAGAACTTCTACAATTAACAAAATTAGAAAGGTATGTTTATTCTTCGGTTCTTGACGCCTGAATTCCTTTTTTTTCATTAAAAATTCAAATTTGAAGTCTTGTAAAATTTAAAGTAGAAATGGCACAAAAAAACAAGTGACATCAACGTTTAGTACGTTCTATTGCGCGTGTAACCATATAAGCTAATCATTTCTGTTTTCATAAAATTTTGTATTTATCATAGATGGAACGGAAAAGTGCCCATTTTTACGGGCTGTTTCACGGAGTGTTCTTTTTGAACGTTTGTTCCTCAAAAACTGTTTTTTCAATCACAAAGATATTTTGATAGAATATTAATACGGGTATTAGTAATTAAAATACGAAGTTTCAGAATATTTGTATGAAAAAATAAAAAGTTGTTGTCGATTTTGTAAAACAACTTTTTCTCGGAAGTGGATAGCCGTAGAAATACAAAATTGGGTTCGTTAGAAAGATTTCAAAATGAGTTTTCACGGTAAATAATTATTTTTCACAACAAATTAGCGGATTTTTTTATACGAATTTATATTTAATGCCGGGATTCGCATTGTGCAGCAGTGTTGCCGAATTATTGGTCTTGCATCTCGAGCTTTTGTACACTCCGTCCCTCAGAGAGGCTTTCTTTCTATCGCGATGGTCTGCGAAGCTACGCCTAATCATATCAATTACGTTTCGTATTTTTCCTTATTATCTTATCTTATTGATCATCTTTCTTACCCTTATGTTTCGTAGAAACTGAATGTATGTGCTTCAGTGCTACTCCTGGCTTTCTTCTGGTATTTACATTACTGAGAGAGCCGAACGCTTCACAGGTTTATGTAGAATACATAAAACATAGTGTCACTTTCTTTTTTTCTTAAAATTTTGTCGTGCAAAGGCTATTTGAAGAACAATAATTAATTTCCACTAAAGAGTAATTATTTGTTCTTATGTCCCAAAGAAGGGGAAAGCAGTTATTTTAATTTCAACGATGCATACTGATATAAATATTTATGAAAGTGGTAAGAAGAAGCCCCATATAATTTTGTATTACAGTAAGTTTAAATCTGGAGGTGATACAATGGACCAGATGATTATTAGGTATACAACAAAATGCCACACTTTGAGATGGCCGCTAGCGATGCTTCTCAATATAATCGACGTAGCTACTTTTGCATCCTATCGGATATACTATGAAAACAACGAAATGCTGACGTCAAAAACCAACCAACGACGTAGATATATGCGAAAATTAAGTGAAGAACTGGCGAAGCCAGTAATTTAGCAAAAATCACAAAATTTGCAAGTTATGCGCAATATTACAACAAAGATAGCGATTGAAAGTGCTATTGGGCAGCCAGTTATTGCGGAGGATTCTACTCTTGGTGCGTCTACATCGGACAGCTCCGGGAGAAAGAAGATCACTGGGAGCTGTCACGTGTGCTATAAGCAATTGATAAGAAGGAGAAGAAAAACTAGAAAAGTGTGCGATGTATGTCAAAAACTTGTCTGTAATTAACATTCGAAAACGTATGTCAAATCTAACGATTGATGTGAATAAAAATTCTCCGTGAAAATTATCATCGATGTACATATTATGCAGCATATATTGCCCAATAGAAGCTAACGAAAAACTACCACACAGTCAGTACAGCAATATTACTATAGCTTAACTTAAGGCGCTCGGGTAAATTTGAGGTGTTTGTACTTAAAATTTGATTTTTCAGATAAAACGATATTATCGTAGCTGAAAAATGAGACAAAGAAAGAGCAGGGCGAGATAGGGAGGTTAGGAACTCCCGAAGACATCTACATGGCAACACTGCTCAACAGTTGCAAATCTCGGCGTTAAATATTAATTCGTATAAAAAAATCCGCTACCTTGTTGTAAAAAATAATTATTTACCGTGAAAACTCATTTTGAAATCTTTCTAACGAACCCAATTTTGTATATCTACGGCTATCCACTTCTGAGAAAAAGTTGTTTCACAAAATCGACAACAACTATTAATCGTTTCATACAAATATTTTGAAACTTCGTATTTTAATTAAAAATAAACGTATTAATATTCTATCAAAATATCTTTGTGATTGAAGTAATAGCGTTTGAGTAACAAACGTTCAAAAAGAGCAGTCCGTGAAACAGCTCGTAAAAATGGGCACTTTTCCGTTCCATCTATGATAAATACCAAATGTTATGAAAACAGAAATGATTAGCTTATATGGTTACATGTGCAATAGAACGTATTAAACGTTGATGTCACTTGTTTTTTTGTGCAATTTCTACTTAAACTTTTATACGACTCCAAAGTTGAGCCTCCGTAACAAAAAAGCCTATATTTCGCGTGACTGACGCTGGCCGTTTTACGGAAGTAAGAAACATACCTTTCTATGTTTATTCATAATAAAAGTTCTAACCGTTCAATTGATATAAAATTGGCTTTAATATCTTCAGAAAATGTCTATTTATTGAATAATGTTTTCAAGGAACGAATTCCAACGCATATGTGTCAGAAAATGAGAAGGAAATTTCAAGTGGGTACCCGGGTACCCCGGGTGCCCCCAGGACGTATGTGAACTTTTAATGCTTTTATTTAAGCATTAAATATAGTTAACGTATTTATAATAGTAGTATTTACTAGGGATTCAGGTAGATAACGACGATCTGAAGCATCAAAGCGATATCTTTCTTTATAATCAACGTACAAGCAAAAATATACCTTAGTGGGTACCCGGGTACCCGGGTGCCTACACAAGGGTTAAGGGATGTTATCGGAGGGCACATCTCAAGATGAGTTTAGCGACAATTCCAAAGGAACTGGTTCCTTTGTTAAGCATTCTGGATGATTAAAAGTCTGTACAGTAGACTCTTCATTACTAGGGATGATATAAAATATAATGATCCTTATTTTATTACCCGTTCATTTGCTGTATAGTTACGAAAATAATTCAATAACCGGGTCTCCGTAGAAATTTGTAAAAGTATTGTAGCAATACTGTACAATATCAGTGAAAATTAATTTTCGATGATATTATTAATAATATACCATTTGGAAGCAAATCAGTCAGCTGAAAGGTATTGTGCGCGTAAGTTACTCACATATTTATCGGAACTGTGACTTGATGACTTGAAATAAATTTGAGAAACGGTTAAAACTGTGACTTTAATTCTTCAGCTTCCTTTTCGATGCAGCCAATTTTTTCTCTCGTGATAGAATCCCACGAATCTCATATCTGGTTATGCAATGCCCATTCGAAATTTTAATTCGTGGAAACTTTTGTTTCCTTTGAACACTCAGTGCGTAAGAATGGGTTTTGTATCATCTCTCTGCTGGTTAAACCACCTATTACTTAGTCTAAATAATTGTAAGTGGATGTCTGCATTTTTTCCACCTTGGTATATAACTTGATTTCTGCAAATTCAATTATAATATCAACTACAATCAAGAGTCTACAGAATATTTTAATGCAGCCGAATTTTTAGTCTCCGGTATGTGACGCATTCAATTGAAAACTTGGCTAATACATAAATAACGAAATCAGGCTTAATTGTAAGCCTACCAGAAAATTTCATCGGATATAAATGATCTTTTGTTTCTTAGAAGAGGAGGTAATTTTAAAAGAAACGGATCAAGTCATTCCTAAGAAAGCTGCTGATGATATAGTCTAATAACGAAAGATGTTCAAATAAGGATGGGTGCACCAATGTGGTGATTCATTGAGACGTTTTATATCGCTTGTCAAATAACCGTAACTTTTTTTTCCTTATCACGCTTGGCAACCTCTTGGAAGAAAGAACTCTCAAAGACTCGGGAAGTATATATCTAAAGCATCAAAATACTTAAGCATCGAAAAAAATTAATTTTTAATAGAAATTGGACGTAACCAAACTAGAAATCCAAACAAAACTTATGATACGTTTCCAATAGTTTGCTTACGTAAACTACTATCTTGGTTTAACGAGTTGGCCATATAAGTGTTAAACTCCTCTAGTTTTCAATACATTTAGTTTTTGAAAGATTTGACATATTTGTAGTAAGAAGCGGGCAAAAATAAACTAGCCCCTGTGAGTTAGGCATTTTTCATTTTATCTGGCAGCTTGCCCCCCCCTAGCCCAGTGGCTGGCGACGCCCTTGTCTGTATACACACATTTACCAGTGGCACCAGGTTTTTGTTTGCATTTGGGTTAGCTATTAAGGAATTTCTGATGCAACTAGCAATGCAACAGCCACTTTATGAGTTACGAGTGAAAAGTTTGTCAAAATTGAATAATCCTCTAATACTCGGAAAAAATTCAAGAAGGTAAATTAATTTCATGCTTACATTATAAACTATCCAAAGTAATTAACATATTTATGGCATACAACACACACCATGATTTTGAGAAGGAAATTTAAAATCTAAAACAAGACCAATCAGGTTACAACATGCTCCTCAGATCAACTGCCAACAACTACGAAAGTTCTCTCATCACAATTTGCAAAGTAAAAGGTGATTAGTAAAGGTAAAAATCTTTTCTTCAAGTTGATTTGTAAGAAATAAGGATTTCAGTTGGTAGTATATTTGTGCAGTTTGAGCCACATACCTGATTCAGGTTTTAATATACAATTGGTAGGTAGTCAGATGTTTGCTTCTCAATACAAATCCTTGTTTCCACAGTTGACAGTAATTATTAGGAATTTAATCATTAAAAATATTTATTGTACATAATCAGGAAATTGCAATGCTATAAGATTTGAATCATTCATGGTGTACGTTTTGGATAAATTCTTCTCTGAACCTCCACCAGGTCAAATGTGTTTCCACCGTCATTTTAAGGGCTGATCCGCCGTTGCCCTCAGGATAATGAGTGGGATGATGGCAGAGTCAGCCGTCAAAATGTCAGTGGAAACTCATTTGACCCTGGTGGAGGACCCGCAAAAAATTTATGCAAATTGAAATGTTTCACGAGTAAAGATTATCACACATATGAGTGTTAATCAGCTTATTTTGATAAATATAGTAATAAGTTGTTTTCAAGAGGTGAGATATTTAAAAAAATCATACCATAAAATACCTAAAAAATACATTTTAAACTGAGATAAAAAATGTATGATTCTTTTATGTAATCAAGTTTAAAGAAAAATTCAATGCATATACACAACCCACATCCAAAGTTTTCGAACATATTGGTATTATTGTAATGTTTTCCTCAACATTCAGCCAAAATTTGGAAACTTCTAAGCACACTTTAATCCATTCAGCTTTCCATGAATAAAAACTTGAAAAATGAAGAACAGTTTTCCTTAAATTATGCACAACATTCTAAAACTTTCTTTTAGGATTCAGAATATACTTGGACAACACTAGTCAACCTAATGTGTGTCAAACAATAATCAGAAATACTGACTGAACAGCTAATAAAATAAAGGTTAGCCTTGACCCAACTTCCTTTAATAAAAGAGAAGAAAAAATTACCAATTACACTAGGGTCATTAATAATGAATGAGCTGTGTATACAATCATAAGTAGACAGTAAGCAATTGCACTAAACTACAGGTTGACCTTCTATAAACAAAATTTCAATAAAGAAAATCTATGCCAACCCTCTAAACGAGAGCATAAATCAAAGTAAACATTGTCATGTATATAAAAGATAACCAGAGATTAAGCATTCAACAATTTAAGAAGATATATAATTATCTTTACTCCAATTAATTTATCTGGCCTAGTCTTCTAGCCAATCCTAGCAAATTTGAAGCTTGCAAAAATATGGTCATAGTTTCTTTTTTCAACTTCAACATATGTGTTGTGACTTTATACATTTTAGAAATGTTAATGACTATTTATCAGTGTACATAACACTTTTTATCAAATATTTAAGGCCTAAAATTCACTCTGTACATTTTTTATTTAAATAAAACTGATCATATTTATTTTTACTTTGGTGTTAAAGGTCTTATTGAGATATTTATGGTACGTATTTTATTTGGAAAAACGCCTCCTCTCCTCAAGATCTACTTAACTTTCCAATATCTGCCAATCAACACCCAAAAGTACTAATCTTCTCAAGTGAAACATTGAATTTAAAGTCATTTTGATAATTTTATGGTTTAATAACTATTAATTGCAGAAATAACAGGCACAGATGCAAATATCCAACTGTACTAATTATGCATTAATACTCAACCTTTTGCGTGATAAAATATGTTACCAACCAAAATCAATCATTGTTATAGTAAAGAACTTGAAAACAAGATCTTCCCTACACTAATCACCTTTTGTTTACCAAATTGTAGTAATAGACTAGCTTTTATTGCCATCTGCAACAGCACTGCAGTGTTTTGTATCCACCTGTAATATTTTACTTTAAATTTTAGTTAATTAATTAAAGTTCCTTCCTAAAATTAAGGAGTGTTATAGACTGATAAATATCGTAATATATATGACTGCCTCTATTACTTAAGTAGGAGTAGGATTTTAGATAGTCATATATATAAATTTAACACAAGTAATTTAATTGTATAATAACTATGGGAAACCCGAAAGTCAACGAAATCTAGGAATTTATAACAAAGATAATCATAGGAAGAAAATGAGGAGTGGCATGTATACATACATAAAATTAACTTGTGTTTATTGCTGTACTGTTATTAATTCTTAACTAAAAAACGCAAGTCCTACCTAAGAGAATTGTTCTGTATAAACTAATATATGGTACTAAGAACTGTTGTTGGCTCACTTTTAATAGTAGTTATGGTTTTTAAAGTTGTGATTCACTTTATATATGTAACACTAATAAATAACAAAACTCAGTTTAATCCATAATTGCTCAAATCCTTCTCAGTGTCCATATTATTCCTCCTTTTTCATATGATCGCAAGAAATTATTTGAAGCTCATGGTATCCATTTTTCTCTTCCACATAATTTTCAAAAATTTAAAATTCCACACTCGAAACAAGAGCTGACCAACCACTCCAATCCAACAGGCACTTATGGAAGTCTACATGTCATACAGGCCATAAATTAGATTATAGTAATTTTATAACAATCCCTGACTATTTAATGCAGAATGAACAGGATAATAGGTAAATTAAGTCAGATTAAAATGTGCAACAACTGGAAGACCTAATTTTCAACAGCCCCTTTCAAGACGTGTAGAAGATGAAGTGCATTATGCAGAAGATGTGTAAAACCACAAAATATAGTTATTTAATATCTGCTTTAAATTATCAGGTAAACAGACATGTTTTCAGAATAAGATAACTAGGGATTTAGGAAGATTCGCTCAAAGAAATATGAGAAACGTGAAACCTTAACTTATTATATGATCCAAGCTGAACACCATTGAAGCTCCAATTAAGAACATAATGTTTCATTCTTAATTGTACTTTTAATAAAATTCACAGTCTTCAATCATTAATGTAATTTTCCAATCAAACAAACATTTCCAATTAATGAAAAACAAATAATTACAAAAAGTAGGCAATTGGCCCCATAAAGTCTGGATTATATGAGAAGAAACAATTAAATAAAATAAAAAGGAAATAGCACAATTAAGTGAATTAACATTTCACTTGAGAATATCGGCCACTTTATATTCAGAGTTTAAAGTTGGCATGGAAATTGCCAGCATAATCCTCTCTTTAAAGAGGTAATATTCTCATTTGAACAAATCATACAGTTAAACAAGATGTTCTAATAAACTTAGGACACTCATACAGAATATATAATCCCAATAAAATAACTCGCATTGCTTTCTCATCTCGGCACTTGAGTTAATCTGTTAATACACATTTTGTTAAAATTAGACAACAATGAGATATTATTGATTTAATAGTCTTGTAGAAACTCAAAAATGAACACAGATTTGCTTGCGTTCACTACTATAACATCATACTATTATAATAAGTAATAGAAGTTTCTCGTACATCTCTTGTCACAAAATATTATTGCATGTTGAAAATACTTTAAAATATCTTACAAATAAACATGATCATTGTCTTTGATAATGGTAAAACAAGAATGATTTAATCCCACTGAGATGATACTAAAACAAGGATTTATACAACAGTAAAACCAATAAATTCTATTTGAAAATAGGTATCCAGAATTGCTTTGAGAGGAAACATTTAGCATTATGTATAAACATGAAATAATATATTGCACCATTAAACCTTTCTTTTCAATCTAAGAATTCAACTTAAAAATTTAGGTATAAATTTCCACATAATACATTAGCATCATTTTTTAATAAATGCACACTGATTTGAAGCTTTTAATGTCAATCCCAAGGCATCAAGTTATTCATAAAGTTTTCAAAGCTGCTTAGAAAGAATAAATATTTGATTCAATGCATGGTCAAACAACAAAGCTAGCGACTTTTACATTAAAAGAAAAGCAAACAAACCAAAACTTCAAGAACAAATCAAAGCTATTTTCTCCAACTTGACAAAAATTGAGGAATGGAGATCTTTACGGTAGTTTCTTCTTTTTCCACAATTTCAAAATTTTGAAGATCTTTCAATGACTACCACACAGATTTCTTCTAAAAGATTAACCAGCCAAGAGAACAACCAGTCCGTTTGGCATTTGATAGTTCAGGAAAGTCGTCCCAGCACTTGAGCTAAGAAGTATCACAAATCAACAGGCAATAACATGAACACACAGAAGAAGCACTGCGCTGCTTACGCATTATCTGCCAAAGGCTCACAGCCCTGCCACCTCACCCAACAAATTACAGGACTCTTTTCTTATTCATACTATTCGGAAGATGTACAGCGGCACCTATGTAGACAGCTTCTTTACTTACTGATAACACTGGAGGTTAATTAGTGCCCTCAACCTGAAAATAACTTTCCTACGGAAGGAAAATTGGGCATAACACTGTTTTATCCCCAGTGATATTCCCTCTCTTGGCACACTAACTGGCATGAGAGCAAGAAATGGACAATATATATGTACAACTGGAATCAACAACTGTGAAGGGCTGAGGGACATGGTCCATGCTTCTCTGTTGTTCCTGTCTGACCACGCTGAATATATTCTAAAGAAAGTTCCCCCCCTAACTGGCTCTTGCTCCCAATTTCTTCAGAACGCCCACTCCTTTCTCCTGATACTCTTCTCTTGTCATCCAAAAGGTGTCTCTATCCTTCATCACCTCTGCTAAAACAGCCCCACCTATAAACACCATGTCCTTTCTTCATGTGGATCTTCAATTCTTATTTTGAATTTCTGCAATACAAATTAATCCAATTTCTCGTTTAATTAACATATACCGTCATGCTTGCAATTCAGAGTAATAATTCATTCCCCTTCATTCCTTTGTCAAACAAATAAACAGACCATCATAATAAATAAATGTAAAGCTAATTATTCGAGAGAGATGTAGCAGTTACAATTGCAGTTTCATTAAAATAAATTTCTGCAAAACGACAGAAAAGATGAAAGAGTATGGAAACCAGATGGCAATGTAATATCAATGTTCCATCTTGTTAAATTTTCAATGTATATTAATTAGTGATGTGGTTAGGATTCAAGGGTTCAGTCAAATCCTATCGAATCTTAGGATTCAATATTCAATCGAATACTTTCACGAAACTATCGAATATCGAATAGCAATTTTGAAATTACACATGCTCCACTTTTTGGGTGAAAGGGCTCCCACGATACAGTGAACAGAGGCTGTTGAAAAATCTCATTGCATGGCAATTATTTTTTGAAAATGTCGGCTAATACCAGTGAGATTTGGAATTATTTTTCACTGAAAAATATTGACGATAATGTTGCAATATGAGATATTTGCAAGACATCAATCTCACGTGGTGGTGTTTCCGAAGCGACCACTGCATTGCGGAAACATTCAGTCTCAGCCCTTGAAGCTGCAAGAGCCCACAAATTATTCAATTATATATATTCAAAATTCTTGTCAAAAATCAGCTGTGGAAAATGTTTTTGACTCCCCTGAGAAAGAAGTTGAGGCATATTTAGAAGACTCCTGTACAATAGATTTCTGGGGAAGCTGTGATAGGTTTCCTAATTTGAAACTAATAGTTAAGAAATACCTCTGTATTCTTCCATCAACTGTGTTTCCAGAAAGAGCTTTTAGTTATTACTGCTGGAAATATTGTTGATAAAAAAAGAAATCGATTAGATCCTGACAGAGTGAAAATGCTTCATTTCTTAAACAAAAATTTATAATGTACCTGTCCTTATATTGCATTTTAAAAAATGTTTTTTATATTGATATCTGGTTTCTTATATTTTTCCTACTTTATGTAATTTAGAATTTAGTTGGAGGAGAGTTATAAAAATAGTTATAGATTCATAATTGTATCAAAAATGTTAAATATAATTTCTATTCAAGTAAAGCATCCCTTTGATGAGAAAATGTACTAAAATTGGATGAAGCAAGTATGAGATTCGATGAAAAATAGATGGATTTGGATTTAATGAAATTTTGGATTCGACCCATCACTAATATTAATTCATTAAATGTAAAAAGCTCAATCCAAAACAAGGAATGACATTCTAATCAACTTAAAAATGTTTCAAAAAGAAACAACTATCTCAAATTTCTGTTCAACAAAATTATTTGGTAATGTCTTCCAATGAGTTCACACCTTAAAGAGTTATGATTTCATGAACATTTCCATTTTATATTGAAAATTGTTTAATTTTTGTCACAAATTTTATTATTTTTTATAAACAGCTAAATGTATGCCACTGAATTTATTTACATGATAGATCATATTTTAACTTATTAAAAGATGCAATCTTATGATGATTTTCAAAATATGAATAATACTTAAATTGATGGAAGCAAGAAGTCTCAAAAAGCATTATGCAAGCAAGGATTTCTGTTAACACAAAATTATGTTAAGATGAAGTACTGTATTTACTTGAAAATAATGCACCATCCAATGTAACGTGAATTACAAAATATGAGCATTGTAAATAGAAATATCATCTGCCTGTAAATTTAAGGAGAAAAGAGAAGAGGAAGAAGAAAGCTTAAGTTAATAGATGAGGTGAAGAGAGGAAGAAACAAAAAGACCAAGGAGGAGGCCCAGGACAGGTTTAAGTGGCAATGGTTGTGGTATGAGGGGCCTGCCGACAGGCAGAACACCAGAAGATGATATAATGATTATAATTAATTTATGAATTAATAAATAATGATAATTTTAAAATCAATTGGTTGAACTTAAAAGTAAAAAGTGATCACCTATCTAATATTTAATAAGGTTATACCTCAAAATTCCAATACATATTATAAAGTTCACCCAAAATAAGGCTAAGTTATCAATTAATTAACTAAAAAACATTCTGAAGAAGAAGGGAAAGTTTTTATATCCACAAAATCAGTGATGGGATGTAACGAAGTAGAAGTAATCGGAGTACTTGTAACGATTACATTTTTGGTAATTTTTACTTGTAATCGTTACATTAATGAAAGCCATTTTTACATATAATATCCTTAATAGGTCGTGCGAGTAAATATTAAATCTGAGTAATCAAAAGTGAACATTTGAATTCCTCACGCACTGATTGCATCGAGAAGCTTATATTGTATTCGCATATTTAATTGATTTTTTTCTTAAATATATTTCTGATATTTTGAGAGCTTTCTATTTATTTGCATGCCGTTGATTCCATTTTCATCCACAGGTGTAAATGTTAGTAGAACATAAATAGTTAGGCACTATAATTAGTGTAGACATGGGCGTACCAAGGAGGGGGCAGGGGGGGGGGGGGCAGCTGGACAGCCAACACTGGACCCTTCGATCTAGCTCCCATACATTTAGCTGGCTAATTATGTGCATATGCAGAAGCACTGTTGAATTTATGAAATTGTAGATAAAGTAAAATGTATAGGCAAGTATGTTTTGATTCACATGAAGACGTCTGGACCATATCCGTTTGACCTACAATGAGTGCGTAAACAAACGCATTACATGGAAGGAATGGAACTTTCCATGGGCATTTGGAAGTTGCAACTGCAAATAATTTCCGAGAAATACGTCTATTTTTAGATGCCACAACAACAATGGAACATGTAAACGCAAATTTATATTAACGTAGATTTTTTTATTTGCATTTCCGATTTGCCCCCCAGATTTGCCCAGATTGCCCCAGGGCAAAAGCTGGTTACACCCATGACTGTAGTAATCATAATTTGAATAAAACTTTAATGCCATGGCATAAATACAAATGTTAGATTGCATGTTAGTACTCCCTGTTTGAAATATATATTGACTGAGATTGCAAAGTCTACAGGAGCAAAATATAAAGTAATTGTAATTTTAATCCTACTGAATACTTTTTCAAAAAGTAATTTGTAATTGTAACTGATTACAAATTTGACAGAGTGATTGAAATTGAGCCCAATTGCATGCTTTCAGTACTTTTCCCATTACTGCATATAATAAACATTAGAAAATTATTTATCCAAAAAGTAATAACTAAACAGTATGTCATCGTTAATATATTTTCGCAACTATCACAAATTAAAACCTCTATACATAAAATGATCTCAAAGACAACTTCCAGTGAAGAATAAACTAGCTTCAAAGACATATTAGGGCGATGGTGCAAACACTTTCCTAATATAAAGCAGATTGTTTGAAATTAAATCTTACGACATGTTCCAGCAATATATTTCCTTGACCTTCCTCGCAGAATCTAAATGGCCAATGTATCACTGATATCACATTATTCCCACAACATCTTTGAAGAATAAAAACTGATTTGTTGTGCAGAAATTCCTTACATAACTTATTGGCTTTTACTCTATGTACAGGAACATGCAGAGTACATTCTATACTAGTTAACAGCCATGTACCTTTCCAAATTCATAAATACAAGAATTTTCTGTATGGTCCCATGCGCAAAATGGATATTCAAGATTAGGCAAAACAAACAAATTATGTACCTTAGCTTGTGGGAATTCTCTTCCTACCTATCGACTATTTTCTTGACAAAGCTAAGTTTCCATGTGATCGTCCCCATATATTACAGATGTGGGTACCCAATGTAAAGTTATTCACAAAGGTTACTAGTAACTCTTGTGAGGGCATATTTGATCACAAATCAATTTCATATTCTACTTTTGCTAACAAAACAAATTTGTTTTCCCAAGGAAGTAATGCGGGTTGTCTTAAGTAGAGATTCCACATCGACATCGATGTATCGGACTACTCGATGTTTTTTTGCCGATACATCGGAAACATCGAGTGGTAAGAAAATGAGTGGAACATCGACTCAATGTTTTTCAAAACACTCAACATCGCACCGATGTTATAGAAGAGGAGCGGGTAGTAACGAATGTTTTTCACACAGGGGTAGTATTACTATCTCCCTCTAGCGCCCAAAAGTGAAGCCAGGGGTAAAGCGGCAGATTGCGCATTTAGTCATGCTGGGTAGCACTTTTCGTATCTCCCTATACCAATACATTGTTTTTTCGTGATTTTGCAGCTTTGATACAGAGTTATCAAGGTTTGATCGAGTAAATCGAACGTTTTGGAACACTAAATGTAGTTTGAGCAATGCGTAACACGAAGCTATTTTGTTACTTTCGCGTTTCTAAAGGTTTTATAGGTAAATAAGCAGGGGCCTGTTTATGACAACAAAACACAAATAATTTGGAACAAAAATATTCCATAGCAACTGTATTCTACATTAAATCTTCTCAGAAAGAGTGCAAGAAGTTCTATTCGGAGAGGAGTTTCTGAAGAAGAGATGCTTTGGGTTGTTGCTCATTTGGTTGGGGACGTGGAGAGCCATCGACTGGGAGACCCTGAAAAGGAAACAAATTGGACATCAAATTCTAGAATCAAACAGAGGAAATATTATTATTTGATGGAAGAAAATACGTCATATGAAAATACATGTAGATAAAGCTAAGGCAATAAGGATGGAGAGCTGATGAATGGATAACAGATCAAGCAGAAGGAAATACCAAGATAAATACAAGCAATTTAAGAAAAAGTGAGGAAATGCTAGCAAAAGATGGAAACTGTATAATGAAAGAGATATGGAAATTTAAGACTAAAGCAGACATCCATGTGATTGGAAAATAATAAGAAAATGAGTCTAAAAAATGCTCAACGAGGAACATTAAATCATGAGGTGAAGAAACCCTTGAAAAACTACACCATACAAGTCCCCAATTCAGGCAAACTCGAAAAAAGTGATGGCACTGTTAAAATTAAGTTATACTTTTGTTTAATTTATAAATTTTAGTTTTCATACTATGCTTCATTGTGATCATAAAATTGATCAAGGTTGTTCAATATTTTGATCACCACCTTAAAAATAAGAGAAATAATAAAAAATACCAAACATATAAGACAGGGTATATATTTTTTTCAAGATGGACTACACACACATTCAAAAACCTCCAGTAGAATTTTCATCATTAAGATATTGTAAAAAGGATTACAATAGCCATAACAATTTACACATCGACTATTCTTGATGATGATAATTTATGAAAATACTATATAACAAGTGTAACTTGGTGGAATTTCCTATTAAAAACTTAATTGACCAAGTCAAAAGGTATAAATGTACAAATTCCACAAACAGATTTATCCGTGGATATACAGTAGAAGTCCGTTATAACGAGTACAGCATATAACGAGAGTTGCGTTATAGTGCGTGATTCTTTTGACGTTGTCCGTCCCACAGCAAAAAGAATAGGGGGTTACATCCATTATAACGAGTGATCAAAATCTGTGGTATCGTTATAACGAGTGTCACAGTTCTATATTTGTCTTGCAGGTAGCATATCTCGTAATCGAAGACGTCTCACGAGTTTCACTATCCCCTCTGTCCTTCACGTATCCTATATCTTATCGCCTTATATCTTGTTTCTTTTCAGTGATGATCCCTCTAGTCAGCAGATTGAATCGTGTTTCCATTTTATTGACATCCACCTGTGGGATTTGTTTTCATTCGAAATTTGGCACCAAATTTACTAATGGGAGGAGATACAAGAGATAATAGCAGAGCTGTTTTGGACTTCCAGGGTAACCTCTCCCTTGCGCCACTGTCATTAGTTATGAAAGCGTGTGAATGAAAAATATCTCGAGAAAGAAATTTGATATGAATTAGGGGTGCCTTTCCACATAATGGTCATCGCTCTTCTTCAGTCGATCATTAGACGTGAGTCCGTTCAGTACAGCTTTCTAATAACTGGGTTTCTAGTGTGACAGTTTGGTGATGGAGAGTAATACTGAGTTTGTGCCCGAAAGCTAAAGAACTGTGTCCAGCATATTGGACACAAACTGCTCCTTTGATGATTTCGTAGCGGTAGACGCGGAAACTACTGTTTGTGGTTTGCTGATAGACTATTGATTAATTAGAGCAGCAAAAGAATGACAGCAGCGAATAGTCGGATATCGAGAGTATAGAAGAAGATTCGTTTAAAATCCCTAGTAGCGAGTCCCTATCGCAAGCATTACAGGTTCTTAATTCTTTGTATCTAGCTAAAAACACCTCAGTGGATGATTTAATGACTTTAAAGCGTGTAGAAGACTTTGTCACCAAACACGGTACTAATAAGTTTAAACAGACAAGATAAGATTCACATTTTAAGTTATTGTTTTTTTTATGTACAGTGAGATTGAGAAATCAGGTTTTTACACCGATAGATGTTTATTAATTATTGTAAGGTTCTCATAACTTCTGTTAAGGTTAATTTGTTCTTACTTTCAATGTTTCTGAAAAAGTGAATTTATCGTTAAGTTCAGCATTTGGGAAAATAATTAATGTGAATTGACTGGAACGACAAAATTTTTGGGCTAAAACTTAACAAAAGGATGCAAGTACGTACCTGCGAGTGGCCGTCAATTGTAATATTGCTTTGTTACAATGTTTCAAATAAAATCCCTTTCCTTCTTTCATAGTTTATCCGATTCTTTTTCATAAAAATTAGCACCATTACAAGAAAAAGATTTTTTCTTGGTTCCCTCGATTAACATATCGGAAGTGAGAGGTGGCATGGCTTTGAAGGGTGGGAGTTGAACGGGGAGGATTCTGTTTGTGCCTGGAGGATAAGAGAGGAAAGAAGAGAGCTGCCGTGGGGGAAAACGATATACATATGATGTATGAGAGTAGAGGAGAATGAATTCTGCTCTCACCAGCAGCGTTGAAGAATTGCCGGCACCGGAGAAAAACTCGTGCCTAATGAGTATGATTCTCGTAACTACTTATCCTACTGGAAAGCCAAGTATAATTATTATGGTATATCACCAAATCCTAACTAATATGATTATCTAATGATATATTATTACTTTCGACGATTATTAAGCAATAATGATCCACATTTTATGTTAGAGGAACACTTTGGTTATGGTTTATGAATAAATGAAATAATATTTTTGATGTGAATGTACTCTTTTACGCATTCTGAAGTATTTGCGTAAGAATTGAAAACCCTACAGTTCCATTCTGACGCATTCGCTGCCCTTGGATTCAAGAGGACGGACATTTAGAATAAGAAATCCGCTATAACGAGTATGCATTTTAACGAGTACATTACCAATTTTTGTCAGCTCTCGTTATAACGGACTTCTACTGTATATGTGGAATTTGTACATGTTATGTCTTTGGACCTGGTCATTCAAGTTTTTTTATATTACATATTGTTAGGTATTTAAACTGAAATAAAGGATAAAGTACTGGATTTTATAGAAAAATAAAATTGATAGAAAATACGTTTTTGCATTTTTAATTGCAAAAAGTCTTTCCTTAAAAAATATGCCATGTAAAATCTATATTTGGTAGATATAATTCTTTATACAACTTTTTGGCAGCAAAGTACTATCAGATTTTCATAATTTCTTCCTCAGTGATTAAGATAACATTTAATTATGCTGAAAGCTTAAACCCTCAATTATAATATAAATGAAACTGGCAAAATGCTGTAAATGGTATATTAATAATTTCATTTTAAAATGATTCCTCTAAATACTGAGGAAAAAAATATATCTCAACAATTAAAGTCAACTGTTGAATAGCCAATAAATCACAAATTAAGATCATCTTCCCAACGCACAGTATTGAGAAATTGAATGGAGACAATAAAATATGCTATATATATGTACAAGTAAAATGTTGCTTGCATACTGCAAGCATATCGATAATACTAATTTAAAGTCGGCATCATATCAAGAGGATCCTCAAAAGAAAAAAGGAGAATTCTTGAGAACCAACGCTATTTATTTTAAATAGGAGAAATTTGCACCCATCCGGCGACAAACTCACATACATTTGGTGACAGTTTCATAAATATAAAGAAAGAAGGGAATATTTTTCGTGACCACTGTGATTTGGTATTTCCTATTCTACCAGGATATAGCTTAAAATATTTTCAAAACCTAATCATAAATAATTGGAAATTCCTGCCATACGTTTCAAATAGTAGAGACGCCTGGTGTTGAACTCAGGATCTTTTGGAAGGTGCGAATACATATAATATAGAATGTAATAGATAGAAATAAAATCAATTTGATTCAAACTTTGGAGTCAATATCATTTCGGGAAGGAACAAAATTAAGACTCCGTTTTCCTCATCTGAAACGCATATGGTAATGTAAATGGCTCTCTGGGATCGAACCAAGGACAATTAGGGAAACCTTAAAATACGTATACGAAATTTATTTATGATTTCTACTTACATGCCGACTTTTAAGTATCTAAGTTATCGGGAAGGGGTTCTAAAAAATCATAGAAAATTCTAATTTTAAAGACGTTGAACCCAGGACCTATTGGCCGATGCGAGTAGACATTATAACCTGCTAGAACCTGATCTTATTTAATTCAAAGTTTGAATTCCGTATCATTATGGGAAAGTCTTGAAATAAGACTCCATTATCCCTATCTGAAATGCTTACGGCAATGTAAATGGCTCTCTGGGATCAATAGAATTTTATTTAGAATTCCTCTTACCGAACATATGTCGGCAATTGCACAATAATCATAAATGATGCTTTAGTTTTAATTTTAGAGTTACTTATTTTCATCGCAATCGTATATAATCACCACTTTGATGCCAGTTTTTAGTGCTATATTTCGCTCATTTAAGTTTATGTAATATTTAGGTTAGGAGGAGTACAAGGGATGCATAATACATAGCCAACTCCTATCCACAGTCAACCTCAGCCTCCATGTGGCGTACTCTGTTTTAACAATTGAGGCCAAGACGAACAGTTATTACCATTCGAAAAATTTCTAAGTACATATTTGCATGGAGAAATAGCTACACGGCATCATGATTTCCGTCCTGAGCTATATGGCAACTAGCGGGGTATTAACGTCAATATAACTTGTTTTTGCGTTGGAAGAAATATTCTCTGCAATCAGTACATTAAATAAGAATTAAATAATTACATGAAGTCTTCTTAAAGTACTTCAGATGAATTTAAAAACTACTCGATATTGGCTCTCTTTAGAAAAAATTACTACGATATCCCATGCTGGTTTTGTGACTAAATGTAAACAGTTATTTGTTATTAATGTAAATATGGGGTACGGGATAACTTACATCACCACCTGAAAAAGATGCATGAATAAAATTGCACAGAATCAGAGTGTTGTGATAGTACTCCACTGAAGTAAGTATGTGGTACATTGTTAAAAAATGAGGGATTTCTTTTCTTTGAATCGATAACAGAATAAATTGCAGGAAAAATATTCGTCTGTAACAGCATATCCCAAGCAGCCACTAAGTTCTGAGAGTAAAAGTAAATTAGCATCGCAGGAATGTCCTTAGTTAGTATAAAAAAATACATCGTAAACCAGTGAAGATCTACTTTTTTGATGAAAGACGTTATTTTTTAATTGAAATTCTGCATCAGGTTAAATTTATCTCACCGTTGTGTCATACATGGTAAAGTTTTCCCAGAAAAACTTCTGTAAATAAATGAAAGAATATTCTGAAGGGATTTGTGGGTCGTCCTTTACTGCCTGTTTGCCCTTCTTTAGCTTACCCTACCCTATCTCCTTACTCCCCTCAACTACCCATTCCACCATTGCTAGGAGAATAAACAGCGGCAAATTTTGTAACTAAATAGAGAGAGCGACAGTGGCGATATTTTTCAGGCCTAACCACTCCCCTTAAGGGAAAAGCAATAATAAGCAATGTGCAAACTCATTTTAGTTTAATGTTGAATCTTAAACATACACAAGGGAAAGTTCAAGTTATGAGTTAATAAATGATGCAGGCTCTATTGCATTCAATTAAACAAGATCTCAATAAAAATGTGAGGAACTTAGCACATATAAACTTAAGCATCCTTGTGCTTATGCTAAAATTAGCAAGATGGAGGGCTATATAGTCACAGAAAAGAAAGCATCCTTACCCTGGCAGTGCCATTAGAAGAATTGCCTCCATTATTTCCCTGAGGAGATCTAAGGGGTCCTCCAGGCGAAGGGGAGGCAGCCACACTTACCAGGTCAGCTCCAAGACCAGGCCATAATTTGGGGCTTCCTTCAGGACCTCCTGAGGAAAAAAGATTCTCAATTGACAAATCTGTACACAAATGCATAGAGATGGCCACAATTAGAAGCAGTTAGTTCCTTAAACTACTACTGATGATTATTGTTGCACTTTAATTTTATAACAGAAACCTCTGATGGAAACATTTCATTTATTATCATACATTCATTGGTGTGAATGCACTTTTTCTGAAAATGTAGACCTGAAATTCATGCTGTGTGCTATATTCACAGATTAGATTTTTTTTTTTAAACTTGAGCACATAAAAAGAATTGTATTAATTTTTAACTCAATTTAAAACTCTTTTAATATTTTATGGTATTTTAAATTAAAAAGTACTCATCTTCTGAAAACAACTATGTACTATACAATTCAAAATCAGCTGATATATACTTAAATCTGTGCTAGTCTTCATGTAAGAAGTATTGCATTTTTCCCAATTAGGTTCATAAAATAATTTTAATGAATTAATATCTACTAATTCCAGAAAAATTGCAAAAACAAGAGTGAGAGAGAAGCAAACTTCCAACTACATACCAATTACACATAAACACTCAACGGACTTGACTTAGGAGTGGCAAAATATGCTGCCATCATTCTTTGTTTCAAAAGGGATTTAAATAGAGATTTTTACCGATCACTATTTACTTGGCAAATTGCAATGATAGACTAGCTTCTGTAGTCATTGGCAACTACTCTGCTGAGTACATTGCATCCTGACCATTATAAGTCATTTATTTTATATTTTAAATTTTTAAATCAAATTTTCTTCTAAAAATCATGGTGTGTGTTGTATGACTGTGTGCTATACCACAATAAATACAGTAGTTAAAGGATGATTCAAAGTCAATTCAAAATCAAAATGGATATTGATTGACATCATAAATTCTCAACGAAAATGAAAGCATTTTAGAAGCATTCTTCATTCATGCTGACTGAAAGTATAATCATTAATAATTCTAAATTCTGTATTTTCAATGATTTTCTCAATGCAACTTTAGGTCTTACTGTAGATGTTATTAAATTGGTTAGAAACTGATTTTTTTTAATACAGAGTCGATATCTTCAAGTAATAACTTTTCCATTGGAATACTTTGTAAAAGAAGTCAAAAATAGTGAATGGTAATATGGATTTTTTACTAATTTGTTTGATTCAGATTCAAAGTAGTCTCTTTTGGTTTCATACAATTTGAAACAATTATAGATGATTTGAGAGATTATATTTTACTACTCATCTATCTTCTAAAAAAATATGTGGTACTGTGGTCAATTTAAATTTAATGCATAAATTGGAAACTCAGAAATTTTGCACCTCTAAACAATTGAAAAAGAAGTTTTTCCCTTCTAAAATTTGCAAATCAAACCTGGTATGCAAAAGCTTAAGCTCGATTTCTTTTCTTTCCTTTCACACAAAACAATCCTTTTTGTATTTATTTTTTATTATTCTTATTTTTGTTTTCTTTATTCCTTGCACTTTCTACTTTTCTGCCTTTTCTGTAGGAATCCAAACTTGATACCTATCTTGAAACTCTGATATAGAAGTCACGCTCTAGGGGTGCTTTTGAATCTTTCAATGTTTTATTCAATCACAAATCCAAGCCCATCTTATTTATAAATACAGGTCAAGGTTAGAAGAGAGGAGATGTTTTCCCTTGCTGTGAGGTCCCTTTTGGTGTGATTGTGAGCATACCCTCACCTGGCCCTTCCCATTTCCTTATCAGCTAACTTCTGGGCACAGCCAATTAAAATTTTTACTTTCTCCATTTACGTATTGTTTTCATGAAAAAAATCGACTTCAAGATTTCAACGGAAATACATAGTTGGGGTCCCTAGAACCCGTTTTCACCATTTTCGGAATTATGTGTGTGTGTGTGTTTGTGTGCTTGTGGGCGCTCTAACATGAAAACTATTAGCCGTATCAATATCAAACTTCATGTATAGCACTGTAGTAGGTGCTGTCAGAGTTGATTAGTTTTTGGAGTAAATTGGCTAACCGGAAGTTGAGCTTTCAAAGCAAATTTCCATTTTTGCAAAATACCTCCATAAATATGATATTTAGGTATATAGGCACTATAAGATGAAGGGTTCTATTAGGGTACTCCATAGGATACCTGACATCTCTTCAAACCAAAACCACGCAGTTAAATCTTTCAGACGACATCTACGATCCACCTCATTATGTGATGCATACAGATCTTTTTTGTCCAATGATTCAAGACTCACCAGAAGAAGTCATCTCAAAGGAAAGACCAAGTGCCTCGAGGTCCGTGGGACTGACAGCCATTTGTTGCTGCTGACGCATACCATGTTGGTTGACATTACTGGCTTGTGTGCTTGCAGAAGACGTGGCCTGGTGTTGGTGCTGTTGAGCACGTGCTCCCACGATGGCTCTCAGTCCCTGACGCACGAACTCCGAAGTTATGGCTGCTCCACCACCACCCCCTCCTCCTGCAAATTCAAAACAACATGGATTTAAGATTTGAATATTGAATGGGATGGAGCAACACAATTGTATTCTTTGCCCTCCTCAGACCCAGCAGAATAACTTCTTAACAACATGACAAAATTGGTAGTAAAACTACTAAAGGAATGTATCAATATGATTTGATAATACATACAGGAATTTCATCAAAAAGGTAGGAAAAGTTGCTAGGAAAATACCAGGTGTTAATTTTTTCAATCTATCACAAAATGAATCAACCATTTTACTAATTAAAATTAAGGGACTGCAAGGCAGTGTGTGTGTGGCAGTTTTAATGAATCTGAAACCTAGCAACTCCTTATTAACAAAATAAAGATGTGCAAATAAAGCTTATCAAACTGCTGAGCCCATTGAAGAGCCAAAATACCCTTACTAATGAGTTTTACTTTCACAAAAAAGTTTAAAACCTTTTATACCAAGTAATTAAAAGAATGCCATTTTTCAAAATCAACAAGTGTGAAAGGCATTCACATTAATGAATTTTCTTTGCAGTTAAAGGAGAATGACTTCTACAGTTTTACAATGACTTCATTCAAAAGAATAAAGCTAAGCAAAAATAACAATTTTAAGGATAACTAGGTAATTTGTCTTAATGAAAAGGATAAAAATAAATATTTAAAAGAGGGATTCCAAGTAACCCTTTAAAGTGGCAGTTATGACGAATTAACATGAAAAAGAGGATGTGAACTGTAGGGTGGACAGTGGCAACGTGCTAAGAAGGGAAGAACAAGACAAATCGGCAGGGGATGTAAGTCCCCTCACCAACAGCAACAAGCAAATATAAGTGGGCCTATGCACACAGACATAATAATCACCAACATTCACCCACACATAACTGACAAAGAAAATGAAGGAAGCAACCAATATTTACACCCCATAAATATTTTACTTCAATATCTTTTAAGAAGCAATTTTACAATTTTTTATCATATTACCTATTATACATGTGTATCAGCTTCAATTTCCACAAATAAAACCACAGAAAAATAAATGAACATAACTTGTGATTTGATTGGAAGTAAATGAAATTTGGTTGCTAACTCATACCTAATTTTCTAAATGGTTTTATCCACACTAAGTCTGAGCTAAGTACAATATTTAGCAAAGAGAACTAGAAAATAAAAGGACATATATAATACATATATATTAGGTAAGGAAAAAGCCATGTGAATAAGAAAGTAATTTGTGATGTTATGAAAAATTTTATACACATATGTACCCCAAAGTCCATTTCATGTTTAGCAAACATTTGCAATGGATAAAATAATGAGGCATTCCTAATTTTAAGCAATGTAGAAGCACAGTAACATGATAACCAATATATCCATCATTTACTTCATTAATGGAGTCAAAATTCTTTCCTGCAGCTTATTCAATCATCTTATAAACCATCAGCTGTACAAACAGGAAATGCTTTTAGTGAGAGTATAGCAAGGATTGTATTTAATTCCATGAATATGGAAACAAAATTTGCTTATGAATAAGAAATGAGAGTGCAAATTAAATCACATAAATAATGTATTCATAAAAACATACAGACGTAAACACAAGTGGTAAAGATATAGGATGGTAATGATACACTCTCACACTAACAAACAAATATATATTTACCCATAGCCCACATACATACCAGTGATCAAATCATATTTATCTCACATTTTCAACATCTACTGAAGGAGTGAAACAACAATGATAAAATGGTAGAAATGTGGCATCACTAAGAAATATTTCTTAAGATTAATCTACATTTAAGATATTCTTTGATATTAACGAAATCCAGATTGCACGAATTAAAGGCAGAACAGAGGGTTTAATCAATTGACACTAAGTGAGAATATTCGACCCCTTTTCAAAAATAACTTACTTCCTCTTTAATAAGTGATGCTGATTAGATGCCCTTTTTCCAATCAAAATCTTTTTTTATATGCACCTTTAACCCTACCTTAACATCCAATTGAAATATTTCAATGTCCAAAATGGAAGGGATCAACTTCAGCTATTTCAAATCAAGCTATAAATAACTAGCCACATAATAGCCATTTCTTTTCCTTTCAGAAGATTTCCTTCATACCGACAAAAGTATAAACAGTCACATACACACCCACATGTAAGAGAAGCATGCTGATTTCTGTCGTTATTTTGCTTTGGAGGTTATGTTGATGGCCAAGCTAACTTCTTGAGAGAACGGACAGCCGTTATACTTTAACAGTATTTTCCACAGGCTTTAGTCACTACATATAAATTATGCAAAATACAAGCAACAATGTAAAACAACAATGCTGAAGGCCTATATGGCTTAGGGTTGTCTTATCCTAGCAACAATTGAGGTTCTATTTTCAAATCCCGGTCAGGACATGGTTGTTGGTGTTTTGCAATTAAAGAATTATTGGTAAGCTAAAATCTGCCCAAAATAAGGCTGTGATTATTATTATTTTGAAATAGGAATATTGGGAATTTCAAAATGATAACTTTTACATAAAAAAAGATGGAAGTAATGATCGCTCAACTTCAATTTACAACTGAAATGATGCACATACAGCAAATAAGGGGCAATTCACAATAATTAAAATTAATCCAAATTTTTTCAGAGATTTTCAAAAAGAAACTTAAATCCTTGAAGCCTAAGTTAAACCTATAGCACAAAAAAATGCAAATATGATGTGGCCAAAAAATGATTTGTACACAATGAGTGATCTTAGTAACTGCTAACTCTACCTTACCATAGATATTAATCATTAACTAATCACAAGAAAAAATATCAATACATGAAGCCTTAATTAACAGGTCACAATGCAGCTATCATATAAAATTCTAGAGTGTGTTTGTGAGCATCAAATTATGTTTTCATCACATGCAGGTACTAAATCAATTGAGTAAGTATCATTATCTCCCTGCCTCTCCACAGCGGTGCTCCCGACTGCTTTCACGAGGATGGAATATGACAATAAATCATCAAAGCACTTTTCACATGCATTTTTCAAAACTAAAAAACTGTACAGACAGCCAAAGACACATGTGCGACATATGGATAAATAAGCACAAAGAATACCTTCTTAAAAACTGTGATAAAACTTTAATACAAAAGAAAAGTATTGGACACACAACAGAAGCAGGCACAAAGAAGCAGCATTGTGAGTTAGAGAACACACACAGGACACAACTACTTGTTTCCTCATCTGAGAAAAGGAAAATATTAAAAATCATTATTCTACTGTAAAAGGGCAATGCTTATTCTCTAGGGATTCATGGTGCTCTACCTGGAGATGAGGAATTAGGGAAAAGGGATTTCAAGGAAAGTCGAGTCCTTGCAGGTGCTCCGGAAAGAACTGAAGCTGTAGGGAACATCTGTTGATTGGCATTTAAACTAATGAACAAAACACTAACTGAGGTAATATGGAAAGATAACATCATTATGTACAAGAGAAAGGAAAGGATGCAGCGGTATTGAATTAAAGGATACTATGACAAATTTTAGGTTCCAAGGTGGATCACTAGATGCAGGTAGTAAACAACAACAAATGGATACGAATTTCAAAATTTATTTTCATAATAAACTTTCTACTTGAAAATAAAAGATAGAAAAGAACTTAATTATTAGAGTTAGAAACAAGCAGCTTTGAAATATACGCTTAAAAGCAAGTCTCATGGAGGAGGAGAGGGCTATGTTAATTTTAAACTTTAGAAATTTGAGAAAAATCACTACCTAAGCATAAATTGAAAAATATTGAACAGATGTTATGAATTCAATATTATCGAAAGGTCCGCCAGGTTGATGATAACTGTCAATGTCAATAACACAATAATTCATTCTTTTAGTTCATTCGATTTTTATAGACATTACTCCAAACAGATAATAACAGAACTGTAAATAGTATGTAAGTTTCCCACTATCATAGATTCACGATCTTGTTCATATGAATATTTCAGAAAGCAGAATACTTCAACTCTTCAGTTAAGTTGACAATGAGTATTTAAAAAGTGATTAACAATAATTTAGATCAATTCTGTGATTGTATGCTTATTCAGATCTATAAAACCCATTGAATAAACATGAACATAGCCTGAAGTAATTTTTAAGCTAGTTCTTTAATGCAGTACATCAATGCAAATGAGTAATATCTTTTCCATGTTTCACTTGAATTTAATAGCATTCCATTTGCAAAAAATTGAGTCATTTACAAAAGCTAGGTATGTAAGAGAAAATATATAAATGGTTTATATTAGATTATTCATCTAGAGGGATGCAATAAAAGAATGACAGTTAAGAATTAATGCTCATAAATCATCTGCTCAATATTTAGAAGACAATGCTAATTCGCACGAATACCTAAACTTGAAAGAATACCAAACAGAAAACAAGAATCTTAATTGTAGACTTGGAATAAGTCTGAAAGAAGAGCATGTACGGAAGACATTAAAAGCACAAATTTCAGCCTTGTAAATGCTTCTAATTTACACTGAAAAGCACCTTCAATACAAAAGCCACATTTACATACAACCCATAGAAAAAAAAAGTGAAAATAAATGACATATTAGAAAGGAATGAATAGAAGACGAAGACTACCCAAAGGGGGTACTACAGATGAGCACATTTAAATGCCAGCAATTAATCTAAATACGCAATAAATCAAAATTCATGAATTCTGAATTGATAGTCTCCCAAGAAAAGGAATTGTGGCACAATAGTGCAGAGGTAAGTCAGCCAAAAAGTGTTCAAACAATGATATACGCTAAGTACACACCTTTAATCACAATAATCAAGCTCAAGCCACCAGGATAGGAAATCTCATGCGCATTTAACTAGGCCACTGAACCTATCACAGAAAAGAATTATTGAACATCATCTCTATGTTCACTATTCTACTTCAATAATCAAAGCCATGTTATTTTAGATTGATTCCCAAGAAACATTGAGGATAGGAAAAGGAGCAGAAAAGAAAACTTTCTTTAACAAGTAACTCATTTAGAACTATTGGAAGCAAGTGCATAAGCCCATCCAAATAGGGGTCAAAACAGAGTGAATAATAACTAGCATCACATCCTTTAGCAGTATTAAGTTTTGTATTCAATTCATCATCCCGGATGAAAATTTAATAATGTGCAAATATTTTCCATTCACCAGCATTTGGAACTGCCAATAATTAAGCTCAAATCAAATATTATGAAAATGCTAGGCAAAGGTTGACAAAGCTGTAATAATAAAAAGCAAGTCTTAAATTTTAAAGGTAATTCTCGATAAAAGGAATATTTTAAGAGATGAATCCTAATTGGAAAGGCAAGATAATAAAAAGCATTCAACAAGCAACTTGATTAATAGCAATGAAAATTAACAGCAAAGCAATAGTCAAACAAGACAGAAAGAATAGAGACTAGGAAGAAGGCAAGCAAGACTAGGCTTATTTTCCAGGGTGGTGAAAATGGAGAAGGTAATTTTTAAGGAGTGGATATAATGGGGATACAGTCCGAGTGGTGGTCATCACATGACCTGGCTGCTGAATGGCCGGCCCGGGTCGAGGCCTCTCGCACCCGCCAATGCCACCATATATTTGAGAATCGTGCCGACCCATACAAAAGTTGGGGTCAGTGGGGTGTGGGGACAAGGGAGGATAAGGAGACTGGAGGTGGTGTGGATGGTGAGGGAGGTGGTTAGGATGGAACATGGGGCTCTGGCACCTTGGTTCACCCCCCTGCATGTACATGGGGTGGTGGTAGGGCATGGTATGGTGCCCAGGAGGGGGCAGAGGGGGGGAAAGGAGGTTGGAGCGGTCCTTGCTTCCAATATAATGCCTTGCATTTACTCCACCTGCAACGGGGAGATGCCACAAAGTGTGAGTAGATTTTGGACACATACCTCATCTGTTTACGTTTATGCTGCAGGGATTATTTTGTTGGAAAAGGAGGAGATAAACAAAATCAATGGTGAAGGACTTGACTATAAGGGATTGCATCGCAAAATACAAGTCAAACGATAATTAGTACAAATTTCCACGAGAAAAGGCTAAATGCGCAACTGGTTTGGGTGCGTATTGGCCATTAGCAGTATGTAACCTTTCCTTTCAGAAATCTCCACAAGTATGTTTGAATTATATGTTGAGATAAAAATAAGTATTTGTTGGGATTGAGGGATAAATATTTGGTGATGAGAATTGTAAGAAGGGAGATAAGCGGGAAGCATAAAAGACACTGGCATTTTGGTAAGCATTTTTTGAGAGTATGGCATTCAAATCACAGCTTGTTATTCAATTACTGCTCGTGTGCAAGTGAGTGTCAATCAATATTATACAGAAACTTCACATGATCCTTTCTGCTAACTTCTTTCAACAAATGCAAGCTTAAATGATGGTTTCAATAATTTCCAAATGGAAAAAGGTTCATTTCCTCCATACATTAAATTCCTTGCAAAGCTATGCCAAAATTTACAACATTTAAAACACCTCTAGCAGTTAGTGAATGGCATAGCTATGGATAATAAAGAAAATGAACTGGAGAACCAAGAATTGTCATAGAGCTAGACTTAAGAGTATGAAAGTAAATTATCATTTTCAGATAATTTACCCAACTAAATTTGCAGAACAGAGCTTTTTATATATTTGTGTACCTTGGAAATTACTAAGTTCACCATTCAACTATATTACTTGAATTCCATTTAAGTAATGCTGGAACTATTATCTGATGATCTGGATGAATACCCCAACCTTTGAACAAAAAATTCAATAACATACTCATCATTCCAAGTGATTTAACTCTAACTTTGAAAAAACACAACTTAAGGATCATGAGAAGCTAGCAAGTATTAGATCTTGCACACTAACTATGTCATCACACACCAAAAACAGTGAAACCTTTGTTAGCATGTTCTTCCAAGATACCTAAAATTTATGAATTGTCATTAAAAAAATTGAGTGATGCAAAAGATAAGAGCAACATTTAAAATGTTATTTGGAGATAAAAATATAATGTTTACCTCTAAGTCGACAAAACAAAACAATCTTTCTTCCTATTTTTCAACACAAAATTATGTTGTTTCTCTTGCAACTGATACTCGACATAAAAACTCCATAGCTTACATGCTGATGGAGCTTATAATGGAAAGTCTAGACTATGGATTGGAACAGGCAGAAAATGAAAATTAATAAAATATTTTATATAAAAAAAGAATTGAATGTGATTTAAAGCATCCTTCAGTAAAAGGAATAGCTGTACTGATGGCAGTGATCTTACACATCTGCGGATATGGACATTGTAGAGGTTAACTTACTATAAATTACTTTTGACACAGTCTAATCATTCAATCATTCCCTCATAATACTTTCAAAACATAAAATTGAGACCTGGGATTTCTATCTTGCTTGGATACCACATTCGTAATTTAATTAAAGCTGAGTTCTTCAAGAATTGAAAAAATATGGCAGATGAAAATGGAAAGAGATTAGCATTAAAGAGTATACTCAAAACACAAAGAGCCACCAAGAAGTAGAATGCTAACTAAAACGAGATGGATATTCTCCAATATTCTGTTGATAAAACATATAAATAACAAGAGTACAAAAATACTATAGTCATAAATTACTATTAATTTGAAAAATTAATTGGAATCTAAAACTTTTCAGCATTGAAATTTAATTTTCAAGGGAGAGTGATCTCAAGAAAAACTAATAAAGTTTTTTTTTAATATGGTCTAATATATTTAGACGATATTTTCCTTGGAATAAAGCTAAATTCTAAAAAAAATCAGCAGGAGAGGTAAATCTAAGAGGGAACCCATTAAATATTTTTACTGTAGGTCCCTCAAACTCTCAGTGAATAAAAGAACAGTTTATCTATCTTACTGAGCATAAAATTATCATTATAAAATCAATATATAATTTTTAATATTGACCAAAATGAAAGTCCTCACTAAATACTTACTAGACGGTTACTAGACAAACAGATCTCAAATTTTATGTTTTTTTTTTAATTCCACACTAAGAATACAACTTATTTTACTACTTATGAATTTTAAAGCAATGCATACCAAAAACTGCGGTCTTCAAGCTGAGTTCAGAGAATACTTTTTTCTTTTTATGCCCAATCCAACCATAACTGGCAGACTGGTTGTCTGTCATGACATGCCGGAGAATACGTACAATCACGTCCTTTGCAGTGTTCCTTCCAATGAAGGACAACTCAGACACCTGCAATTAAATTGATAAAGTACACATTAATCAGACTTTTCCAGTTGATTAATATTTTATGAACATTCATCTTACCAATATCTTTCTAAATCCCACATCTTTCATTTTTTCTTATGCTGTATCCAACTCCTCTTGGGTTCTCAGGGGAAATTCCAATCCACTAAATTTTTCTTCCTCCTCATAGTTCTGGGGTCTGTTACCTTTCGCTATTGTAACTTTCTCTTCTATTGAGGCTAGCCTCTGTTCTATGTCTGCAACAGCTCTCTTTACAAAGAGAATTGTCCTCAATATTTCCTGCTGTTCTGAAAGAGATAAATCAAACCTCACATAATTGTCAATCAATAGCTTCCTTGTTTTAGTAGCAGCAAACTAGTGATATACACTCACTCAACTCGGTCCTGTCCTCCTCTGTTCTTACATTGCTCCTTAGATTTTCATAGCAGCATTTCTTCTTTGCATGTTTTGCATTTTCAGTAATGCCATTTGCTTCAAATTCACTCTCTGAAGATAGGAAGAATTATTCTCTTTCTTGATTTTGATCTACCCCCACTGTCTTGATTGAAGTACCCCTCATTTTCCAACACACAATTTTCGGACCCACTAGCATTGGGAAACATAGGGTACCCTAACGACTCAACATCAGTCTCCAAACACTGCTGTAAATCGGCTTTTAATAATTTATTTCGACCGCTGAAATCGGGGTATTTTTAGTAATAAAAAATTTTTTTTTTCCAAAAAGTGGGAAAGTGAAATTTTACCTTGAATGTTTATGTAAATGACAACAATCAGTACGTTTACAAGTTTTACTCACCAAACTTGCGTTCTCAGCAGCACGATTATAACTCGTATGCCGAAGAATGGAGAAGTCCAGCCACATTAAAATACTCGTATCTACAATGATCCACACCAATCTACACCATGCGCATTTTGAATCCGTTGAACCTCGTTGTATATTCGATCGTGAAAATTGCTGCCCCCCCCCCTCGTGTCTCCCCGCGAAATTTGAATTCGAATTTTGAGCAGTGGAGGGAATCTCCGTTTGAAATAGAAAGCCCGGAAAGCATTCCAATGGGATATCCTCTGCCTCTGGTACACGATGAAAATATGACTTTGCAAATATATATAAACAATTTTACCATTTAATTTTAGAATTTAAAATTCAAAATCAAATTTCGCATGGAGACTTTTTTTGCAGGATGGAGTTTAGTGAACATATTCAATATTCATTCCAGAAGACAAAGATAATTTGACTAATATTATCATCATATTGAAAATAATATGGCCTAATATAATGGATACCCTGAAGTTTCCGCTAATAGCTGTGAATGGGGAAAGAGTTACAAAATATAAATATGGTGTTTGGAGTATTTTGTGACTGTTTCCTTAATATAATGGAATCGGACCATTTATAATTAGCAGCATTTCTATCTTATAAGGGAACAAACCGAATAATTGGAATGTTAGACAATCTCGAAGCGTGCTTAGGAACACATTTCCTTTGGTATTTTCTAACTCGCCACTCCGGAAACAATTATTGAAATATTAAGTCCAGAAATGGGCTTAGTGTCAAAAAAACACTTTCCATAGAAAAGTGTTCAATCGCTTCAGACAACCACAAACCGCATCTAGAAAGTATATTTTCCTATAGTTTTTTTCACCCATCTACATTGCAACTTTCTATGGTTACTGGGTTAATATCCATGTAATATCTATACAACATTAAATGTGGACTTTTTGGATATTGGTAAACCTTTACGGATATTGTATAGATATTACTTGCTACTAAGGCAATTAGCACCCCCTCGTGGGAGTGATATATCGTCTTGTCTTGTCTATTCGCTAAAATATAATTTTACAAACCTATTTAAATAACTTTTTGCGGTCAGAATTTCTATTTATAAATAGAAATTCTGACCGCAAAAAGTTATTTGTATACATTCAGTTGCTTCTTCTATTAATGGAAGGCGTAAATGCATTGTTATTGTGCAAATGTGAGTGCAATAATTATTACAATAATACATTAATTAATGTTATGTTCCGTAGTTAATTTCTTCGAAAAGAAAAAAATGCGTCCAAATACCCATACAAAATTAATGGAATTAGTATCAAAGCAGTAGATTCAGTTAAATATCTCGGGATCAACATTACTAATAACTTAAATTGGAGTATGCATATTCGAAAAATCTGCGGCAAAGCAAGTAAAAGGCTTGGCTTTGTAAAGCGCATTGTCGGTAAATGCGATGAAAAGGTGAGAGAGCGATGTTATTTTACCTTGGTCAGACCCCTTCTGGAATATGCGGCAAGTATATGGGATCCGGCGGATGAAACGTGTGCTCGTGAACTCGAGAAAGTGCAGCGTAAAGCAGTTCGTTTTGTTAAGAAATGCTACGATAAAAAAGCAAGCGTTACAAAAATGCTCTCAGACATAGGTTGGGAATCCTTGAAAGAAAGGAGATTGGAAGCTAGGCTGCGATTGCTTAATAAATTCAGGGAAACTACATTTTCCGAAAATACAATCGGTATCATGCAACCCCCCTGCTACGTCGGTCGATCCGATAATGACCGTAAGTTAAGAGAAATAGATGCTAGGATGAATCGTTTTAGAGATTCATTCTTTCCGCGAGCAATACGTGACAATAACCGAATAAGGAAGTAATTTAGATTCGACTGGTGTTTACACCCCCTGCCACACGCCGAAAGGCGGCTTGTAGGGTATTAATGTAGATGTAGATGTACGTAGTTCTGTAACAGAATATCCTATTGACAACCCAATCGGAAGTTTTGGGATCATTGGATATCCATGGGAGATCCGACGGATATCCTGAATGCCAGCGGACCTGGATAGGATATGGCGGACATGAAACGTGGGTGGGTGGGTTTATGACAGAGCCACCACCTAATGTTGAACCCAGGATCTTTAGGTAAGATGAAATTGCATATCTATTATACATAGACGCTTCTCCGGATTCATATATAAAGATAGGATACTAATTCACACGCTATACCACAAGCGTTATTGATTTGAAATTTTTACAGCGTATGGGCCCTAATGTGAAACCCCCAGAAAAAATGCGATTTGAGCCTGTGTCATGGGTTCATTTCCAGAGGGCCCCAAAGTCCTGATTTTTCCCATTTAAAAGGATTGCTTTGATTTTTGGGATAAAAAAAAATACTTCCAGGATAGGTAGAGAATCAAAACTCAAGGAGTCTATCGATATGGTTATGATCTATCGAAAACATTAATGACTTTCACAGAAAATATCCTGAGTTCGATGCTAGGACGATGCTCTCTCTATGAAATCTCTCCTTTAAATTACATTGAGGTAGTTTTTCATTATTTTTTTTGATGCACTTATCGAAATGATAGAAATTCTTGCTTTGCTAGAAGATTTATATCAATAATCGATTTAAGAAAAATATTTAGATAAGATCGTACTGCTCCTGGGTTCGATGCCAGAACACATTAAAATTTCTCTCATAAGGAATATATGTGAAAAGTAGGATGTCATGTGAGGCAGTTACAGCAAATATTTCTGCTTGAATATTCACACATAGTTAGAGGTGGTGATCTTCTATTGTGCTCCATAGTAAGTTAAACAGTAAGACCTGGGTTCGATACCGGATGAATAAATTGCAGCAAATTTTATGAATATCTTCAATCCTTTTTTTTTTCTATTGAGGACCCTCTCAATATGATGCCAAATCGAAATTATTGTTATAGATACGCTTGCAGTATGCAAGCAACATTTTACTCGGAACTATAAGATTTGGTAGGGGCAACTCTGTCTGTTTCTAAAATTTCATTAGAAGGAAGAGAGGCCCACATGGGCCTATCCTTGCCTAATAAAGGGTCCATCTATCTATAAAAGCCAAAATAATTTAGTATCCAGTCCCGACATAACTTTTAAAATCCACATATCACCAACATGCAATTCTAACCTATTTCAGGCTCCCCAAAATATACCTATATAACCTTCCAATTTACTGGATCATGCACTCCTGTAACAGCACCTGCAATAATATTTAACATATCCATGTATACTTTTAAAATAGCTGCATGTGAAAAACTGACACATCACAAAAAATAACTAATAAGCCAGCCATTATAAATTGGTTAATATTTTTGCAACTGTAATATTTTTAATTTTTGTATTCAGGTATATGACTATTCTCATTTATTTAATGACCCTGAAATCTGTGGTTATCTTTTATAGATACAGATATTTGTTCATTCACAAAACAAATATTTGTACTTAGATCAGCAATTGTTATATTGTATGTTGTGTAACATTTAATAAATGCATATATACATTTATCAGACATACGGTACATATATGTATTGTAGAATGGGGTGGATAGCAACAAAACTTTGTCTTTTCAATTTCCTAGAGAAAATTTGGAAAGTACTGGAGAATTTTAAGTGATTTTTTATCTTGGCAGATACGTTTCTACTGGATATACTTATATTTTCAAGCATTTGCTCAGGAAGTCATTCTTGTTCATATGTATTTTGTTTGGTTAGAAAAACATGCTGTTTTGTATGACACAAAACTTATCATTTTTAGCAAAGAAGGTGATGGTATCTAATACAAGTTTCCACATAAATATACTGGTAAGTTATTTATAATTATTTATTAACAACTAACTTTTCAAAATTTAACAAATTTGGGGATGTAGGCAATTAATCTTAATCAATTACATTATTTGTGAAGAGGGGTGAATAGCAACAGAGGATACGGACATATGTGTCTACGAGCCTGATCCGCATGAGAAAATTTACAAGAAATTTGACTTAGTTTTGATAGAAGAAGCCAAGGGAGAAGAAAATACACACCTAGATACATATTTTAGATTAAAAATAATTGATGGAAACCTTTTTTTAAAGATGTAGTAGACTGTACAAAATTGAAAATTTAGCTATTCACCCCATTCTACGGTATTTCTCCCTCTCAAAGAGGTCAGTTCTTGCCCATAAATAAACTATTATTAAAATCAACAGTCTCAGGCGACGTCTTGTGGAAATACGTCATGATGAAAATAACAAAATTTTTACTTTTTTAAATACTGTGGAAAAAGTACAAATTTTTTTATTTTCATCAAACTATAATTATTTGTCACAGGCTTTTTCACTCATTTCATATCTTGTGCTTCTGTAACTCTTCTGCCCTAATTAACACCAAATCAAGACCACTTTAGTTGGGTGCCCTTTGATAAATTCTATTATTTTATCTCTAAATCTTTCTTACAACAGAGCATAATCTATTAGGAATAAGTGCTGTCCTTTGGGAGCCTGGATCCCTCGTATCTCTACTTCTACTCACCCTCTACATCTACCTTTACCGGCCATGGTGGCAGACAGTTTAATGTGCTAGCACGTTAACGCTCCAACCTCACGGTCCCGGGTTCGAATCCCAGCTAATCGAATTTTTCCAGTTAGGGAATGGCTGTCTGTGTATGATATTAATAAATGCAAAAAAGGAATAAAATTAAGAAAAGGGGTCAATTGGAGGAATAGCTTTGCTAGGCTAAAATTTGCCCAATAAAATAAGACAGCATTATTATTATCTCTAGTGGTGGCACATACTTCCCAAAACTAGGGACTCTACCCATCACTCTATTCATCCATTATATTTTACTACACAATATTATGATTACTTTATCTTCCCACTGCTTTTCTACCTCTCCCTTATCTAATAATGATATCACAATACTGAAAGATAATTCAATTTTTTTCACCTTCAACATCTTTTATTACTTCCCATAAATCTTTGGACACATCTTTCACCACTGTGTTAATAAGTGGCTGTATATATCACTATCATATTGTTATGATGCATACATACACTTTGGTATAGCACTTTTAAGCTGCATTCTCATCAATCGTTACCGAGTGAATAGTCCAATATTTCAAAAATTTCCTTTTTCAGGAGATGAGGTAAACATTCAGGAACTTCTTTAGGACGAAAGTAATCTCATTCTGTGCATTCCATCATTGAATTTCTCATGGAGTGAACTCACTCCATGAGGTATTACCTACCTAATATTTGACCTATTTAACTCCTAAAATGTTTCATTCTTTTATGAATGTGTTCTCTTATGTGATCAACTCTCCACAAGAAATGCATTGAGGGATGTAAATGCCTCACTGGGATCGAACCAAGGACCATGAGCAAAATGGTAAAAAGTGTACATAGATTACATTCATGATGTCTATCTACATGCCAAGTTTCCATCTTATCAGGAAGTGACTCCAAAAAAATCTTAAAAATCTCCGCAATGCATTTTAAATGGGAAATATTTTCCCTGATCTAGCGCAGAACCAAGGATAATCTTCGAAGATGTATTTATGGTTTTCCATGAATACTAACGGATTCTAGCGATCACAAGAATTTTACCTGTCTAATTTGCCAAGAAATTCCTCAAAAAGTTTTCGAAAATCTCGCAATGCATCTTTATGGAGAAAATCATGACTTTGGGCCTTGTGGCATTGAACCCATTACTCTGAGGTTCAAAGTCGCCTTTTCCCTGGGAGTTTTACGTTTGGGCCTATACACTGTAAACATTTCAAGTCAATGACGCTTGTTGTTTAGCCTGTGAATTAGTATCCTATCTGGGTATTTATCTATGTACAAGTAAAATGTAGCTTGCATACTGCAAGCAGATCGACAATACTAAGTTCATGTCGGCATAATATCGGGAGGGTCCTCAAAAGAAAAAAAAAAGGATTGAAAGTATTATTAAAATTCGCTGAAATTTAATCATCTGACATCGAACACGGGTCTTCCTGGTGAACTTACTATGAAGCACAACAGAAGATCACCATCTCTACGTGTGAAAATTCAAGCAGGAATACTGGCTGCAACTGCCTCAAAGGACGTCCTACTTTTCACATAAATTCCTTATGTGAGAAATTGTAATATGCTCTGAAATCAAACCCAGGAACAGAATGGTCTTATCTAATTTTTTTTCTTAAACAAATTCTTAATATACATCTAGTAGCGGAGCCAGAACTTCCTATCGTTTCGATAAGTGCATCAAAAGTAATAAAGAAAAACTACCTCAATGTATTTTAAAGGGCAGATTTTTGCATCCTCCTAGCATCGAACCCAGGACATTTTCAGTGAAGGTCATTTATGTTTTCGATAGATCATTGCCATATATATAGGCTCCTTGAGTTTTGATACTCCACCTATCCGAGATGTATTTTTTCAATCCCGAAAATCAAAGCAAAGCATTTAAAGGGGAAAAATCAAGAATTTGGGGCCCTCTGGAATCGAACCTACGACACTGAGGTTCGACATCGCAATTTTTCTGGCAGTTACACATTATGGCCAATACGTCGTAAAAATTTCAAGTCAATGACGCTTGTGGTTAAGCCTACGAATTAATTTCCTATCTATATAGCTATATAAATGAATGAATCCAGAGAAGCATCTATATATAATAGATATATACATATACACACAAATATGCAGATAAAGTAAAGAAAAACCTGACAGAGGCTTCAATTTTCAATTATGTAAAAGAATTGGTACAGATGTCTCTTCTTAGTTGTATGAAATACGAGTAGAATACTGCTTGCATACTGACAGCAAATGGTTTAATGTAAAATTTATATAGGTAAATGCATGCCAAGTGTCAACTATCTGTCTTCAAGGTAAAGACTCATGAAATCATGAAAATTCATCCAATATGTTTTAAATGGGAGATATGTTTACTGTCGGGCATCAAACCCAGGTCTTCCTGGTCATACTTACTATGCAGCAAAACAGAAGATCACCATCTATAACTATGTGTGAAAATTCAAGGAGAAATATAAGTTTCAACTGCCTCAAACGACATCCTACTTTTCCATTATATTCCCTGTGTGAGAAATTTTAATGTGCTCTGGCATTGAACCCAGGAACAGCATGGTCTTAGCTAATTTTTTTAATGGAGTCTTAATATACATCTTCAAGCAGAGCAAGAACTTCCTATCATTTCGACAAGAGCATGAAATAAATAATGAAAAACTATCCCAATATGTTTAAAATGGGAGATATATTTACCACCCGGCATCGAACCTGGGTCTTCCTGATAATACTTTCTATGCAGCACTACAGAAGATCACAATCTCTATGTGTGAAAATTTAAGCAGAAATATTGGCTGCAACTGCCTCAAAGGACATCCTACTTTTCCCTTATATTCCTTATGTGAAAAATTTTAATGTGCTCTGGCATCGAACCCAAGAACAGTATGGTCTTATCTAAATTTTTTCTTGAACTTAGTATACATCTTTTAACTAAGCAAGCACTTCCTATCATTTCGATTAGTGCAGCAAAAAATATAATGAAAAACTACCCCAATTCATTTTAAATAGGAGATTTTTGCATCATCCTAGCAACAAACGCAGGATATTTTCTGTAAAAGCCATTTATGTTTTCGAAAGATCATGAGCATATCTGTAGGCTCCTTGAGTTTTGATTCTCTACCTGTCTGGGAAGTATTTTTTAGAAATTCTCGAAAATCAAAGCAATACATTTAATTGGGAAAAATTGGGATTTTGGGGCCTTCTGGCATTGAACCCATTACACTGAGGTTCAAAGTTGCAGTTGCAGGGAAATCTTTTTGATTTCCAAGATCGTCCTTGGTTCGAGTCCCGAGAGTCATTTACATTCGTGAAAATTAGAACGTCTTTTGAGGCAGTTGTAGCCAATATTTCTGCTTGAATGTTCACACATAGTTAGAAATGGTGATTTTCTATTGTATTTTATAGTAGGTTCACCAGAAAGACCCGGGTTCGATGCCAAACCAAGAAATTTCAGCGAATTTTAGGAATTTTTTTATTCATTTTTTTTTTAGGACCGTCCCTATATGATCCCGACATAAAATAATCATAGTTGATCTGCTTGCAGTATGCAAGCAACATTTTACTCGTATATATATATATATATATATATATATATATATATATATATATATATATATATATATATATATATATATATATATATATATATCTATTATATATAGATGCTTCTCCGGATTCATTCATATATCATACGAGTAAAATGTTGCTTGCATACTGCAAGCAGATCGGAAGCACTATTTTCATGTCGGCATCATATCTGGACGGCCATCAAAAGAAAAAAATGGATTGAAATTTTTCTTAAAATTCGCTGAAATTCCATCGTCTGGCATCGAACCCGGATCTATACTGTGAAATTACTATGCAGCACAATAGAACATCACCATCTCTAACTATGTGTGAAAATTCAAGCAGAAATATGGGCTACAACTGCCTCAAAAGATGTTTTAATTTTCACGAAATTAAATGCCTCTCTGGATTCGAACCAAGGACGATCTTGGAAATCTAAAACATGTTTCTGATAGTTATTTATGATCTCTATCTATATGCGAAATTTCAAGTTTCTATATAATTGGTAAAGGTTTCAAAATAATTCCTAAAAATCGGATCAACTTCTGATTGCAGAGACACCTGGTGTCGAACCCAGGACACATTGAAAGCTGTAAATGCACTGGTTGATTTGTATGGACTTGATCTTTCTCTATGCAAAGTTTGAAGTCGATATCGTGCCGGGAAGTACCTAAAATTTGTTTCCGTTATCTCCGTAAGAAATGCATTGAGGAATTTAAATGTCCCTCTGGGATCGAACCAAGGACCATCATCGGATATGTAAAATTCGATTATGATATATTTTTATAGTATCCAACCTCGTACCGTATTTCAAGTTTCTATGCCATCGGAAAAGGGTCGAAAAAAAATTTTTTAAATCGCCACAATGCATTTTAAACGGCCGATTTTTGCCCCGACCTAGCATCGAACCAAGGATAATATACGTAGATGTCTTTATGGTTTCCTTTAGATATGCACGGCATCTAGCGATCCCTTGAATTTCTAATCTCTCCTTTTCCGGAAAGTGCCTCAAAAAAAATTTCGAAAATCCCCGCCATGTAATCTTATGGGGAAAATCGCGACTTTGGGGCCTTCTGGAATCGAACCCATGACACCGAGGTTCAAAGTCGGCTTTTTCCTGGAGGTTACACATCATGGCCATAACGTCGTAAAAATTTCAAGACGGTGGCACTTGTGGAACATGGTTAGAATTTTGATCCCCTATGAATGAATGAATGAGTGAGTGTGTATATAGGTACGAGTAAAATGTTGCTTGCATACTGCAAGCAGATCGACAACCCTTTTTTTATGTCGGCATCATATCGGGACGGCCATCAAAAGAAAAAAAATGGATTGAAATTTTTCTTAAAATTCGCTGAAATTCCATCGTCTGGCATCGAACCCGGTTCTTTACTGTGTACTTACTATGCAGCACAATAGAACATCACCATCTCTAACTATGTGTGAAAATTAAAGCAGAAATATGGGCTAAAACTTCCTCAAATGACGTTCTAATTTTCACGAATTTAAATGGCTCTCTGGATTCGAACCAAGGACGTTTTCGGAAATCTAAAAAATGTTCCTGAAAATTATTTAGGATCTCTATCTATATGCTAAATTTGAAGTTTCTATATTATTGGCAATGGTTTCAAAAGAATTCCTAAAAATCGGATCAACTTCTGATTGCAGAGACACCTGGTGTCGAACCCACGACACATTGATAGCTGTGAATGCGCTGTTTGATTTTTATTGACTTGATCTCTATATATACAAGGTTTGAAGTGGATATCGGGCCGGGAAGTACCTAAAATTTGTTTCCGTTATCTCCGTAATAAGCAATGCATTGAGGAATTTAAATGTCCCTCTGGGATCGAACCAAGGACCATCAGCGAATACAAAAAATTCGATTATGAAATAATTTTATGGTATCTAACCTCATACCGAATTTCAAGTTCCTATGCCATCGGAAAAGGGTCCAAAAAAAATCTTCAAAATCGCCACAATGCATTTTAAACGGCCGATTTTTGCCCCGACCTAGCATCGAACCAAGGATAGTATTCGTAGATGCCTTTATGGTTTCCTTTAGATATGCACGGCATCTAGCGATCCCTTGAATTTCAACTCTCTCCTTTTCCGGGAAGTGCCTCAAAAAAATTTTCGAAAATCCCCGCCATGTAATCTTATGGGGATAATCGCGACTTTGGGGGCTTCTGGAATCGAACCCATGACACCGAGGTTCAAAGTCGGCTTTTTCCTGGAGATTACACGTCATGGCCATAACGTCGTAAAAATTTCAAGTCGGTGGCACTTGTGGAACATGGTTAGAATTTTGATCCCCTATATATAACTTATTTATTATATATAGACGCTTCTCCGGATATACTTATACGAGTAAAATGTTGCTTGCATACTGCAAGCAGATCGACAACACTATTTTCATGTCGGCATCATATCGGGACGGCCATCAAAAGAAAAAAATGGATTGAAATTTTTCTTAAAATTCCATCGTCTGGCATCGAACCCGGGTCTTTACTGTTGAACTTACTATGTAGCACAATAGAAGATCACCATCTCTACCTATGTGTGAAAATTCAAGCAGAAATATGGGCTACAGCTGCCTCAAAAGACGTTTTAAGTTTCACGAATTTAAATGGCTCTCTGGATTCGAACCAGAGACGATCTTGGAAATCTAAAATATGTTTCAGAATTTTATTTATGACGTTTATCTATATGCCGAATTTCAAGCTTCTATATTATTGGGAAAGGTTTCAAAATAATTCCTAAAAATCGGATCAACTTCCGATTGCAGAGACACCTGGTGTCGAACCCAAAACACAATGATAGCTGTGAATGCACTGTTTGATTTGTATGGACTTGATCTTTATATATGCAAAGTTTGAAGTCGATATCGTGCCGGGAAGCGCCTAAAATTTGTTTCCGTTATCTCCGTAAGAAATGCATTGAGGAATATAAATTTCCCTCTGGGATCGAACCAAGGACCATCAGCGAATATGTAAAATTCGATTATGAAATACTTTTATGGTATCTAACCTCATACCGAATTTCAAATTTCTATGCCATCGGAAAAGGGTCCAAAAAAAATCTTAAAAATCGCCACAATGCATTTTAAACGGCCGATTTTTGCCCCGACCTAGCATCGAACCAAGGATAATATTCGTGGATGTCTTTGTCGTTTCCTTTAGATATGCACGGCATCTTGCGATCCCTTGAATTTCAACTTTCTCCTTTTCCGGGAAGTGCCTCAAAAAAATTTTCGAAAATACCCGCCATGTATCCTTATGGGGAAAATCGCGACTTTGGGGCCTTCTGGAATCGAACCCATGAACCCGAGGTTCAAAGTCGGCTTTTTCCTGGAGGTTACACGTCATGGCCATAACGTGGTAAAAATTTCAAAGCAGTGGCGCTTGTGGAACATGGTTAGAATTTTGATCCCCTATATATATATAGGTATATCCGGAGAAGCGTCTATATATATATAATAGATACGAGTAAAATGTAGCTTGCATACTGCAAGCCGATCGGCAATACTAATTTCATATCGGCATCTTATCGGGACGGTCCTCAAAAAAAAAAAAAGGATTGAAAATATTCTTAAAATTCGCTGAAATTTTATCGTCTGGCATTGAACCCGGGTCTTCCTGGTGAACCTACTATGCAGCACAAAAGAAGATCATCATCTCTAACTATGTGTGAAAAATCAAGCTGAAATATTGGCTACAACTGCCTCAAAAGACGTTCTAATTTTTACGAATGTAAATGGCTCTCTGGATTCGAACCAAGGACGATGTTGGAAATCTAAAACATGTTTTTGAAATTTATTTATCTTGGATGTCTCAGTGTCATGGGTTCGATTCCAGAGGGCCCCAAAGTCCCGATTTTTCCCGTTTGAATGCATTGCTTTGATTTTCGGGAATTAAAAAAAAATACTTTCCTGAAAGGTAGAGAATTAAAACTCAAGGAGACTATATATATGAACATGATCTATCGAAAACATAAATGAGTTTTACGAAAATTATCCTGGGTTCGATGCTAGGTCGGGGCGAAAATCGGCCGTTTAAAACGCATTGTGGAGATTTTTAAGATTTTTTTGGACCCCTTTCCGAATGCATTGAAACTTGAAATTTGGCATGGGGTTAGAAATCATAAATATATTTCATAATCAAATTTTTTTTATTCGCTTATGGTCCTTGGTTCGATCCCAGAGGGCCATTTGTACTCCACAATGCATTTCTTATGGAGATAACGGAAACAGATTTTAGGTACTTCTCGGCATGATATTGACTTCAAACTTTGCATAAAATATGATCAAGTTCATAAAAATCTAACTGTGCAGTCACAGCTACCAGTGTTTCCTGGGTTCGAAACCAGGCGTCTCTACAATCAGGAACTGATCCGATTTTCAATTATAATTTTGAACCCTTTCCCAACAATATAGAAACTTGAAATTCGGCATGTAGTTAGATATCATAGATAAATTTCAAAATCATGTTTTAGATTTCCAGGATCGCCCTTGGTTCGAATCCAGAGAGGCATTTACATTCGTGAAAATAAGAACGTCTTTTGAGGCTGTTGTAACAAATATTTCTGCTTGAATTTTCACACATAGTTAGAGATGTTGATCTTCTATTGTGCTGCATAGTAAGTTTACCAGTAAGACCCGGGTTCGATGCCAGACGATAAAATAACAGCGAATTTTAAGAATATTTTGAATATTTTTTTTTGTTCAATTGAGAACCGTCCCGATATGATGCCGATATGAAATTAGTATTGCCGATCTGCTTGCAGTATGCAAGCTACATTTTACTCGTATATATATATAGATGCTTCTCCGGATTCATTCATATATATACCTATATAGATAGATAGATAGATAGGATACAAATTCACAGCCTAAACTACAAGCGTCATTGATCTGAAATTTTTATGACATATTGGCCATAACGTGAAACCCCCAGGAAAAAAGAGACTTTGATCCTCAGTGTCATAGGTTCGATTCCAGAGGGCCCCAAAGTCCCGATTTTTCCCGTTTGAATGCATTGCCGTGATTTTCGGGAATTAAAAAAAAATACTTTTCGGATAGGTAGAGAAGTAAAACTCAAGGTGCCTATATTTATGGTCTTGGACTTTCGAAAACATCAATGACTTTTACAAAAGTTATCCTGGGTTCGATGCTAGGACGATGCAAAGATCTGTCCTTTAAAATACATGGGAGCCGTTTTTCATTATTTTTTTAGATGCACTTATCGAAATGATAGAATGTTCGTGCTTGGCTGGAAGATGTATGGTACGAATAAGTTTTAGAAAAAAATTTTCATAAGACCGTACTGTTCCTGGGTTCGAAGCCAGAGCACAATAACGTTTCTCTCATAAGGAATATAAAGGAAAAGTAGGACGTCATTTGAGGCAGTTGTAACCAATATTTCTGCTTGAATTTGCATACGCGGTTAGAGATGGTGTTTTTCTTTTGTGCTGCATAGAAAGTATTGCCTGAAAGACCCGGGTTCGATGCCGGGCGGTAAAAATATCACCCATATATAATACTATGGGGTATCTTTTCATAATTTTTTTATGCATTTATCGATATGTAAGGGAGCTCTTGCTTAGATGGAAGATGTATATTAACACTTTGTTTAAGAAAAAAAATAGATAAGACCATGCTGTTCCTGGGTTCGATGCCAGAGCACATTATAATTTCTCAAATAAGGAGTGTATGTAAATAGTAGGACGTCGTTTGAGGTATTTGCACCTAATAGTTTTGCTTGAATTTTCACACATAGTTTGATATGGTAATTTTCTATTTTGCTGCATAGTAAGTACACCAGGAAGACCGGGGTTCGCTGCCAGGTGATTAAATTGCAGCGAATTCTACGAATATTTTGAAATTTTTTTTTCTTTTGATGTCCGTCCCGATATGATGCCGATATGAAATTAGTGTTGTCGATCTGCTTGCAGTATGCAAGCTACATTTTACTCGTACCTATATATTCATACGAGGAAAATGTAGCTTACATTAGTAGTACCTGTTGCATGCTGCAAGCAGATCGACAACACTAATTTTTACCCTGGAATCTATAAAACAAATTTAATTAAAATTTTGAAGTTGATATCTTACGGGGAATTATAAATTCATTATCTTTTTGCCGAATTTCAAGTTATATTGGGAAGGGGTTCAAAATCAAAAGAAAAAAAAGGATTGGAAATATTCTTAAAATTCCCTGCAATTAATTCGTCCGGCATCGAACCCGGGTCTTTTTAGCGATACACACTATGCAGCACAACAGAATTTCCCCATCTCTAAATGTGTGTGAAAACTAAAGCAAAAATATTAGGCACAACTGGCTCAAATGACGTCCTACTTTTCCCTTATATTCCTTATGAGAGAAATTGTACCGTGCTCTGGCATCGAACCCAGTAATAGCATTGTCTTATCTAAATTTTATTCTTAAAGCGAGTTTTAATATACATCTTCCATATAAGCAAGAACTTCCTATTATTTCGATAAGTGCATCAAAAATTAATGAAAAACTATCCCAATGTGTTTTATATGGCAGGTATATTTTCCGCCCGGCATCGAACCTGGGTCTTTCTGGCGATATTTTCTAAGTAGAACGACAGAATATCACTAATTCTAACTATGTGTGAAAATTGAAGCAGAAATATTGGCTACAACTGCCTCAAACGACGTCCTACTTTTTCCATATATTCCTTATGAGAGAAATTATAATGTGCTCTGGCATCGAACCCAGGAAATGTACAGTCTTTTCTAAATTTTTTTCTGAAACAAATTCTTAATATATATCTTGTAGCGAAGCAAGAACTTCCTATTGTTTCGATAAGTGCATCAAAATAAATAATGAAAACTTACTCAATGCATTTTAAATGGGGGATATATTTACCATCTGGCTTCGAACCCGGGTCTTTCTGGTAATACTTTCTATGCAGCACTAAAGAAGATCACATCTTTTAACCATGTGTAAAAATTCAAGCAGAAATATTAGGTGCAACTGCCTCAAATGACGTCCTACTTTTCCCTTATATTCCTTATGAGAGAAACTTTTATGTGCTCCGGCATCGAACCCAGGAGCAGTAAGGTCTTATCTAAATTTTTTTCAAAAAACTATGCTTAATATACATCATCCATATAAGCGAGAACTTCCTTTCATTTCGATAAGTGCATGAAAAAAAATAATGAAAATCTACCTCAATGTATTTCAAATGGCCGATTTTTGCATCGACCTAGCATTGAACCTAGGATATTAACCGTAATAGTCATTTATGTTTTCGATAGATCATGACCATATATAAAGGCTCCTAGAGTTTCGATTTTCTACCTATCAGGAAAGTATTTTTTTTAATTCCGGAAAATCAAAGCAATGCATTTAAACGGGAAAAATCGGGACTTTGGGGCCCTCTGGATTCGAACCTATGACACTGAGGTTCAAAATCACATTTTTTCTGGCGGTTACACGTTATGGCCAACACGTCGTAAAAATTTCAAGTAAATCACACAAGTAGTTTAGGCTGTGAATTATTATCCTATCTATCTATCTATCTATATAGGTATATACATGAATGAATCCGGAGAAGCATCTATCTATTATATATAGATGCTTCTCCGGATTCATTCATATCTATTATATATAGATGCTTCTCCGGATTCATTCATGTATCCATATATATATATTCATATATATATACTAGTAAAATGTTGCTTGCATACTGCAAGCAGATCGACAACACTAATTTCATGTCGGCATCATATCGGGACGGCCCTTAAAGAAAAAAAAAGGGATTGAAAATATTCTTAAAATTCGCTGCAAATTAATCGTCTGGTATCGAACCAAGGCCTTCCTGGTGAACCTACTATGCAGCACAACAGAAAATCACTATCTATTACTATGTGTGAAAATTCAAGCAGAAATATTGGCTCCAACAGCCTCAAACGACGTCCTTTTTTCAATAATGTAAATGGCTCTCTGGATTCGAACCAAGGACGATCTAGGAAATCTTAAACATGTTTTTAAAATGTCTCTATGTTCTCTATCTATATGCCCAATTACACGTTTTAATATTATTGGGAAGGGGTTTAAATTAATTCTTAAATATCGGATATTTTACTGATTGTAGAGACGCCTGGTGTCGAACCCAGGACATATTGGTAGCTGTGAATGGACAGTATGATTTATTAGGACTTCATCTTATTTCCTACAAAGTTTGAAGTCGATATCATGCCGGGAAGTACCTAATACTTTTTTCTTTTATCTCTATAAGAAATGCATTGAGGAATGTAAATGGCTCTCTGGGATCGAACCAAGGACCATCAGCGAATATGTAAAATTTGATTATTAAATATATTTATGATATATAAACCCATGCCGAATTTAAACTTTCCATGCCATCGGGAAAGGGTCCGAAAAAAATATTAAAAATCGCCACAATGCATTTTAAACGGCCGATTTTTGCCTCGACCTAGCATCGAACTCAGGATATTTTCAGTAAAACTCATTTGTGTTTTCGATAGATCATGACCATATAAATCGGCTCCTTGAGTTTTAAGTCCCTACCTATCCGGCAAGTATTTTTTTAAAATTCTCGAAAATCAATGCAATGCATTTAAACGGGAAAAATCGGGACTTTGGGGCCCTCTGGAATCGAACCCATGACACTGAAGTTCAAAATCGCAATTTTTCTGGCGGTTACACGTTATGGCCAATATGTCGTAAAAATTTCAAGTTAATGACGCTTGTGGTTTAGGCTGTGAATTTGTATCCTCTCTATATATATATATATATATGATATATGAATGAATCCGGAGAAGCATCTATATATAATAGATATATATATATATATATATATATACGAGTAAAATGTTGCTTGCATACTGCAAGCAGATCGACAACAATAATTTCATATCGGCATTATATCGGGACGGTCCTCAAAAGAAAAAAAAAGGATTTAATTTTTTCTTAAAATTCGATGAAATTTCATCGTCTGGCATCGAACACGGATCTTACTGGTTAACTTACTATGAAACACAATAGAAGATCACCATCTCTAACGATGTGTGAAAATTCAAGCTAAAATATTGGCTACAACTGCCTCAAAAGACGCTCTAATGTTCACGATTGTAAATGGCTCTCGGGACTCGAACCAAGGACGATCTTGGAAATTTAAAAAATGTTTCTGAAAGTTATTATTGATCTCAATCTATATGCCAAATTTCAAGTTTCTATATTATTGGGAAAGGTTTCAAAATAATTCCTAAAATTTTGATCAACTTCTGATTGCAGAGACACCTGGTGTCGAACCCAGGACACATTGATAGTTATGAATGCATAGTTTGATTTGTTAAGACTGGTTCTTCCATCATGCTAAGTTTTAAGTCGATAGCATGCCGGGAAGTACCTTAAACTTGTTTCCGTTATCTCCATAAGAAATGCATTGAGGAATGTAAATGGCCCTCTGGGATCGAACCAAGGAACATCAGGGAAAACATAAAAATCGATTATGAAATATATTTATGATATCTAACCCCATACCGAATTTCAAGTTTCCATGCCATCGGGAATGGGTCCAAAAAAAATCTTAAAAATCGCCACAATGCATTTTAAACGGCAGATTTTTGCATCGACCTAGCATCGAACCCAGGTTATTTTCCGTAAAACGCATTTATGTTTTCGATAGATCATGACCATATATAAAGGCTCCCTGAGTTTTGATTCTCTACCTATCCGGGAAGTATTTTTTTTTTAATTCCCGAAAATCAAAGCAATGCATTTAAACGGGAAAAATCAGGACTTTGGAGCCCCCTGGCATCGAACTAATGACACTGAGGATCGAAATCGCAATTTTTCTGGTGGTTACACATTATGGCCAATACGCCGTAAAAATTTCAGCTCAATCACTCTTGTGGTTTAGGCTGTGAGTTTGTATCCTCTCTATATATATCTATTATATATAGATGCTTCTCCGGATTCATTCATATATACGAGTAAAATGTAGCTTGCATACTGCAAGCAGATCGGCAATACTAATTTCATATCGGCATCATATCGGGAATGTCCTGAAAAGAAAAAAAAGGATTGAAATTTTTCTTAAAATTCGCTGAAATTTCATCGTCTGGCATCGAACCCGGATCTTACTGGTGAACTTACTATGTAGCACAATAGAAGATCACCATCTCTAACTATGTGTGAAAATTCAAGCAGAAATATTGGTTACAACTGCCTCAAAAGCCGCTCTAATGTTCACGAATGTAAATGGCTCTCGGGACTCGAACCAAGGAGGATCTTGGAAATTTAAAAATGTTTCTGAAATTTATAAATGATCTCAATCCATATGCCAAATTTCAAGTTTCTATATTATTGTGAAAGGTTTCAAAATAATTCCTAAAAATCGGATCAACTTCTGATTGCAGAGACACCTGGTGTCGAACCCAGGACACATTGATAGCTTTGAATGCATAGTTTGATTTGTTAAGACTGGTTCTTCTATCACGCTAAGTTTTAAGTCGATAGCATGCCGGGAAGTACCTAAAATTTGTTTCCGTTATCTCCATAAGAAATGCATTGAGAAATGTAAAAGGCACCCTGGGATCGAACCAAGGACCATTAGCGAATATGTTAAATTTGATTATGAAACATATTTATAATCTCCAACTCCATGCCGACTTTCAAGTTTCCATGCCATCGGGAAGGGGTCCAAAAAAAATCTTAAAAATCGCCACAATACATTTTAAACGGCCGATTTTTGCCTCGACCTAGCATTGAACCCAGGATATTTTCCGTAAAACTCGTTTATGTTTTCGATAGATCATGACCATATATAAAGGCTCCTAGAGTTTCGATTCTCTACCTATCCCGGAAGTATTTTTTAAAAATTCCCGAAAATCAAAGCAATGCATTTAAACGGGAAAAATCGAGACTTTGGGGCCCTCTGGAATCGAACCCATGACACTGAGGTGCAAAATCGCAATTTTTCTGGCGGTTACACTCTATGGCCAATATGTCGTAAAAATTTCAAGTCAATGACGCTTGTGGTTTGGCCTGTGAGTTTGTATCCTCTCTCTATATATATATATATATCTATTACGAGTAAAATGTAGCTTGCATACTGCAAGCAGATCGACAACACTAATTTCATATCGGCATCATATCGGGACGGACATCAAAAGAAAAAAAAATTCAAAATATTCGTAGAATTCGCTGCAATTTAATCACCTGGCAGCGAACCCCGGTCTTCCTGGTGTACTTACTATGCAGCAAAATAGAAAATTACCATATCAAACTATGTGTGAAAATTCAAGCAAAACTATTAGGTGCAACTACCTCAAACGACGTCCTACTATTCACATACACTCCTTATTTGAGAAATTATAATGTGCTCTGGCATCGAACCCAGGAACAGCATGGTCTTATCTATTTTTTTTCTTAAACAAAGTGTTAATATACATCTTCCATCTAAGCAAGAGCTCCCTTACATATCGATAAATGCATAAAAAAATTATGAAAAGATACCCCATAGTATTATATATGGGTGATATTTTTACCGCCCGGCATCGAAACCGGGTCTTTCAGGCAATACTTTCTATGCAGCACAAAAGAAAAACACCATCTCTAACCGCGTATGCAAATTCAAGCAGAAATATTGGTTACAACTGCCTCAAATGACGTCCTACTTTTCCTTTATATTCCTTATGAGAGAAACGTTATTGTGCCCAGGCTTCGAACCCAGGAACAGTACGGTCTTATGAAAATTTTTTCTAAAACTTATTCGTACCATACATCTTCCAGCCAAGCACGAACATCCTATCATTTCGATAAGTGCATCTAAAAAAATAATGAAAAACGGCTCCCATGTATTTTAAAGGGCAGATCTTTGCATCGTCCTAGCATCGAACCCAGGATAACTTTTGTAAAAGTCATTGATGTTTTCGAAAGTCCAAGACCATAAATATAGGCACCTTGAGTTTTACTTCTCTACCTATCCGGAAAGTATTTTTTTTTAATTCCCGAAAATCACGGCAATGCATTCAAACGGGAAAAATCGGGACTTTGGGGCCCTCTGGAATCGAACCTATGACACTGAGGATCAAAGTCTCTTTTTTCCTGGGGGTTTCACGTTATGGCCAATATGTCATAAAAATTTCAGATCAATGACGCTTGTAGTTTAGGCTGTGAATTTGTATCCTATCTATCTATATAGGTATATATATGAATGAATCCGGAGAAGCATCTATATATAATAGATATATAGACGCTTCTCCGGATATCTATTATATATAGACGCTTCTCCGGATATACCTATATATATATATAAAATGTTGCTTGCATACTGCAAGCAGATCGACAACACTAATTTCATATCGGCATCATATCGGGACGGACATCAAAAGAAAAAAAAAATTCGAAATATTCGTTGAATTCGCCGCAATTTAATCGCCTGGCAGCGAACCCCGGTCTTCCTGGTGTACTTACTATGCAGCAAAATAGAAGATTACCATATCAAACTATGTGTGAAAATTCAAGCAAAACTATTAGGTGCAACTACCTCAAACGACGTCCTACTATTCACATACACTCCTTATTTGAGAAATTATAATGTGCTCTGGCATCGAACCCAGGAACAGCATGGTCTTATCTATTTTTTTTCTTAAACAAAGTGTTAATATACATCTTCCATCTAAGCAAGAGCTCCCTTACATATCGATAAATGCATAAAAAAATTATGAAAAGATACCCCATAGTATTATATATGGGGGATATTTTTACTGCCCGGCATCGAACCCGGGTCTTTCAGGCAATACTTTCTATGCAGCACAACAGAAAAACACTATCTCTAACCGCGTATGCAAATTCAAGCAGAAATATTGGTTACAACTGCCTCAAATGACGTCCTACTTTTCCTTTATATTCCTTATGAGAGAAACGTTATTGTGCTCTGGCTTCGAACCCAGGAACAGTACGGTCTTATAAAAATTTTTTTCTAAAACTTATTCGTACCATACATCTTCCAGCCAAGCACGAACATCCTATCATTTCGATAAGTGCATCTAAAAAAATAATGAAAAACAGCTCCCATGTATTTTAAAGGGCAGATCTTTGCATCGTCCTAGCATCGAACCCAGGATAACTTTTGTAAAAGTCATTAATGTTTTAGAAAGTTCAAGACCATAAATATAGGCACCTTGAGTTTTACTTCTCTACCTATCCGGAAAGTATTTTTTTTTAATTCCCGAAAATCACGGCAATGCATTCAAACGGGAAAAATCGGGACTTTGGGGCCCTCTGGAATCGAACCTATGACACTGAGGATCAAAGTCTCTTTTTTCCTGGGGGTTTCACGTTATGGCCAATATGTCATAAAAATTTCAGATCAATGACGCTTGTAGTTTAGGCTGTGAATTTGTATCCTATCTATCTATATAGGTATATATATGAATGAATCCGGAGAAGCATCTATGTATAATAGATATATATATATACATTCATAGGGGATCAAAATTCTAACCATGTTCCACATGTGCCAATGGCTTGAAATTTTTACGACATATTGGCCATAACGTGTAACCTCCAGGAAAAAGCCGACTTTGAACCTCGGTGTCATGGGTTCGATTCCAGAAGGCCCAAAAGTCGCGATTTTCTCCATAAGGATACATGGCGGGGATTTTCGAAAATTTTTTTGGTGCACTTCCCGGGAAAGTAGAGAGTTGAAATTCAAGGTATCGCTAGATGCCGTGCATATCTAAAGGAAACCATAAAGACATCTACGAATATTATCCTTGGTTCGATTCTAGGTCGGGGCAAAAATCGGCCGTTTAAAATGCATTGCGGCGATTTTTAAGATTTTTTTTAACCCTTTTCCGATGGTATAGAAACTTGAAATTTGGCATGGCGTTAGATATCATAATTATATTTCATAATCAAATTTTACATATTCCCTTATGGTCCTTGGTTCGATCCCAGAGGGCCATTTACATTCCTCAATGCATTTCTTATGGAGATTACGGAAACACATTTTAGGTGCTTCCCGGAATTATATCTACTTGAAACTTTGCATAAGATAAGATCAAGTCATTACTAATTAAACTGTGAATTCACAGCTACCAATGTTTCCTGGTTTCACCACCAGGCGTCTCTACAATCAGTATATGATCCGATTTTTAAGAATTTTTTGGAACCATTTCCCAATTATATAGAAACTTGAAATTTAGCATACAGATAGAAATTATAGATACATTTCAGGAACATGTTCTAGATTTCCACGATCGTCCTTGGTTCGAATCCAGAGAGCCATTTACATTCGTGAAAAGTAGAACGTCGTTTGAAGCAGTTGTAGCGAATATTTCTGCTTGAATTTTCACACATAGTTAGATATTGTGATCTTCTATTGTGCCGCTTAGTTAGTTCACCACGAAGACCCGGGTTCGATGCAAGATGTTAAAATTGAAGCAAATTTTAAGAATATTTTCAATCCTTTTTTTTTCTTTTGAGGACCGTCTCGATATGATGCCGAAATAAAATAATATTGCCGATCTGCTTGCAGTATGCAAGCTACATTGCACTCGTAATAGATATAAGTTATATATAGGGGATCAAAATTCTAACCATGTTCCACAAGTGCCAATGCCTTGAAATTTTTACGACATATTAGCCATAACAAGTAACCTCCAGGAAAAAGCCGACATTGAACCTAGGTGTCATGGGTTCGATTCCAGAAGGCCCCAAAGCCGCGATTTCCCCCATAAGGATACATGGCGGGGATTTTCGAAAATTTTTTTGAGGCACTTCCCGGAAAAGGAAAGATTTGAAATTCAAGGGATCACTAGATGCCGTGCATATCTAAAGGAAACCATAAAGACATCTACGAATATTATCCTTGGTTCGATGCTAGGTCGGGGCAAATATTGGCTGTTTAAAATGCATTGTGGTGATTTTTAAGATTTTTTTTGGACCCTTTTCCGATGGCATAGAAACTTGAAATTCGGTATAAAGTTAGATACCATAAAAATATATCATTATCGAATTTTACATATTCGCTGATGGTCATTGGTTCGATCCCAGAGGGACATTTAAATTCCTCAATGCATTTCTTCCGGAGATAACGGACACAAATTTTAGGTACTTCCCGGCATGCTATCGACTTCAAACTTTGCATGATAGAAGAGCAAGACTTAACAAATCAAACTATGCATTCACAGCTATCAATGTGTCCTGGGTTCGACACCAGGTGTCTCTGCAATCAGAAGTTGATCCGATTTTTAGGAATTATTTTGAAACCTTTCCCAAAAATATAGAAACTTGAAATTCGGCATATAGATAGAGATCATAAATAAAATTCTGAAACATATTTTAGATTTCCAAGATCGTCCTTGGTTCGAATCCAGAGAGCCATTTAAATTCGTGAAAATTAGAACGTCTTTCGAGGCAGTTGTAGCCCATATTTCTGCTTGAATTTTCACACATAGTTAGAGATGGTGATCTTCTATTGTGCTGCTTAGTGATTATCACCAGAAAGACCCGGGTTCGATGCCAGACGATGGAATTTCAGGGAATTTTAAGAAAAATTTCAATCCATTTTTTTCTTTTGATGGCCGTCCCGATATGATGCCGACATGAAAATAGTGTTGTCGATCTGCTTGCAGTATGCAAGCAACATTTTACTCGTACCTATATATATATACACTCATTCATTCATTCATTCATTAGGGATCAAAATTCTAACCATGTTCCACATGTGCCACCGACTTGAAATTTATACCACGTTATGGCCATGACGTGTAACCTCCAGAATAAATCCGACTTTGAACCTCGGTGTCGTGGGTTCGATTCCAGAAGGCCCCAAAGTCGCGATTTTCCCCATAAGAGTACATGGCGGGGATTTTCAAAAATTTTTTTGAGGCACTTCCGGGGAAAGTAGAGAGTTGAAGTTCAAGGGATCGCTAGATGCCGTGCATATCAAAAGGAAACCATAAAGACATCTACGAATATTATCCTTGGTTCGATGCTAGGTTGGGGCAAAAATCGGCCGTTTAAAATGCATTGCGGCGATTTTTAAGATTTTTTTTGAACCCTTTTCGGATGACATAGAAACTTGAAATTCGGCATGGCGTTAGATATCATAATTATTTTTCATAATCATATTTTACATATTCCCTTATGGTCCTTGGTTCGATCCCAGAGGGCCATTTGCATTCCTCAATGCATTTCTTATGGAGATTATGGAAACACATTTTAGGTGCTTCCCGATATTATATCTACTTGAAACTTTGCATAAGATAAGATCAAGTAATTACTAATCAAACTGTGAATTCACAGCTACCAATGTTTCTTGGTTTCACCACCAGGCGTCTCTACAATCAGTAAATGATCCGATTTTTAAGAATTTTTTGGAACCATTTTCCAATTATATAGAAACTTGAAATTCAGCAGACAGATAGAGATTATAGATACATTTCAGGAACATGTTCTAGATTCCCACGATCGTCCTTGGTTCGAATCCAGAAAGCCATTTACATTCGTGAAAAGTAGAACGTCGTTTGAAGCAGTTGTAGCAAATATTTCTGCTTGAATTTTCACACATAGTTAGATATAGTGATCTTCTATTGTGCCGCTTAGTAAGTTCACCAGGAAGACCCGGGCTCGATGCCAGACGATGAAATTTCATCGAATTTTAAGAAAAAATTAAATCCTTTTTTTTTTTCTTTTGAGGACCGTCCCGATATGATGCCGATATGAAATAAGTATTGCCGATCTGCTTGCAGTATGCAAGCTACATTTTACTCGTACATTATATAGATAGGTATATAGATAGGATACTAATTCACAGCCTAAACTACAAGCGTCATTGCCTTGAAATTTTTATGACGTATTGGCCATATCGTGTAACCACCAGAAAAATTGTGATTTTGAACCTCAGTGTCATGGGTTCGATTCCAGAGGGCCCCAAAGTCCCGATTTTTCCCATTTAAATGCATTGCGTTGATTTTCGGGAATTTTTAAAAAATACTTGCCGGATAGGTAGGGACTTAAAACTCAAGGAGCCGATATATATGGTCATGATCTATCGAAAACATAAATGAGTTTTACGGAGAATATCCTAGGTTCGATGCTAGGACGGGGCAAAAGTCGGCCGTTTAAAATGCATTGCGGCGATATTTAAGATTTTTTTTTGATCCTTTCCCGATAACATAGATACGTGAAACTCGGCACGTGGATAGATATCATAAATATATTTTATAATCGAATTTTACATGTTCGCTGATGGTTCTTGGTTCGATCCCAGGAAGGCATTGCCTCTTCTCAATGCATTTCTTACCGAGATAACGGAAACAAAATTTAGGTACTTCCCGGCATGCTATCAACTTCAAACTTTTTATGAAACAAGATGAAGTTCTAATAAACCATACTGTGCATTCACAGCTACCAATATTTCTTGGGTTCGACACCAGGCGTCTCTACAATCAGTAAAATATCCGATATTTAAGATGTTAATTTAACCCCCTTCCCAATAATATTAAAACATGAAATTAGGCATATAGATAGAGAGCATTGATCCATTAAAAAAAGCATGTTTTAGATTTCCTAGATCGTCCTTGGTTCGAATCCAGAGAGCAATTTACATTATTGAAAAGTAGAACGTCGTTTGAGGAAGTTGGAGCCAATATTTCTGCTTGAATTTTCACACATAGTAAGAGATGGTATTTTTCCGTTGTGCTGCATAGTAGGCTCACCGGGAAGACGTAGGTTCGATGCCAGACGAATAAATTGCAGCAAATTTTAAGAATATTTTCAATCCCTTTTTTTTCTTTTGAGGGCCGTTCCGATATGATGCCGATATGAAATTAGTATTGCCGATCTGCTTGCAGTATGCAAACAACATTTTACTCGTATGATATATGAATGAATCCGGAGAAGCATCTATATATAATAGATAGACGCTTCTCCGGATATACCTATATATATACGAGTAAAATGTAGCTTGCATACTGCAAGCAGATCGACAAAACTTATTTCATATCGGCATTATATCGGGACGGTCCTCAAAAGAAAAAAAAAATTTAATTTTTTCTGAAAATTCGCTGAAATTTATCGTCTGGCATCAAACCCGGGTCTTACTGGTAAACCTTCTATGAAACAAAATAGAAGATCACCATCTCTAACTATGTGTGAAAATTCAAGCTGAAATATTGGTTACAACTGCCTCAAAAGACGTTCTAATTTTTACGAATGTGAATGGCTCTCGGGACTCGAACCAAGGACGATCTTGGAAATCTAAAAAATGTTTTTGAAAGATATTTATGATCTCTATCTATATGCCGAATTTCAAGTTTCTATAATATAGAGAAAGGTTTCAAAATAATTCCTAAAAATCGGATCAACTTCTGATTGCAGAGACACCTGGTGTCGAACCCAGGACACATTGATAGCTATGAATGCATAGTTTGATTTGCTAAGACTGTTTCTTCTATCATGCTAAGTTTTAAGTCGATAGCATGCCGGGAAGTACCTTAAACTTGTTTCCGTTATCTCCATAAGAAATGCATTGAGGAATCTAAATGGCCCTCTGGGATCGAACCAAGGAACATCAGGGAAAACATAAAAATCGATTATGAAATATATTTATGATATCTAACCCCATACCGAATTTCAATGTTCCATGGCATCGGGAAAGGGTACAAAAAAATCTTAAAAATCGCCACCGTGCATTTTAAACGGCAGATTTTTGCATCGACCTAGCATCGAACCCAGGTTATTTTCCGTAAAACTCATTTATGTTTTCGATAGACCATGACCATATATAAAGGCTCCTTGAGTTTTAAGTCCCTACCTATCCGGCAAGTATTTTTTTTTAATTCCCGAAAATCAAAGCAATGCATTTAAACGGGAAAAATCGGGAATTTGGGGCCCTCTGGAATCGAACCCATGACACTGAGGATCAAAATCGCAATTTTTCTTGTGGTTACACATTATGGCCAATACGCCGTAAAAATTTCAGCTCAATCACTCTTGTGGTTTAGGCTGTGAGTTTGTATCCTCTCTATATATATATATATCTATTATATACGAGTAAAATGTAGCTTGCATACTGCAAGCAGATCGACATCACAAATTTCTTGTCGGCATCCTATCAGGAAGGTCTTAAAAAAAAATATTGAAAAATTCTTAATAATTCTCCACAATTTTATCGTCTGGCATCGAACCCAGGTCTTCCTGGTGAACTTACTATGAAGCAAAACAGAAGATCACCTTCTATAACTTTGTGTGAAAATTCAAACAGATATATTTGCTAAAAATGCCTCAAAAGACGTTTAACTTTTCACGAATGTAAATGGCTCTCTGAATTAAAACCAAGGACTATCTTGGAAATCTAAAACATAATTTTGAAATGTATCTATGATCTCTATCCATATGCCGAATTCCATGCTTCTATATCATTGGGAAAGGGTTCAAAATAATTATTGAAAATAGGATCAGTTACTGATTGTAGAGACGCCTGGTGTCGAACCAAGGACACATTGGTGGCTGTGTATGCACTGTTTGATTTGCAAGGAATTGACCTTATATTATGCAAAGTTTGAAGTCGATATCATGCCGGGAAGTGTCTAAAACCTTTTTCTATTATCTCCGTAAGAAATGCATTGTGGAATGTAAATGGCTCCCTGGGATCGAACCAAGGACCACCAGCGAATAAGTAAAATTTGATTATGAAACATATTTATAATCTCCAACTCCACGCCGAATTTCAAGTTTCCATTCCATCGGGAAAGGGTCAAAAAAAAATCTTAAAAAACGCCACAATGCATTTTAAACGGCCGATTTTTGCCTTGACCTAGCATCGAACCCAGGTTATTTTCTGTAAAACTCATTTATGTTTTCGATAGATCATATCCATATATAAAGGCTCCTAGAGTTTGATTCTCTACCTATCCGGGAAGTATTTTTTAAAAATTCCCGAAAATCAAAGCAATGCATTTAAATCGGAAAAATCGAGACTTTGGGGCCGTCTGGAATCGAACCCATGACACTGAGGATCAAAATCACAATTTTTCTGGCGGTTAATTGTTATGGCCAATACGCAGTAAAAATTTGAACTCAATCACGCATGTGGTTAAGGCTGTGAATTTGTATCCTATCTATCTATATACCTATCTATATATATGAATGAATCCGGAGAAGCATCTATATATAATAGATAGATGCTTCTCCGGATTCATTCATATATACGAGTAAAATGTTGCTTGCATACTGCAAGCAGATCGACAACACTATTTTCATGTCGGCATCATATCCGGACGGCCATCAAAAGAAAAAAAAGATTGAAATTTTTCTTAAAATTTGCCTAAATTCCATCGTCCGGCATCGAACCCGGGTCTTTACTGTGAACTTACTATGCAGCACAATAGAACATCACCATCTCTAACGATGTGTGAAAATTCAAGCAGAAATATGGGCTACAACTGCCTCAAAAGACGTTCTAATTTTTACGAATTTAAATGGCTCTCTGGATTCGAACCAAGGACGATCTTGGAAATCTAAAAAATGCTTCTGAAAGTTATTTATGATCTCTATCTATATGCCGAATTTGAAGTTTCTATATTATTGGCAAAGATTTCAAAATAATTCCTAAAAATCGGATTAACTTCTGATTGCAGAGACACCTGGTGTCGAACCCAGGACTCTTTGATAGCTGTGAATGCACTGTTTGATTTGTATGGACTTGATCTTTGTACATGCAAAGTTTGAGGTTGATATCGTGCCGGGAAGTACCTAAAATTTGTTTCCGTTATCTCCGTAAGAAAAGCATTGGGAAGTGCAAATGGTCCTCTGGGATCGAACCAAGGACCATAAGCTAATATGTAAAATTCGATTATGAAATAAATTCATGATATCTATCGACGTGCCGAGTTTCAATAATCCATGTTATCGGGAAAGGATCCAAAAAAAATCTTAAAAATCGCCGCAATGCATTTTAAACGGCCGATTTTTGCCCCGGCCTAGCATCGAACCAAGGACAATATTCGAAGATGTCTTTCCGATTTTCGTTGGCTATGCACGGCATTTAGCGGTCCCTCGAGTTTCAACTCTCTGCTTTTCCGGGAAGTGCCTCAAAAAAATTTTCGAAAATCACCGCCATGTAATCTTATGGGGAAAATCGCGACTTTGGGGCCCTTTGGAATCGAACCCATGACACTGAGGTTCAAAATCGCAATTTTTCTGGCGGTTAATTGTTATGGCCAACACGCAGTTAAAATTTGAAATCAATCACGCCTGTGGTTTAGGCTGTGAATTTGTATCCTATCTATCTATATACCTATCTATATACCTATCTATATATACGAGTAAAATGTTGCTTGCATACTGCAAGCAGATCGACAACACTATTTTCATGTCGGCATCATATCGGGACGGCCATGAAAAGAAAAAAATGGATTGAAATTTTTCTTAAAATTCGCTGAAATTCCATCGTCTGGCATCGAACCTGGGTCTTTACTGTTGAACTTTTTATGCAGCACAATAGAACATCGCCATCTCTAACTATGTGTGAAAATTCAAGCAGAAATATGAGCTACAACTGCATCAAAAGACGTTCTAATTTTCACGAATTTAAATGGCTCTCTGGATTCGAACCAAGGACGATTTTGGAAATCTAAAAAATGTTTCTGAAAGTTATTTATGATCTTTATTTACATGCCGAATTTGAAGTTTCTATATTGTTGGAAATGGGTTCAAAATAATTATTGAAAATCGGATCAACTTCTGAATGCAGAGACACCTGGTGTCGAACCCAGGACATATTGATAGCTGGGAATACACAGTTTGATTTGTATACACTTAATCTTTCTTAGTACAATCTTTGAAGTCTTTATCGTGCCGGGAAGTACCTATAATTTGTTTCCGTTATCTCCGTAAGAAAGGCATTGAGGAATTTCAATGGCCCTCTGGGATCGAACCAAGGACCATCAGCGAATATGTAAAATATGATCCTGAAATGAATTATTGATCTCCAACTCCATGCCGAATTTCAAGTTTCCATGCCATCGGGAAAGGGTCCAAAATAAATCTTAAAAATCGCCACAATGCAATTTAAACGGCCGATTTTTGCCCTGACCTAGCATCGAACCCAGGATATTTTTCGTAAAACTCATACCTGTTTTCGATAGATCAGGTTCATATATATAGGCTTCTTGAGTTTTGATTCGCTACCTATCCGGGAAGTATTTTTTTAAAATTCCCGAAAATCAGAGCAATGCATTTAAACGGGAAAAATCGGGACTTTGGGGCCCTCTGGAATCGAACCCATGACACTGAGGTTCAAAATCACAATTTTTCTGGAGGTTACACGTTATGGCCAATATGTCGTAAAAATTTCAAGCCATTGACGCTACTGGTTTAGGCTGTGACTTTGTATCCTCTCTATATATATATATATATATATATATATGAATATATATATATATGATATATGAATGAATCCGGAGAAGCAACTATATATAATAGATGAATGAATCCGGAGAAGCATCTATATATAATAGATATATATAGATAGATAGGTATATAGATAGGATACAAAGTCACAGGCTAAACCATAAGCGTCATTGGCTTGAAATTTTTACGACATATTGGCCATCAAGTGTAACTTCCAGAAAAATTGCAATTTTGGACCTCAGTGTCATGGGTTCGATTCCAGAGGGCCCCAAAGTCCCGATTTTTCCCGTTTAAATGCATTGCCGTGATATTCGGGAATTAAAAAAAAAATACTTTCCGGATAGGTAGAGAAATAAAACTTAAGGAGCCTATATTTATGGTCTTGGTCTTTCGAAAACATCAATGACTTTCACAAAAGATATCCTGGGTTCGATGCTGGGACGATGCAAAGAACTGCCCTTTAAAATACATGGGAGCTTATTTTCATTATTTTTTTTTATGCCCTTCTCTAAATAATAGGAAGTTCGTGCTTAGCCGTAAAGTGTATGGTAAGTGTTAGTTTAAGAAAAAAATATAGATAAGACCGAACTAAATCCTGGGTTCGATGCCAGAGCATATTAAAATTTCTCTCATAAGGAATATAAGGGAAAAGTAAGACTTCGATTGAGGCAGATGCAGCAAATATTTCTGATTGAATTTTCGCACATAGTTATAGATTAATATTTTCTATTATGTTGCATAGGAAGTTTCACCAGAAAGACCCGGGTTCGATGCCGGGTGGTAAATATGTCTCCCGTTTAAAATACATTGGGTTAGTTTTTCATTATTTTTTTGATGCACTTATCGAAATGATAGGAAGTTCATGCTTGGCTGGAAGATGTAATGTTGAAATTGAATTAAGAAAACAATTTTCAGAAGACCGTACTATTCCTGGGTTCGATGCCAGAGCACATTAACATTTCTCTCATAAGAAATATAAGGGAAAAGTATGACGTCGTTTGAGGCAGTTGCAGATAATATTTCTGCTTGAATTTTCACAGATAGTTAGAGATGGTGATCTTCTATTGTGCTGCATAGTAATATTCACCAGGAAGACCCGGGTTCGATGCCGGACGAATAAATTGCAGCGAATAATCAGAATATTTTCAATCCATTTCTTTTTCTTTCGACGGCCTTCCCGATATGATGCCGACATGAAATTAGTGTTGTCGATCTGCTTGCAGTATGCAAGCTACATTTTACTCGTATATATATATGGATACATGAATGAATCCGGAGAAGCATCTATATATAATAGATATATAGAGAGGATACAAAGTCACAGGCTAAACCACAAGCGTCAATGGCTTGAAATTTTTACGACATATTGGCCATAACGTATAACCTCCAGAAAAATTGCGATTTTGAACCTCAGTGTCATGGGTTCGATTCCAGAGGGCCCCAAAGTCGCGATTTTCCCCATAAGATTACATGGCGGGGATTTTCGAAAATTTTTTTGAGGCACTTCCCGGAAAAGCAGAGAGTTGAAACTCGAGGGACCGCTAAATGCCGTGCATAGCCAACGAAAATCGGAAAGACATCTTCGAATATTGTGCTTGGTTCGATGCTAGGCCGGGGCAAAAATCGGCCGTTTAAAATGCATTGCGGCGATTTTTTAGATTTTTTTTGGATCCTTTTCCGATAACATGGATTATTAAAACTCGGCACGTCGATAGATATCATAAATTTATTTCATAATCGAATTTTACATATTAGCTTATGGTCCTTGGTATGATCCCAGAGGACCATTTGCACTTCCCAATGCTTTTCTTACGGAGATAACGGAAACAAATTTTTGGTACTTCCCGGCACGATATCAACCTCAAACTTTGCATGTACAAAGATCAAGTCCATACAAATCAAACAGTGCATTCACAGCTATCAAAGAGTACTGGGTTCGACACCAGGTGTCTCTGCAATCAGAAGTTAATCCGATTTTAGGAATTATTTTGAAACCTTTGCCAATAATATTGAAACTTCAAATTCGACATATAGATAGAGATCATAAATAACTTTCAGAAGCATTTTTTAGATTTCCAAGATCGTCCTTGGTTCGAATCCAGAGAGCCATTTAAATTCGTAAAAATTAGAACGTCTTTTGAGGCAGTTGTAGTTCATATTTCTGCTTGAATTTTCACACATCGTTAGAGATGGTGATGTTCTATTGTGCTGCATAGTAAGTTCACAGTAAAGACCCGGGTTCGATGCCGGACGATGGAATTTAGGCAAATTTTAAGAAAAATTTCAATCTTTTTTTTTCTTTTGATGGCCGTCCGGATATGATGCCGACATGAAAATAGTATTGTCGATCTGCTTGCAGTATGCAAGCAACATTTTACTCGTATATATATATATATATATATATATGGATACATGAATGAATCCGGAGAAGCATCTATATATAATAGATATAGATGCTTCTCCGGATTCATTCATATATATACCTATATAGATAGATAGGATACTAATTCACAGCCTAAACTACAAGCGTCATTGATCTGAAATTTTTATGACATATTGGCCATAACGTGAAACCCCCAGGAAAAAAGCGGCTTTGATCCTCAGTGTCATGGGTTCGATTCCAGAGGGCCCCAAAATCCCGATTTTTTCCGTTTAAATGTATTGCTTTGATTTTCGGGAATTTTTAATAAATACTTCCCGTATAGTTAGAGAATCGAAACTCAAGGAGCCTTAATATATCGTCATGATCTATCGAAAACATTATTGAGTTTTACGGAAAATATCCTGGGTTCGACGCTAGGTCGAGGCAAAAATCGGCCGTTTAAAATGCATTGTGGCGATTTTTAAGATTTTTTTTGGACCCTTTCCAGATGACATGGAAACTTGAAAGTCGGCATGGAGTTGGAGATTATAAATATGTTTCATAATCAAATTTAACATATTCGCTAATGGTCCTTGGTTCGATCCCAGGGTGCCTTTTACATTTCTCAATGCATTTCTTATGGAGATAACGGAAACAAATTTTAGGTACTTCCCGGCATGCTATCGACTTAAAACTTAGCGTGATAGAAGAACCAGTCTTAACAAATCAAACTATGCATTCATAGCTATCAATGTGTCCTGGGTTCGACACCAGGTGTCTCTGCAATCAGAAGTTGATCCGATTTCTAGGAATTATTTTGAGACCTTTCCCAATAATATAGAAACTTGAAATTTGGCATATGGATTGAGATCATTAATAAATTTCAGAAACATTTTTTAAATTTCCAAGATCGTCCTTGGTTCGAGTCCCGAGAGCCATTTACATTCGTGAACATTAGAGCGTCTTTTGAGGCAGTTGTAGCCAATATTTCTGCTTGAATTTTCCCACATAGTTAGAGACGGTGATCTTCTATTGTGCTACATAGTAAGTTCACCAGTAAGATCCGGGTTCGATGCCAGACGATGAAATTTCAGCGAATTTAAGAAAAATTTCAATCCTTTTTTTTTCTTTTGAGGACATTCCCGATATGATGCCGATATGAAATTAGTATTACCGATCTGCTTGCAGTATGCAAGCTACATTTTACTCGTATCATGAGTGAATCCGGAGAAGCATCTATATATAATAGATAGCGAGGATACAAATTCACAGGCTAAACCACAATCGTCATTAACCTGAAATTTTTACGACATATTGGCCATAACGTGTAACCTCCAGAAAAATTGCGATTTTGAACCTCAGTGTCATTGGTTCGATTCCAGAGGGCCCCAAAGTCCCGATTTTTCCCGATTAAATGCATTGCCGTGATTTTCGGGAATTTTTAAAAAATACTTCCCGGATAGGTAGTGAATCAAAACTCATGGAGCTTATATATATGGCCATGATCTATCGAAAACATAAATAAGTTTCATGGAAAATATACTGGGTTCGATGCTAGGTCGAGGCAAAAATCGGCCGTTTAAAATGCATTGTGGCAATTTTTAAGATTTTTTTTGGACTTCTTTCCGATAATATGGAAACTTGAAATTTGGCATGGGGTTAGATATCATAAATATATTTCATAATCAAATTTTACATGTTCGCTGATGGTCCTTGGTTCGATCCCAGAGGGCCATTTGCACTTCTCAATGCATTTCTTACGGAGATAACGGAAACAATATTTAGGTACTTCCCGACATGCTATCGACTTCAATCTTTGCATGATTCAAGACTAAATTCTTACAAATCAAACTGTGCATTGACAGCGAACATGATGTCCTGGGTTCGACACCAGGTGTCTCTGCAATCAGAAGTTGATCCGATTTTTAGGAATTTTTTTGAAACCTTTCCCAATAATATAGAAACTTGAAATTTGGCATATAGATTGACATAATTAATTACCTTCAAAAACATTTTTTTAATTTTTGAGATCGTCCTTGGTTCGAGTCCCGAGAGCCATTTACATTCGTGAACATTAGAGTGTCTTTTGAGGCAGTTGTAGCCAATATTTCTGCTTGAATTTTCACACATAGTTAGAGATGGTGATCTTCTATTGTGTTTCATAGTAGCTTTTCCAGTAAGAGCCGGGTTTGATGCCAGACGATGAAATTTCAGCAAATTTTATAAAAACATTAAATACATATTTTTTCTTATGAGGATCGTCCCAATGTGATGCCGATATGAAATAAGTATTGCCGATCTGCTTGCAGTATGCAAGCTACATTTTACTCGTATATATATATATATAGAGAGGATACAAACTCACAGCCTAAACCACAAGAGTGATTGAGCTGAAATTTTTACGGCGTATTGGCCATAATATGTAACCACCAGAAAAATTGCGATTTTGATCCTCAGTGTCATGGGTTCGATGCCAGGGGGCTCCAAAGTCCCGATTTTTCCCGTTTAACTGCATTGCTTAGATTTTCGGGAATTAAAAAAAAATACTTTCCGGGTAGGTAGAGAATCAAAACTCAAGGAGCCTATATATATGGACATGATCTATCGAAAACATAAATGAGTTTTACGGACAATATCCTGGGTTCGATGCTAGGTCGGGGCAAAAATTTGCCGTTCAAATTGCATTGTGGCGATTTTTAAGATTTTTTTTGGACCCTTTCCCGATGGCATGGAAACTTGAAATTCGGCATGGAGTTGGAGATCAAATATAAATTTCAGGATCAAATTTTACATATTCGCTGATGGTCCTTGGTTCGATCCCAGAGGGCCATTTATATTCCTCAATGCATTTCTTACGGAGATAACGGAAACAAATTATAGGTACTTCCCGGCACGATAAAAACTTAAAACTTTGCACTAAGAAAGATTAAGTGTATACATATCAAACTGTGCATTCCCAGCTGTCAATGTGTCCTGAGTTCGACACCAGGCGTCTCTACAATCAGTAACTGATCCGATTTTCAATAATTATTTTGAACCCTTTCCCAACAATATAGAAACTTGAAATTCGGTATGTACATATACATCATAAATAACTTTCGGAAACATTTTTTAGATTTCCAAGATCATACTTGGTTCGAATCCAGAGAACCATTTAAATTCGTGAAAATTAGAACGTCTTTTGAGGCAATTGTAGCCCATATTTCTGCTTGAATTTTCACACATAGTTAGAGATGGCGATGTTCTATTGTGCTGCATAGTAAGTTCAACAGTAAAGACCCGGGTTCGATGCCAGACGATGGAATTTCAGCGAATTTTAAGAAAAATTTCAATCCATTTTTTTCTTTTGATGGCCGTCCCGATATGATGTCAACATGAAATTAGGGTTATCGATCTGCTTGTAGTATGCAAGCTACATTTTACTCGTAATAGATATATATATAGAGAGGATACAAATTCACAGGCTAAACCCCAAGCGTCATTGACTTGAAATTTTTACGACATATTGGCCATAACGAATAACCTCCAGAAAATTTGCGATATTGAACCTCAGTGTCATGGGTTCGATTCAAGAGGGCCCCAAAGTCCCAATTTTTCCCGTTTAAATGCATTGCTTTGATTTTCGGGAATAAAAAAAAATACTTTCCGGATAGGTAGAGAATTAAAACTAAAGGAGCCTGTATATATGAACATGATCTATCGAAAACATAAATGACTTTTACGGAAAATATCCTTGGTTCGATGCTAGGTCGGGGCAAAAATCGGCCGTTTAAAATTCATTGTGGCGATTTTTAAGATTTTTTTTGGACCCCTTTCCGAATGCATGGAAACTTGAAATTTGGCATGGGGTTAGAAATCATAAATATATTTCATAATAAAATTTTTTGTATTCGCATACGGTCCTTGGTTCAATCCCAGAGGGCCATTTGCACTCCACAATGCATTTCTTATGGGGATAACGGAAACAAATTTTAGGTACTTCCCGGCATGATATCGGCTTCAAACTTTGCATAATATAAGATCAAGTTCATGAAAATCTAACTGTGCATTCACAACTACCAGCGTATCCTGGGTTCGACACCAGGCGTCTCTACAATCAGTAACTGATCCGATTTTCAATAATTATTTTGAACCCTTTCCCAGCAATATAGAAACTTGAAATTCGGCATGTAGTTAGATATCATAGATATATTTCAAAATCATGTTTTAGATTTCCAAGATCGTCCTTGGTTTGAATCCAGAGAGGAATTTACATTCGTGAAAATTAGAACGTCTTTTGAGGCAGTTGTAACCAATATTTCTGCTTGAATTTTCACACATAGAGATGTTGATCATCTATTGTGCTGCATAGTAGGTTCACCAGGAAGGCCTAGGTTCGATGCCAGACGATGGAATTTCAGCGAATTTAAAAAAAAAATTAAATCCTTTTATTTTTCTTTGGAGGACCGTCCCAATATGATGCCAATATGAAATTAGTATTGCCGATCTGCTTGCAGTATGCAAGCTACATTTTACTCGTATATAATAAGATAGATATATATATAGAGAGGATACAAACTCTCAGGCTAATCCACTAGCGTCAATGGCTTGAAATTTTTATGACATATTGGCCATAACGAATAACCTCCAGAAAAATTGCGATTTTGAACCTCAGTGTCATGGGTTCGATTCCAGAGGGCCCCAAAGTCCCGATTTTTCCCGTTTAAATGCATTGCTTTGATTTTCGGGAATTTTTAAAAAATACTTCCCGGATAGGTAGAGAATCAAAACTCAAGGAGCCTATATATATATACATGATCTATCGAAAACATAAATGAGTTTTACGAAAAATATCCTGGGTTCGATGCTAGGTCGGGGCAAAAATCGGCCGTTTAAAATGCATTTTGGCGATTTTTAAGATTTTTTTTGAACCCCCTTCCGAATGCATGGAAACTTGAAATTTGGCATGGGGTTAGAAATCATAAATATATTTCATAGTCAAATTTTACATATTCGCTGATGGTCCTTGGTTCGATCCCAGAGGGCCATTTGCACTCCACAATGCATTTCTTATGGGGATAACGGAAACAAATTTTAGGTACTTCCCGGCATGATATCGATTTCAAACTTTGTATGGAATTAGATCAAGTTCTAGCAAGTCATTTTGAGCTTTTCAGCTTACAATACATCCAGGGTTCGACACCAGGCGTCTCTACAATCAGTCACTGATCCGATTTTTAAGAATTATTTTGAACCCCTTCCCAATAACATTAAAACTTGAAATTCGGCATATATATAGAAGTTATAGATACATTTCGAAAACATATTTTATATTTCCTAGATCGTCATTGGTTCGAATCCAGAGAGCTATTAACATTCGTGAAAAGTAGGTCTTCGTTTGAGGCAGTTGCAGCCAATATTTCTGCTTGAATTTTCACACGTATTTAGAGAAGATATTCTTCTGATGTGCTGCATAAAAATTTCACCAAAAAGACCCAGGTTCGTTGCCAGACGATTAAATTGAAGCGAATTTTAAGAATACTTTCAATCCTTTTTTTCCTTTCCGGGACCGTCCCGATATAATGCCGTTATGAAATTAGTGTTGTCGACCTGCTTGCAGTATGCAAGCTACATTTTCTCGTATATATATATATCTATTATATATAGACGCTTCTCCGGATATACCTATATACACACTCACTCATTCATTCATTCATTCATTCATAGGCGATCAAAATTCTAACCATGTTCAACAAATGCCACAGACTTAAAATTTTTACGACGTATTGGCCATGACGTGAAACCTCTAGTAAAAATCCGACTTTGAATCTCAGTGTCATGGGTTCGATTCCAGAAGGCCCCAAAGTCCCGATTTTTTCCATAAGGATACATGGCGGGGATTTTCGAAAATTTTTTGAGGCACTTCCCGGAAGAGTTGAGAGTTGAAATTCAAGACATCGCTAGATGCCGTGTATATCTAAAGGAAACCACAAAGACATCTACAAATATTATCCTTGGTTCGATGCTAGGCCAGGGCAAATATTCTCCCGTTTAATTTACATTGCGATTTTTTAGTATTGTTTTAATTACTTACAGATGACTTGGAAACTTGAAACTTGGCACGTGGATATATATCATAAATATATTTCATAATAAAATTTTAGAACTCGCTGATGGTCCTTGGTTCGATCCCTAAGGGCCATTTACATCCTACAATGCATTTCTTATGGAGAATATGGTAGCAAATTTTAGGCACTTCCTGGCAAGTTGTTGACTTCAAACTTTGCATTTAATAAGATCAGATCAAACCAAGTCATAATGTGTTTTCACAGCTGCCAGTTGGTCCTGGGTTCGACACCAGGGGTCTCTATAATCAGTAATTGATTCAATTTTTAGGAACTATTTTGAATCCTTTCCCAATAATATAGAAACTTCAAATTCGGCATATAGATAGAGATCATAAATAACTTTCAGAAACATGTTTTAGATTTCCAAGATCGTCCTTTGTTCGAATCCAGAGAGCCATTTAAATTCGTGAAAATTAGAACGTCTTTTGAGGCAGTTGTAGCCCATATTTCTGCTTGAATTTTCACACATAGTTAGAGATGGTGATGTTCTATTGTGTTTCATAGTAGGTTCACAAGTAAGACCCGGGTTCAATGCCAGACGATGGAATTTCAGCGAATTTTAAGAAAAATTTCAATCCACTTTTTTCTTTTGATGGCCGTCCCGATATGATGCCGACATGAAAATAGTGTTGTCGATCTGCTTGCAGTATGCAAGCAACATTTTACTCGTATATATATATATATATATATATATATATATATATATATAGAGGATACAAACTCACAGCCTAAACCACAAGAGTGATTGAGCTGAAAGTTTTACGGCGTATTGGCCATAACGTGCAACCACCAGAAAAATTGCGATTTTGATCCTCAGTGTCATGGGTTCGATGCCAGGGGGCTCCAAAGTCACGATTTTTCCCGTGTTTAAATGCATTGCTTTGATTTTCGGAAATTTAAAAAAAAATACTTCCCGGATAGGTAGAGAAATAAAACTCAAGTAGCCTTTATATATGGTCATGATCTATCGAAAACATAAATGAGTTTATGTTTTCGATAGATCATGACCGGAAAATAACCTGGGTTCGATGCTAGGTCGATGCAAAAATCTGCCGTTTAAAATGCATTGTGGCGATTTTTAAGATTTTTTTGGACCCTTTCCCGATGGCATGGAAACTTGAAATTCGGTATGGGGTTAGATATCATAAATATATTTCATAATCGATTTTTATGTTTTCCCTGATGTTCCTTGGCTCGATCCCAGAGGGCCATTTACATTCCTTAATGCATTTCTTATGGAGATAACGGAAACAAATTTTAGGTACTTCCCGGCATGCTATCGACTTAAAACTTAGCATGATAGAAGAACCACTCTTAATAAATCAAACTATGCATTCATAGCTATCAATGTGTCCTGGGTTCGACACCAGGTGTCTCTGCAATCAGAAGTTGATCCGATTTTTAGGAATTATTTTGAAACCTTTCCCAATAATATAGAAACTTGAAATTTGCATATAGATTGAGATCAATAATAACTTTTAGAAACATTTTTTAAATTTCCAAGATCGTCCTTGGTTCGAGTCCCGAGAGCCATTTATATTCGTAAAAAATAGGACGTCGTTTGAGGCAGTTGCAGCCAATATTTCTTATTGAATTTTCCCACATAGTTAGAGATTGTGATCTCCTGTAGTGCTGCATAGTAAGTTCACCAGAAAGACCCGGGTTCGATGACAGACGATTAAATTGCCGCGAATTTTAAGAATATTTTCAATCCTTTTTTTTTAGGACCGTCCCGATATGATGACTTTATTGACAAAATTATCAATATAGGACTAAAATTATAGAGTTTATAGAGATACCCCTAATTTATAGTAAACTTTTCATTTTAATAAGGTAGTTGACGTGAAAATTCTTGAATACCAGTAAAATATCTTGAAAACCTTTACTTTTCTTGCCTTTTTTCATATAAAACAACATAATCTTGTAAAAATAATCTAGTATATGGATAGTTATGAGATGATTGTGACATTTACGCTTAAAGGTAAAAATGGTGGATGAGTTTTGTATTACTTGGGGAAGTGCGTTCCAGAGGTTGATAGCTGTAACTGTAGATGAATTGTGAAAGATCTCGGTTCTATGTTGAGGAATCAATAATTGTTTGCGACCTCTTGTATTGCGGTCATGAATTCAATCCAAAGACAAAAATAAAGAGTGAATGTAATTGGGAGATTTAGTAGATAATAATTTGTTCGTTGTACAAAGAAGGTGATGCTTGCGCCGGAGATCAAGCTTTACTAGTGAGAGTTTCGTGTAATAATCCGAAATGTGATCGTACTTTTTTAAGTTGAAATATATATCTCACCGCGGAGTTTTGTAAGCGTTGTAATTTGATAGCTAGTTCACCGAATGTATACTTAAGTAATAAAGTAATAAGTAAATAAGTAATATAATATACTTAAGTATATCATGCAGATAAAACTGTAATTTTTCCAATAGTATTCTGTCTTATTTTTTGCAATAACTCCTTCTCGTAAGAAAATATCTATTCACAACTCAGAACGTCAAAAGCTTTTAATGATTATAAATTTCTAAATCTATTTCAAATTTTAAGCAAACATTTTAATCATTTACGGGCGTTTTTTTAGGGATTTTGCATCGCAAAAATAAAATCTGTTCCTAATTCGGAATAACTTCGTCAAAGCTTCCAATTAAATCCATACTAAACCAGCCTATCTATAATTCTAAAGGCTCCCGGATAGTCATGTGGACAGAGCGTTTGCCTTTGGCGAAAACGATCCCGGGTTCGAATCCCGGTGGGAGCCGATGTGCGAAATGACCTAAGCTGTCGAAGCACTTTTAACAATACTACTACTGCTCTAATTCTAAGAAAAATGATCAAAACGCAAATTTTTGGGATTTCGTCATTTTATTGTGATCTCCGGGAAAGATAAAACTTGATATTTTTTGGAGGTATGTCGTCCAAAGCCTCTAAATGAATCCAGTTATGACTATTTCTGCTCGATTTGCAATTAAAAAATGGCTAAAGATTATGGAGCTCGTGATGCATCACAAATACCTAGGAATTACGCTCCTTAGTAATTTTTCCATCAAAAAGCATATTCGAAGGGTGATAAAAAAATGCGAATGGGATGCAAAGATTATCCATTAGAATTCTAAGGGGATGTTCATCGAGAGTAAAAGAAATAGCGTACTTTTCCTTGACCTCTACTTGCGTATTGCTGTGCGATTTGGGATCCTCACGAAGTAGCAATAATTTCCGATCTTGGGATGGTAGAGCAGCAAAGTTCGTCAAGGGAGATCTCAGATTTCAGGGTTTAAAGTTAAATGCAAATGTAAAAAAAATCTGATTTGGCCAGCACAAAACTTTCTCCATACACAAGATGTAAATATTTATCTACTACAGTAGTCCCACCATCTCAAACCTACCTCTAACCACCCTCTCCCATCCCATCCCCTACCAACAAGCCCAAGCCTACCGCTACCCACCCTTTCCCATTCCACCCACTACCCACCACCCCAACCCTCCCTCTACCCACCCTCTCCCATCCCTAACCCTACCCACCATCCCAAACTTCCCTCTACCCACCCTCTCCCTTCCCACCCCCTATCCACCATCCCAACCCTCCCTCTACCCACCCTTTCCCATACCACCCCCTACCCACCAACCCAACCCTCCCTCTACCCACCCACTCCCATCCCACCCCCTACCCACCCTCTCCCATCCCACCCTCTACCCACCCTCTCCCTTCCCACCCCCTACCCACCATCCCATCCCACCCTCTACCCACCCTCTCCCATCCCACCCCCTACCCACCATCCCAACCCTCCCTCTACCCACCCTCTCCCATCCCACCCCCTACCCACCCTCTCCCATCCCTAACCCTACCCACCATCCCAAACTTCCCTCTACCCACCCTCTCCCTTCCCACCCCCTACCCACCAACCCAACCCTCCCTCTACCCACCCTCTCCCATCCCACCCCCTACCCACCCTCTCCCATCCCACCCTCTACCCACCCTCTCCCATCCCTCCCTCTACCCACCCTTTCCCATACCACCCCCTACCCACCCTCTCCCATCCCACCCTCTACCCACCCTCTCCCCTCCCACCCTCTACCCACCCTCTCCCATCCCACCCTCTACCCACCCTCTCCCATCCCTAACCCTACCCACCATCCCATCCCACCCTCTACCCACCCTCTCCCCTCCCACCCTCTACCCACCCTCTCCCATCCCACCCTCTACCCACCCTCTCCCATCCCTAACCCTACCCACCATCCCATCCCACCCTCTACCCACCCTCTCCCATCCCACCCCCTACCCACCATCCCAACCCTCCCTCTACCCACCCTCTCCCATCCCACCCCCTACCCACCCTCTCCCATCCCACCCTCTACCCACCCTCTCCCATCCCTCCCTCTACCCACCATTTCCCATACCACCCTCTACCCACCCTCTCCCATCCCACCCCCTACCCACCATCCCAACCCTCCCTCTACCCACCCTCTCCCATCCCACCCCCTACCCACCCTCTCCCATCCCTAACCCTACCCACCATCCCAAACTTCCCTCTACCCACCCTCTCCCTTCCCACCCCCTATCCACCATCCCATCCCACCCTCTACCCACCCTCTCCCATCCCACCCCCTACCCACCATCCCAACCCTCCCTCTACCCACCCTCTCCCATCCCACCCCCTACCCACCCGCTCCCATCCCACCCTCTACCCACCCTCTCCCATCCCTCCCTCTACCCACCCTTTCCCATACCACCCCCTACCCACCAACCCAACCCTCCCTCTACCCACCCTCTCCCATCCCACCCCCTACCCACCCTCTCCCATCCCACCCTCTACCCACCCTCTCCCATCCCTCCCTCTACCCACCCTTTTCCATACCACCCCCTACCCACCCTCTCCCATCCCACCCTCTACCCACCCTCTCCCCTCCCACCCTCTACCCACCCTCTCCCATCCCACCCTCTACCCACCCTCTCCCATCCCACCCCCTACCCACCATCCCAACCCTCCCTCTACCCACCCTCTCCCATCCCACCCCCTACCCACCCTCTCCCATCCCTAACCCTACCCACCATCCCAAACTTCCCTCTACCCACCCTCTCCCTTCCCACCCCCTATCCACCATCCCAACCCTCCCTCTACCCACCCTTTCCCATACCGCCCCCTACCCACCCTCTCCCATCCAACCCTCTACCCACCCTCTCCCATCCCACCCCCTACCCACCCTCTCCCATCCCACCCTCTACCCACCCTCTCCCATCCCTCCCTCTACCCACCCTTTCCCATACCACCCCCTACCCACCCTCTCCCATCCCACCCTCTCCCATCCCACCCCCTACCCACCATGCCATCCCACCCTCTACCCACCATTTCGCATCCTATCCCCTACCTTGACCCACACTCTCCCATCCCCATTCTCTAATCAACCTACTCTTTTCCCCCTTTTAAAGCCAACCACTCTATCTATCCCAACCACTCCTACCTTAACCCGCCCACTGCTCCACCGAGACCATTAACACCAATGCCCAACGTACTTGGAATACCATTCCTTCCCAATATCTTATCTTCCTCTATAACCCACCCAACACGCACTAAATTACGCCCCTCTCCCAATCATTTTATTTCATCTCTTTCTCAAAGGTTAAGGAACAAAATATATAAATTATACATAGCCCCGCCTTACACATAATAAATCTATACATTCGGCAATTGTTAATTTGGCTAAGGGCGCCAAGTTTTTCATATCCATATTATATTCAAATAAAGTCCTTGAACGCTATATAAATTCCGGTCTTACAAGTTTTTATATTATACATAATTAAAATATATTTTGGCTCGGAAGAAAAACATGTTTTTCACTTCTTATTCATCTTCCAAATTAGAAATTACAAAAATAATGGGAAATTCAATATATAGTTACAGAATATGTAAATTAAACAGCGTTTCACATCATTAACAAATCTACACATACTGCAATAGTTAGTTTTGCTAAGGGCGCAATTATTTTATCCATATTGTATACATTTCAAGTCATGGATCACAATACAAATTCCGGCCTTACAAATTTTTTTACTATACATAATATAGAAAATATGTTTTGGCTCGGGATTTCACTTCTTATTCGTCTTCCGGGGTAGAGTAATGCTTTAGAGTATAGGGAAGAACCTCATCCATATCCCGTACATGGAGACAAACTGCAACTTCTTCCCCTTCTTTTAATTAGCCGTCAAAGGCTTTATCTTGCTTTTTAAAAGGCACCTTGAAGTCCTGTATACGGTTGGAAAATATAACAAATGAATCTTAAAGGTAGGTATCAAATAAAAATTAAATAAATGTTTAAAATCATACCAATTTTCCTGTTTCTTATCAAAAAATAAAATAAACTTGGTATCTTCTTTACAATTGTTAATTTTTCCTATTAATAATTAGACTGAAATTAAACATACATTGAAATATGTAGTAGAGAGTAAATCACTTCGAAAATTCTCATTACCTCAAATTCTCTCTCATTAATTCTCCTTCTATTCTCAGTAAGATGGAACCCCGTCGTCTCCATGAGCATCTTCAGTGATGGTTTTTCTCTGCGCAAGTAACTTTCGATTGAGTTGTCCTCCTGGGCAATATCTATATGATTTCTCGCCTCATACCTTTAGAAAAAAATTGAAAATGAAAATTAATAATGCATCGAAATAAAATAATCATTTAACTATGTTTAACTAAATAGTGGTATTCTAACTACTAGAAGTCTATCCAATATACCTCCGAGCCACGTCCTGGAAAGTGGGAAACCTTGGTTCGAATCCTGAACAAGTCACTTTTTTTTACTTACCTTACAACACTTAGATTTAGTTTAGCATTTTAGATCTTTTTCTTACGAATACCCCCGAGCGAGTATCTAACACATCTGTTTGCGATGGAATATCCGATCACAAAGCCATAATTATAGATTTCGACCTTAAATTGGTAAGGCACAGAAAACCTAAGCGCAGAGTTTATCTTTACCCGCGAGCCGATTTCGAAGGATATTGTGGTAAACACATGTGCGATTTTCCGAAGTATGAAACGCGCGCGATATGTTTAAATACCGAGGACTCGTGGAATCTCTTTGTAAGAACAATGCGTGACCTAATGGATAAATTTGTACCCTCCAAACTTTCAAATCAAATTAATGAACCTAGATGGTATAATAAGGAGACTAGGAGAGCACTAAAGAAACAGAGGCGTTTGCGATCCAAATTAAAAGCCGCTGCGAGGCAACCGAACAGCATCAACACAGATCAAGTAAAGAGCGAACATAAGGAAGCAAAGTCGGAAACTAAACGAATTATGCGAGATGCCCTCCGTCAACATAAAAAGAAGATTTCATGCAAACACTTGGATGAGGAGCCACAAGCGTTTTGGTCGTACGTTCGTGAGGTCCAAGGTAAAGAGCAAACTGTTGGTTCATTGAAGGATACTAGCGTTAATATAGTAAACGATGCTAAAGGCAAATCTAATATCTTGAATGATTTTTTTCGAAGCGTTTTCACGTCTGACGATGCATCAAATACTCTCCCGAATGTTGATAAACCTGAATCGATGTCGAAATTCACCTTCAGAGAAGACGGCATCATTAAACTATTGCAACAGATTAAACCGAATAAAGCTCCGGGTCCTGAAGACATACCGGCTCGAGTGTTCAATGAAGTTGCGGAGAGCGTAGCACCTTTTCTTAAAGTTATATTTGACAAGAGTATGAGCGAAGGAAAGGTCCCGAAAGATTGGAAAATTGCGAATGTCACGCCAATATTTAAAAGCGGCTCTTAGGACGATCCAGCTAATTACAGGCCTATATCTTTAACATCACTGAGTGGTAAAATTATGGAACATATAATAGCTAGCTCTTTAATGGGTTTTCTTGAAACGTCTAATTTCATAATTAGGAATCAACACAGTTTTCGTAAGACTCGTTCTTGCGAGTCTCAGCTGGCTTTATTAGTACAAGATGTTCTAAACTCTGCCGAAAAAAATAAGCAAGCCGATGCAATATTTCTAGATTTTCGGAAGGCTTTCGATAAGGTACCTCATCATAAATTGCTGTACAAATTAGAAGTTGCGGGTATCAATGCAGAAGTTATTAACTGGATAAAAGACTTTCTCACCGATAGAGAGTAACGAATAGTACTCGATGATATTAGTTCCAACTTGGTTAAGGTGACCTCGGGCGTCCCTCAGGGCAGTGTAATTGGACCATTGTTCTTTTTAGATAATATATAAACGACCTCAGCAATCACATTGAAAGCAATGTTAGGATATTCGCAGACGACACAGTCATTTACAGGGAAGTAGTTAGTTCAGAGGATAGATTAAACCTTTCGAACGACTTAGATAGAATTATGAACTGGTGCGATGATGGGCAATTAGAGCTTAATGTAGAAAAGTGCTCGGTAAATAACTTCTTCGAAAGTAAATCTATATTAAATGATTATTCTTATAGCTCCGAAGGGTAAACCTAATGACAGTAGAATCGGTAAAGTAACTCTCACGAATAATCTATCATAGAGTGCCCACATCCGAGATATATGTGGAAAAGCACTTTAGAAACTCGGCTCCGTCAAAAGAATAGTCGGTAGGAGCGAAGAAAAAGTTCGCGAGCGATGTTACTTAGCGTTAGTTAGGCCTCACCTTGAGTATGCATGTAGTGTATAGGACCCCGCCGAGAAATGTCATATTCGGGATTTAGAAAAAGTACGACGAAAGGCGATACGATTTGTAAAGAATTGCTACGATAAAACAGCGAGTGTCACTAAGATGTTACAGGACGCGGGATGGGAATCATTAGAAGATAGAAGAAAAATTCAAAGGATAAATTTATTAAATAAGTTCAGAGAAATTACGTTTTCAGATGATGTAACCGATATAATGCGACCCCCCTGTTATATGGGCCGTTCTGATACTGCCAGAAAGATAAGGGAAATAGATGCTAGAACGAATCGTTTCAAAAATTCATTTTTTCCGCGAAGTATACGCGAAAGCAACCGTTTAGGAAAATAGAGTCAAGGTGCTTGCACCCCCTGCCACACGCCGAAAGGCGGCTTGCAGGGTTCTTACATAGACATAGACATTTACGAAAGAATATTACCATTATTTGATTGTTTTCTTAAGACTGTTAATATACTGTTAATAGCACATCTCATTATTAAATTATAAAGTTATTTGGTAAGAAATACTCATAATTCTGATGAGAGAGATATTGAACTTAAGGTCTTATTTCATACACTTGAGAAGAACTGAAAACCCTTTGAGAAACGATAAAAATTCAAGCTTCTGGATCTTTTCACACGAGCGGTGTTTCAATTTTCACTGAATGTGCACGGAAAGTCAGCGTAGCAAAAATGACGATAAAAACTCCCGTTAATTATTTCCTGTAGATTATGAGTAAAGTAATCGTATGTAACACTAGACTCGCCACTGAATTTGAATCACGAAATACGTTAGGATAACCGATAGTGATATCTCGTAATTCAATGCATGAGTGTTTAAAAAGGTAGGGAAAGTAAAGCTGGAGCTTAAGTTGTAATTCAAAGCGAAAGGACACTCATCGGTGACTGACTTTAAAAATTACTCATTCTGAATTCCTTATCATCCGTACAAACATGATCAAAGACTGAATTATTTCGAAGAATTATTCCAAAAGTTGGCAATACAAAGTTTAAAACTTGAGTCGATGATTCAAAAAATGTAAATGTTTTGAAAGCAAGAGTAGTTCTGATAAAGAAGGTCAAGGCGAAGAGAAAAATGCTCTCGTGCATTGGGTAAGAGAAAGTGACTCGTTACCTCAAAACAAACAGCTGTCTCGTGACCTTCAGTTTCACCGAATTCCAGTTCTTCAGTTCAATTCTTAACAGGAAAAATATCGATTCAATTATTTTTTTAAATAACCATTCATGAGCTACGATAAATTTAATATAATGATTTACTATTGAAAGAGGTCTTTAAAATTTAGAGAATTATGTGGTCATTTTTTCCCCAAGAGACAAATTACGTATATTTTTTACGGGACTAATTCAAGGTTAAGCATTGGAATGGGAGATTATCAATAAAACTTTTCCATTCGAATTTTCAAAAACATCAATATAAAAATCAACTCACGCCTTATCCTTGTTTACCAACTTTTAGATAATCAGCGGTCTCGTGACCTTGGTCGTGACATTCACTTGCCTCGGAGATTCACTTTCCCTATCGGCGAGAAAAACCAACGGAGTATTTATCAGACGAGGATCCTTCCAAGTATCGGATACCTGAAAATAAAGAGATGCAGTATTACTAGGAATACTCTTTAAGAGTTCTCATTATATTATTATAAATTAAAAGTGAAAACGTAAATATAAATTCAATTACCGATACAGTATTAAAATCATTATATCGGCAAAACTTCCCTGAATCCGGTTGTAAAGCTATTGAAAAGATCCATCGAAATATTACAGGATTTATCTATTTATCAAAATGTTTACGAAAAAAAGGGTGAAACATGCGATATTTCAGTAGAAAATTTACGTTTTTTGTTTCGCTTAAGAGTACACAAAGTTCGAATAACCTAATCAAAGTTGTTCTCGTATTATAGATGTCGACGAGATTAAACCAAATTTGATAAAAACTATCCAATTCATCATGAAATATACGAAAAAGAGCAAAAACGCAAAATTTCGCTCTAACATTTAAATGTTTTTCGACTAAAAATACTCAAATAAAAAATACTCAACACTCCGCCGTGGTGGCGGAGTGGTTAGCATGCTTGCATGATAACGCTCCAACACCATGGTCCCGGGTTCGAATCCCGGCCAATCGGATTTTTCCTGTTAGGGAATGGTCGTTTGTGTTCGCGTATTGTTGTTTGTGTTTAATATACATTGAAACGGATATAATTGGGGGAACCTGTTTCTGTTATATAATTAATCAAATCAATCAATTAATCAAAGCTTGGGAAAACCTAGTCAAATTTTAACTTGTTTTAAAGATTGCAACAATATTTCACCAAATGTGTAAACATTTTCCAATTTTTCAAAACGCTTCCGAAAAATAGAGCGAAAATTAAAAATGTATGTCAAAAATTGAAATCTTGAAAATTCAAGATAACCCACTCAAATTTGGACTCCTTTGAAAGGAAAAAGCATTTAGTTAAATATAATAAATTAGGCGTCGTATACATTATTAAAATCATCACATGAAATCGGCTTACGTGATGATAACACATGATTAAATGGAATTTTTTAACGTGGTATTCTTATTTTGTTACAAATTATTCCTCTGATCTTATCGCTTAAAAAGACAAAGGATACTATTGAAAAATTATTAAATATTATGGATTGAATACGAAAGAGTAGATCGTAAACAGAATGTAAAAGTTCACAATTATTGTGACAAGTTACGTTGCACCTTTGGTTTAGATAAGAGCTAAATATGATGCATTACAAAAATTGTTTGTGAGAAACTTAATATAAGGACCTGCCAAACCAAAAAGGTTTGTGTACACTAGAAGTGCACGTAGAGTTCGCTTTGATCGATTGCAGACATTTTTTTCTTTCGCGAAATTAAATCAGAAATACTGGTCGTACGAAGTCAAGATGAACACGAAAAGAAAGGAAATTGAACATAAATTCTTTTATCGGTCGTAGAGTATCGTTTTCAGACCGAAAAGGCTAGAATTCAGACAAAAATGAAGGAACGTTTGTATAATTTCGTGGGCCTAAACAATTCCCTAACGACAAAAGCGATTGAACTCAACTCTCATTCGTTTATTGTCTGAGTTTAAATGATTTAAAATGAAAATTTCTATTGAAAGATCCAATAAATTGTCTGGATTAATTATATTTTTAGTAAATATATTTAATATTACATTTCTTTTAACTTAAGTTAATTCCGTCGTCTTCGACGTTGTAATTCACTGGAGTATTTATAATTACACTCCGAACAGGTGGTTGATAATTACCACAATTACGTACGAGTGGAACATTATACTAACTAGAACCAAGTATATTTTTAAGATTGAGATCGTTGAATAGACGTACTTCAATGTTTCTGTGTTTCAAAAGTCTGAAAATTAAAGTACAGTGAGTAATTAAGAGTAATTCGGGGTAATTAAAAGATATCATTACCCTAAATTTGAACTCTCATTATTATTTTGAACTCAAAAAACTTCAAATTAATAATGCATCGGATATCTATAAAGGTGTTTACGAGAAGTGCAAAATAGTGACTTGACTGGGAATCGAACCCTGGTCTCTCACTTTCCGGACGGGTATTCTGACCACTAAACTTCCGAGCCGCTTACTGGGAAGGAGACCTAGGTTCGAGTCCCAGCCAAGTCACTTTTTTCCTTTCTCGCACAACATTTTTCACAAGTCACACGCTTTCCTCTGCTAAGTAAAACTTCATTACCATCGTATGTTGAGAAATATGTAAGTATTTTCCTTAAGAATTGTGAATCTGTGTGTATATCAAAACTAATAATTTTCCAAATGAGAAATCTATTGTTTTGAAAACACATTTCCGTTAATTTTGAAAATCTGGTTACTAATATAAGAAGTATTAATCGGAGAATCAATTCAGAAACTTAATCCTTAAGATTAGAATACATGTTTCACTAAAATTCAATCCGATTCTCAGAGATTCGTTTGTGACAAAAGGTCATGAATGATTGAATAAATGTTGCTCTCAATTCCGATTATTCTAAGTTGAATAAGATTCCTGAAAATAGAATCTTTCAGTATTAAAATTGTAAATTTATTCCTTAAGAAATAAATGTTATTCTGGTGAGAGAGATACTGAACTTAACATTCATTCCGTAGACTTGAGAAGAACAGAAGACTACTGCGAAATGATAAAGATTCAAAGTTCTCAAGGGTTTTTGACTCACTTTCTGAATTGGGACCATAAATCAGCTGAGTCATGATTCCATAAACATTTGTAAAAAGAGTCCAATATATTATCTGGATTATTAAAATTTTCGGTAAATAAATATAAATTTGATAGCGTAAAATTCTATTACTCAATAGGATGATCAGATCAATACTGACGTATGCGAGCCCAGCTTGGCAATACTGTTTTCCCACCATATTATACAAATTAATTGCGTTCGAGAGAAGAACTAAAAAAAACATTTTAAGAGTTCCGAAAATAACCTCTATGAAGGATTATCGGGGACACAAACTCACGCCAATGGAAACAGTGTTAAAAGAAGCTGTTGGAAATTTTAATGATCGTCTTCCTCAAGGACCTTCCGAAATATGTGGGACTCACCAATGCATTGCTGCCCTAAATATAAAAGCCCAAGTATGGCTCTAAGCGTGTAACTCTTATTTTAACCCAGGACTAAGCAACTACGCGTATATCTCATTTTTTTACTTATTTGTTATTATTTATTGGTTTATTTATTCATTTTCACTCGTTTTACAATTTCTATCCTCTGATTTAAATCAATTATTATCGTAATTTTTAAATTCAAATGATCCGCGAGGTGCCGCGTCTATGACTCTTTATTGTTTTCATTTTAAAATGGATTAAATTATCTTAGGGTATGTCAGATCGAATAATGTCGAACGATCTCTTTTAATTCCAAAGTACATTAAGTATATATTTTTAATAATCTGACCGTAATTTATCTTAATCCACGCCTTTTACTTTTCACCAGTATTGAACGATCACTTCAGGAAAAACATCAACCTGTAAGGGCTCCCGGATAGTCATGTGGATAGCGCGTTTTCCTTTTGTGAAAGCTGTCCCGGGTTCAATTCTCAGTGGGAGCAAATATGCAAGAGCAATTTTTCATTAATAAAGACGCAGAAATTATTTAGTTGAATTCAAAGCCAAGTGGCTGGAGATTCAATGAAGCCCAAAAATTATGTGGGTATACAGTCTGTTGTTTTTTTTGACGTGTCTCTATTCGGGAGCCGGTTCAAATCCTTCTTGAACCATAATTTATTTATTTGAACCAAAACATTTTAATAGTAGGAAAGTCATTTATTTTTAAATTATTCGAGCCATACATGTGGATAAATTTTTATACGAACCAGGCACCATCAACATAGTATCCCTTGGAGGGAGCGATATTGATGATGACGACGACGTTATACTAATTAAAACTAAATAAATGTTTAAGATTGAGATCGTAGAATAGACGTACTTCTTTATTTCTATGTTTAAAATGGCTAGAAGGTGAAATACAGCGATTCGGAGTAATTAAAAATTCTCATTACCTTAATTCTGAACTCCTGCGTCTTCATGCGGATCTCCGGTGATGTTTTGCTCTGCGTAGTCACATCACACCTGGGCAGTATCGATATGTGAATCGATTGCAGATCTCCATTAATCCTTAAAGACAAATCCATATTAATAATGCATCGAATAACAATAAAGGTGTTTACGAGAAGTAAAAAATAGTGACTTGACTGGGACTCGAACCCGGGTCTCTCACCGCTTACTGGGAAAAAGACCTAGGTTCGAGTCCCAGCCAAGTCACTATTTTTTCCTTCTTGCACAACATTTTTTAATTTTAATTTTATTTTAAAAATTACTCATTCTTAATTCTTTATCATCCGCTCAAACATGATCAACGACTGAATTACTTCGAAGATTTATTCTAAAAGTCGGCAAATCAAAGTTTGAAATTTGAGTCGATGATTCGAAAAATGTAAATGTTTTGAATTAGAGATGTTTTGAAAGCAAGAGTAGTTCTGATAAAGAAGGTCAAAGCGAAGACAAAATGCTTTTGCGCATGGGTAAAAGAAAGTGCCTCGTTACCTCAAAACAAACAGCTGTCTCGTGACCTTCAGTTTCCCACAGAATTCCTGTTTTTGAAATCGGTTGGTTGAGTCGTAGAATTTGATATACAATAAAAATAACGAGGACCTTAGGATGGGAATAAACTTAGTAAATACATGAATGAAGAAGTTCTCTTACAAGTGATCCATTGAAAAATCACTCTAATAGAGCATTGATGAATCTATGTGGCGTAGTGTAATTACGATTTACCGATGTCCGTTACCGTTGGTGACTTCTCGTATTCAACTCGAAAGGTTATGAAAAAAATCTTAAACCTCTTATTCATTAACAGCCGCGTTCCAAATTTTCTCCCGTTACGTTAGTATTATTTACAAATATTAACTTTGGATGGAACTGATGCTCGCGGGAGAACAGAATTGGAACAGTTTCGAAGTTAAAAATATATTTACGGCTCCAACTACGAATGTTTAGTGCATAGATAGATAACTTATAGCTTACTCTCTGGATGTAGCTTTGCAATCGCCTAGTATCCAGTTACAAGCAATATCTTATAACAAAAAGGCTTTGTCGGTTAAACTAATTTCATTTTTCGGGTTTACGTCTTATTTTCGTCGACTTAATGGCCTACATATCTTTGCTATAACCAGCTCAATCTACCCTTTTCGTGTAGATATATTTAATGTGAAAATTAAGAGAAATTACCTTGAGTGACGGGTTTTTAAGTCGTAATCTTAGAATCTGGAACGTCGAGTACCGATATGACCCATCAACGACACTTGAATTCCTTCTTTTTCTGGTGCAGAAATTATATCAAAGACTATATAAAGAGACGACAAAATCTAATTAGGTATCTTGGGTAACTTACCATTCGCTGAAAATCCTGGGTGAAGTCGGCGGTGGATGTTGAAAAATTAATGCTGGCCTCTTCCTAAAAATATAAACAATCTCGAATATTAATTATTGCTATTAGATTATGTGAATATAAAAAAATCGGTACTTTGAAAAACATTCACGAACTTGGATCGCGTTGGCAAATTCAAATCTCCAACGGTCTTTCCACAAATCAGTTTGGCAGCACCTCCTCACCGGAAGAAATCTCGACAGGAACTGACAAAAAAAGCGTCTGCGCAACCGATGATCGAAATTGCCGTCACCTGATTGGTCGAAATTTAACCGTCTGTCAATCTGGCCCACCCCACCAACCGCCTTGGAAATTTTCCACTACTGTTACCATTGCCTACCATTATATTTAGACGAATTTCAAAAAGTATCATTTTAAAAATATTTTTTACATTTTTTTGCAAAAACATTTTCGTCGAAAATCACCCATATATTTCGCGAACTCGAAGAGAAATCTATAGCGAAATCTTTTAAGATTGGATGTTAAATATATATTCACAAAAAACCTATTGAATCTACATTTTTGCAAAGATGTATGTATAATGTATCAATATTTTCGACATAGATATAATGATAAAAGAATTCACCTATAAAAGACGTCATCGTAAGGGAAAAGAATGGATATCGGTGTAGGGGATATCAATTGTGGACAGATAAAGACATCCAGCAGAGAAGAGAAGTAGCTAAGAATTCGCGAGATTAGTGACCTTCAAATTTCCTACTTTATGTAAAAGACTCTGAATAAATAACCCTTCCACCAAAGACTTAGCCCAACTGCAAAGAATTCCCGATTACCAAACATCAGAAGGGTCGCATTTAAAGCTCATAGAAGGAGCATCTTATCTGAAGTCCCGTAAACTGTAGCACGAAATCAATGAATTATCAGAAGTATCTCCTTGGGATTTTTTCGATCACAGATTTAGAACAGCACATTTTTCGACACTTGATTTACGACATTGCTGTGAGTCGAGTCTTCAACTGTCGGAAAACGTTTTTCATGTATGTTTCCCATACGTATACTATAACGAAGTGCAAGTAACTTACAGAAATCTAGAGGAAAATGATTTCTTTCAAACAAATCAACTTCACAAAGACGAGCAATTTTGAGGTACTTAGAAAATTCTTTCGAATGTAGATTAGACCATTTCCCAATGCATAGAAGTTACGTGATTCAGACGTGAAAGAAAGAACATCGAGTTCCGAACGTTCTGGAATTTTTGGAAGGCAACTTTATGTGTCGTCATTTCATGCAAGGGAGAAGCGAATTGGATGGATGACATAATGTTGGTTTGTGGTGTAAATTCTGCTCCTGTGAAATCTTCTAGCAAAATTGGAATACGTTTACTAAACCACACGGTATTATATAGATCGACCATGGTTTCATAGCGTGCCTCCAAGATCAGCTGACACATAATATAATGTAATACTGTTTGGTTTAGTAAACGTTTTCCTATGGAGCTAATTGTTTAATTCACGATTGATAAAAGTGTATTTGCTGCAAAGTTTGAGACATAGAATCAATGGGGAAAAGAGAAGTTGGGATAATGGTCAAGAAAAACGGTTCAGATTAAGTCGTGGAGTACGTACGATATCAGCAAAATGCCTAATTCTATTCATAGCTATTTCCTACCTGAAAACTTTTGAATAGAAAGGTTTGCCTCTCTTAAAAATCGGCAATTCTGACATAGCTTTCGAAATCACGAGGTCATCACTAATGACGATGTCACCTTCGAAAACGCTTCGTCGACTGTCTTTTATTTTCAGAAGAATCGCGAGTAGCGAAGCAAAGTACGGTGAGTGCAAAAATTGACTCTCTTTCTACTAATTTTTTGACTTCCATGTGGTTGTGCCGACTAAAACGTATAATTTATTACGTTTCGTAGCGAATATATTTAAATATTACGTGTGTTTGTGAGTAGTGTGGTAGCTATAACAACCAGCAAGTTGAATTGAGAGTCATGCTGGAAGATCGAACCTGATTCCTTGGATTGTGCTTCTTGTGCAACTGAATGACATGCCGTACAGCTTGTATGATTTGGAATATCTACCTCTATTCTAAGGTAAGAATTATACGGGAGCAATGCTTTACGAAATCGATCTTTCTTCCGTGGAAGGTAGAATTGTCGAATGACATGCATTATACAAGTCGTGCATTAACAAAGTGAGGTATTATTTCAACACAGTGTGAGATTGGGTCGCAAATACCGGTTAAAACTATTGATTGGAAAAGTTTCGAGATGGTTTTGTTCATCGTGCTGCAGTTGCCATGGATTTTCCGTTACCATAGCATTCATATCTTTAGTATTCCTTCCAGAATGTCGCTATTATCTACTCAAAGTCGTGTACGGTGTTAACGATTCAAATTGAGGAATCAATTTACCAATGAGACATTAATTACATCGTATCAGATACAGAGGGGGGATTATTCAAAAACGTGTGTCGTAATATGATCACTGATCGCCATAAAGATTGCTCTCGCTTGAAACGTTGATTTAGGGAAAAAGTTTAACTAAATACTAACCTTACGTGTAAAGCAGAAATTCAGTGTTTGTCATCGATTAGATTCCACAGCGTTTGTCCGAACCGGCTAAACATTTGCACAAGTATTCTTCGAGATCAGGAACGAAGTACCGTTTTATTTTTGTTCGATACTTTTTCTGGGTTCGAACCAAGATCGCTCAAACAGTTTTCCATAAAAACTACAGCTAAACTTCACTTTTATCGTTTGCAGGCTTCATTTCTTTTGAAGAATTAAATTAGAAGGTATGATCGTGCTGAGTCATGACAAGCACCAAAAGAACGGAAATTTCACGAAGATTCTTATTTTGATCGTGGGATATTGTTTTCGAATCGAGCATTTCGACAAAATGCAGGTAAAATGTCCAAAATTTTTGATTATATAAACAAGCAGTCCTCTTGACGACCAGTGCGATATTTGAATCCCTGCAATTTCCAGTAAAGTGAGAATGAGATCTTATAACTGAGAACCAAAGGATATTTACTCATTTTACGACCGACAACCTAATTAAATTTTGAAAGGTAATCTACTTCCACACTCTAACTAATATTCAATCATATCTCAATATGATTCTTTTCGTAGCGTTTCTCCTAACACAGTTAATACCAGCCATCGTTAACTTCGAAGTTATTATAGAATTCGCTTAAGGTTAAAATTCATTTTTCAAAATTATTTCCATTTTCAAAAATTTACTTATTTAAACAAAATTCTGTAATTTAAAATCAATATTCAATTATTTTCATTATTTTTGGTGATTTTAAATTTAACGGTTGACGGGGGTAGGGGGGGGGGGGAAACAAGTTTCCACCAATCAGAACGCAGCTTGTCTTTAGTAATGGTTTTTAGTGACAAAATTTGCAGTTCCCGTAGAGACTTCGTGGGAGAAAGGTCGTGTTGGTACAGTTCCGGAGTAACGGTAAGAATTTGAATCTTTGTTCGTTATGTTTAACTGCAGATATATGTTATAAGCGTAGTGTATTTGGATGCAATGTCTGCACTTAATCTATCTATTGCTAATCTACCATGACACGGAATATTTCTGTGAACTATGTTTTCCGAATGAGCTTGCGGGAGATTGAACATTCGGCAAATATAAGCAAAGTTGTCATTCGTTAAGTTCAACTGTGATCGAATAAGCGAGTATGCCTTGTGTGATACTTCTGACGTTTCGTTTTATGTCTTTGCGAAATATTCGTTGCTGGAGCCGTGAATAACATTTCCAATTTTTTTCTCCTGCACGCCTCAGGTTTATTGGAAGTAAATATTTTTTAATAATTCTGATATAATGAAACAAAATTTAAAACACGGCAGTTCGTGAATTAGAGGTTTAAAATCACGTTAAAGACCTTTAAAGTTCAATAAGAAATGTCACCAACGGTAACGGACATCTGGAGTTCAAATTGAATTACGTCACATAGATTTATCAATACTTATTTTAAGTGATTATTCATTTTTACGCTTATAAGGTAACTGCTTCATTAATATGTATCTAATTACTGAATTTATTCCCGTCGTATGTGCCAGGCGATCTTTCTATTGTGTAGTACGTGTTACAGCATAATGCAGTGATTAAATAACTGGAATTCAGTGGAAACCAAAGGTCACCGGAAAGCTGTTTTTTGAGATAACGAGGTACTTTCCCATACCTTGACCTTCGTCCACAAAACTATTACCTTACTCTTGCTTTCAATATCTCTATTTCGAAATATTTTTTCTATAACGTTCAACTGCCGACTTTTAGAAGAATTTGCCCGAGTAATTCGGTCGCTTTATTTTTGATTTTTGTCTAGGAATCAAGAATAAGTTGCTTTTTCATCCGTCATTAATGGGAGTTCTGTAACTTTAAACAAATATTAAGAATCGAATTTTCAACCTACGTTTTGAAATATTTTCCAGTTTCTTGCGAGATTTCACCAACGGGAACCCTAACGGAGTTCGAGATTTCAAATTCAGCGTCTATTCCAGTGGCGTAAATATTTATTTGCCAAGAAGTGACTATCAAAGTATCCACTTCTGTAAGGTCATTCCCGTTTTGTGGTATTTCTTCTTTTCGGTAGTACAAATCAATTCTTATGTAAAGAGAGAAAATTTGTAACACAGCTGCTTATGACTTAGAGGTCTAATATCTCAGAAACCCGTGGTTTTCGGAGCTCCCCGTTTTTTCCCCGGTAGTCGGAGAAAACAAGAAGAAGTGGTTGTTCTTAAATGTCGATTCTATCATTGAATTAAATTTTAACGTATCAATTGCCGATTTTTAGAAGAAAAATAATTTGTTCGTGTGACTTTTTGGATACGATGGTTAGGATTTAAGAATGCGTTATATGTTTTAAATCGATCACTATTTAGTATTCTGAAACTTTCAATAACTACTTATTAGTTTTGCACGTGCCATTTTAAAAACTTTTCTAACGTGTCTTCCGATGAGATATCCTGGCTATGGTAACCATACGGGATTTCGGGATTTGAAAAATCAGCAGATATGCCAGTGGTATAAATAATTATTTAAATGGAATCAGAATATAGTCACCTAAATAGTATAATTTGTATTGTATTTTAGCAAACCATATTATGACCATTTGCAATAATATTTAACAATACAAAAGTGCATTGTGCCAAGTCACGATAACTGTTAACATTATTATTCTATTTTTTATACACTCTACTATATATGCTGTATTCATACCATATTTACTATAAAATTTTCATTCAAATTATATTGCATCAGTTGATTATATTCTTGTTTGTAACAAAATGAGTACGTCACATTTCAATAAATTTATTGTAATCATGGATATGAATCGCCTAAGCCGATTTTAAGTAACTTTTACTAATATAATGATTTTAATGTTTAATTGTCAATTTAATAAGTCCTTGCTACATTATTATCAATTTATATTAATAATAGTAATAACTGTGAAGTGACAATTCGTAATGCAAGTTAATTAAAGTAAATATTTACTTAGAGGAGACCAGTAACTGGGATGTTTTCTCCTCCTTGGTACTCTGCTGATTTCCTTCGCCAACGTACGATAGAAAGTGGAACTCAGCCGTAAGAGAAAGTCACGTCCTAGGTCACAAGACAGCTGATTCCTTAAAGTAAGTGCATTTACTTAGGTAGTGAGCACACCATTACAGGCTTCACTGCTAAAATACCCAATTCCTTTGATTTTCTTTTGCACATTTCATATATTTTTCATTTTATAATTTGCCGACCTTTGTCGCATTCGTTGACCTTAATATTTCCTCTAAAAATTGATCTTATTTAGAGAAATAATAACAAAAAAATATTTTTAGGACATAACATGAATATAATTTCAGTCTTTCTACAAAATTCGTATAATATTACGGTTCAATAACTATTCTATTCTGTCTTTTCCCATTATGGTGTTACGGATTGTGAAGTTTTACGAGTGAACTGTAGGATTATCTAGTCCATTCGATATTACTCTGTATTGATTTCATGATTACCTTCACCCGTTTGTCTCAATTATCCTTAGAAAATCACTATCAATGTATCAGATTTTAGTTTTCCTGTAGTTTGCATGCCATTACATTTTACTTAGCAATAATTCTTTGCAACATGAGTTAATTTACAACTTCTCGTTTAAGTCAATTGCAAACTATTCAAAATAGTTGATCCTGGTCATCTTCTTTCATTTGCGTGTAATTTTGGCCCTTTTTTACGTAATCTAGAATCCCCATTCCTGTTTTTGCCATTCCTCCCATTCCTTCTATTTTTACTTCAATTATTCTCCTTTGTTCCTGCTATCATACTCTGATGAATGGACTGTTATCATTTGTCATGTGGTACAGGATACAGAAAAATGTATCTCTCATTTTCTTTTGTCCCAGTCTTGATCATGGCTGTGATGAAATGAAAGCTACAAAGGTATGAGTGAATAATTGCACTGATCAAGGTCTCTCCTTACGGAATGCCAAAAAAATGGTTAATGTCTTTGAATTTTTTCTTAAATGTTTTCCTCCTGCATCAGCTTTAATGCTAAGAAATAATTTCGAGCTGATTAATGCGTTGTTGAACTGTGGGATGTTCTCTCACTTTTAATGATGGAAAAGGAATGGAAATCGGTCAATAATAATCTAGAAAGGTAAGACAATTTCTATATAGTAAATAAACTTGTGATAACTAAACCAAAATAGCTTTATGGTAAAACTGAATCCAAAGTTTGAAAATTATAATACATTTTTGAGTGCATTTAAAGCTTTTCTCACAACATAGATAAAATAAACATGGACGAGACTAGAAAGAGATGGTCAACAAAGCAAACAACACTTATGAGCACGCAGATGAAGATCATAAGTCAGCATTAGCTGTGGTCAACTTAATATGGGAATAAGCAATGCAGAACATATGTTCATTGAACCCCAGCAACTGGGGACAGAATATTAGTAATCTTTGGATGTTGTTGGATAGGCCCAGGGAAAACTGACTACTTCTTCAATATATTAACAGGACTTTCGAGGTAATGAATCAACATAGGGTTACAAATTTTAGATTAAATAGGTTTAAGCCTAGAATACTTTGGAAATATTTAAATAAAATCGGACACAATTATTCAAATATTTTAAGGCCATAATTAACAGCTATTGTTTTATAGGTACCCATATGGAGAGGTCCACTGGTCTTCTGGTAACTTCAAAAGAGAGCTACCCTAGCAGAATAAAATTCTCACTATGGAGAGGTGTGGTGCCTCCCCCAGGTCGAGAGATTCTGCCCATCGAGTGGGTCTGTGTACCACTAGGTAGCTCTCAAATGAAAGGTACCATTTTCAGAATACAGTTCTCTTCAGGGAAGGTGTAATGCCTCTCCTGTTTGAGAGGTTCTGCCCATGGAAAAGAGGGTCTGCGTACCTCATGGTATCACTCAATAGACAGCTACCTTTGGCAAAATAATATTCTCATCGACGATCAGGATTCCGATTGAGATGTTTTGCCCTTCAAGACTTTCTGGTAGCTATCAAAAGAGAGATACCATTTGCAGATACAATTCTCGTCACCGAGAGGCATTTTGCCTCTCTTGATAGAGAAGTTCTGCCCATTATGGGACTAAAACTTGAAGATTTCATGTAGAGGGTCTGATCTGACCTCTCATGTTGAGTGTGACGTTTTAATAATCGATGCGCTTTGAAGAAGGCATCTTATTTGACAATTATCGTTGGATGGAGGGATTCCAATGTCTTTCCAGTTGGTGATGAAAAAATAAGGTATGTTTTTCTTAAGGATTTAGAATATATTTTTTAAGTCTAGGTATCTGATTATTATTAGAAAATAATAATTTTTATGATTAAAATTTTTTAATTGAATATTAATGGTCTCTTTTCTAACCTTTCAGGAATGGGGTGCTTATAAAAACATTATTGATAAAGGTCTACTGGTTTACCTACCTTAAAATCTCCACCTGAACCTACCTGTGGAAGAGGAAAAAGGTAAAATGCATAGGAAAAGCAGCACATTCTAAATTGCTTTGGCAACATAAGTCATTCTGTACCTATTGATCTTGACTCAATAACCATCACCTACTACCAAGCTGAAATGTGGTAGAAATTGATGAACCAGATACTAGAGGTTAGTTTGGGAAGGTCCGTGCAGGCTCTCCTCTTGAATAATCTAAGGTAACTCTATAATCATTTCAAAGATCCTCATTTCAATATAGGTGTAGCACTAAGCATCCAAAATTGTAATTGCCTTATTTGGCTGCCTTGTAAATATCTAACAGGATCTTCTGTTATTACTGGAATATCAATTGGCATATATATTATATTTAATATATTATATGTTTGTCCTATTATTGATGTATTGAATATTCACTGAATTTCCTCAAATAATACGAGAAGCTCCAGAGTGTTCCAGCTTGGAAGTAAAGTGGAGAATGGTGGAAATGGACAACTACTGTCTACAGTATGGGACATTTGCTTAAGAGGGACACCACATTGCTGATAAATTCGTTGGAAGAATGGACGAGGCCTCTCCACGGCTCCTGTGGAGGGCGAGGGAAGTATAACGGCAGCCACTGAGTGCTTTAAGGGTGGCTTCAGAGTAAGATATTATTACATATATTGTTTTCAATTCATGGTTTTGAAATGCGTCTCTAAGTTTTCCAATGCAATGTAAGACTTACTTATTTCTTTGATCAAGTTTCAATGGTGTTATATCATGTCAATTTATGTTTTTAATCGGTAATGATAAGTTAATTGGGTTTCAAGGATGATACAGTGGATTTAGGATGTTTGATGGGAAAAATTAGGCATTTTTTCATATGCTCTTGCTCCAGTTTGCCTCTGTTGAATCCTTGTGGTTTTCTGTTAGTGCTGTTGAAGTCCAGTTGAATGCTTGTAGTTTTCGTTAGTTCTGTTGAAGTACTTTTAAATCCTCTCCTTTCAAATTTGCTTTGCTGCGGCTTTTTTCACCTTCCTCTATGCTAGATTTGTGGATACATGATTATAATATTCTATGGAGTGAATAATTTTATATATCATTTAAAGCTTTATTTTAGTTATAATATATATTTAGATATAATATTACAATGACTTTCAATATGTTCTGTTATAGAGGTATACAATAAGATTTTGTCAATTAGCTTTTTAAATCCTCAAATGTCTGCCAACTTAATAAGCAGATTTTATTATAGTTATAGGAATATTTCAAACAGGAGAGCATGCACGAAGTTTGAGGGATGTGTTTCTGGGATTCTGAATTTATTTCAATGGTCATCCTTTTAGCTACATTACCTTTAAGCTGTCCTTTGGTTTGCTTTGTTTGATTTCCTTTTCTAAAAAAAAGTTCAATGAAATACTGGAAGTGGAAAATGGCAATGAGTGGTCTGTAGCCCAAATTGTTTAGGCTCTTGAAATACCAATAGCTGATTTTACACTTTTGTTTTTGCAAACATAGAATATGCAATGTATTTTAGGATGATTTCCTTCAAACTGATTGGTTTTTTGTGATACGCTACTTCTTAGGCATCCTTGAAACAGCATTTTGATGACATGTAGGTAAATTATTTATATAAATTTATATCTTTGACGAATATTCTTGGTTCAACGCTAGGTCAAGGAAATTATTCTCCCATTTAAATTGCATTGCGACAATATATATAACATTTTTTCAACCCATTCCCCATGACATGGAAACTTGAAACTCTGCGTGTGGATAGAGTTTATGAATATGTTTTATATACACATTTTTAAGTTTTGCTGAAGGTCCTTGGTTCAATCCCATAGAGTTATTTCCATTCATAAATGCATTTCTTATGGGAAAAATGGAACCCAATTTTAGTGCCTTCCCGGTATGATATTGACTTTAAAATTTGCACTAAATAAATTAAAGTCCTATCAAGCTATAATATGTATTCACATCTGCCAATAGGTCCTGCATTCGACACCAGGCATCTCTAAAATTAGAAATTGCTATGATTTTTAAGATGTTTTTAAAACTTTTCATGTGAACACAGAAACGTTAAACTTGTTTTGTGAATAGAGATCTTAAATACTATTTTTTATGTTATTCATCGTTTCCCTGATGGTCCTTGGTTTGATCCTAGAGAGCCATTTACATTCCTCTATGCAATGCAAATGAGGATAATAGAAACTTAAGTTTTTCCCCTAATGATATTGACTTCAAACTTTGGATTAAGTTAGTTCCATTCCTTCCAGGAAATTCTACGTATTCAAATCTCCAAATGTTTTTGCGTTTGACAGCAGGCTTCTCTATTTTTTTTAATGTATGTATATCGAGATTTTCAAATTTTTTATGATTGGTTTAAGGTTGAAAGTATGACCATGCATATGAACAGAAGTAATGGATGTTTCATGAATGCAGATAATCATTTACCTTATGATCATTGGTTCGATGCACGGTTTGGAATCCATCATTCAATTAAATGCAAGTATAGAGTTCTGTTTTAAGACTTTCGTGATAATTGACTTGGGATTTTAGAAACGGTCAGATTATCCCAAAGCAAATTTTTCCATATCATTTTGTCATAATTAATGTCCTTGGTTCAACACCAGGTCTGCTGAATACAGAATCGAATTTTATATGGAATAATTTAGCTGTCTATGCCTTGGGTGGGTGAAAATTTCTCCCATTTAAGAAAAATTGCTGCAATTTTAATAATATTTTCAATTTCTTTTCCGATTACATGCAAACGTAGAATACTGCATGTAAATAGAGATCATTAATAGATTTCATGTAAAAATTTAACGGTTTCTCTCAGGATACATGGTTCGAAGACAGAGTGCCATTTGTATTCTTTATGCTTTAAAAATGTGGATAAAGGATTCTTCGTTGAGGGTAACCCAGATATGATATCCTCTTAAACCCTTGTATTAAATTAGTTTTATTCCTACATGGTAGTTCTATGTTTTCACATTATTGGAAAAGTCCCGGGTTCAAGACCAGGTAGCTCTACTATTTGAAATGCTTTGCGGGAATTTCAATTTTTTATATTCGTTAACCAAAAGTTGAAAACTCTGTAGCCTGGCATGTGAAGAGATTTAATAAATATTTCTTAAAGATAGTTTGTCTATCACCTTATGAAAATCGTGTTCTAGCTGGGGCACCATTTGTATTCAACCATATATTTTTAAGAGGGAGTACAAAATAAGTTTTAAGGGAGTGCTTGATTTGATACCGTCTTTTCATTTGCATTATCAATATGCTTTTATAAAACTTTTGCTCGTAAATACTATGATTATATTGTTAATAGATTATTAATTATTATTAGTTATTAATATTCTAGAATACAGTAAACCCTCACTAACACGAATCTCAAGGGACCGGGCAAAGAGTTTGCATTAAGAAACATTCGTGATAACCATAGTGCAAATATACTTAATGATATACTGATGTCTATTATGTTGTTTATTTATAAGTAACAATCACAATATTTTCTATTAAGTCCTTCTTTACCTCTTTGATTGGTAAAAATATTCCATCATTAATTTTGGGCGATAGACTTGCGATAAATTGGTTAAATATTTTTATTTTACATCACAGTCAGGTATTAATTACATAAAAAAATAACCAGAGTCTTCAAAATCAGACATTTTTGTTAATAATTTGCTATAGAAGTTAATTTTAGCCTTTTTTCTGGCTTAAAAAATCATGTGTATACTTTTGCTGAAGAACAGGAGCATATTTAGTATGGTACTTGAGCTTTAAACGTATCTGTTTAGATGAATATAATGACATTTGGCTGAATCACCTTATTCCATGAGTAAATAAACTCAAGTCCAAATGCATCACAAGAATGTATATTAACAGTCGTAGCACCGGCCGTGGTGGCGGAGTGGTTAGCGTGCTAGCGCGTAAACGCTCCAACCTCACGGTCCCGGGTTCGAATCCCGGCTAATCGGATTTTTCCGGTTAGGGAATGGTTGTCTGTGTTTGTTTATAAATAAAGGAAAATGCAAAAAAAAAAAAAAAAATGATAAAATATAAAGGGGGTTAATTGGTAGAGTAGCCTTCAAAGGCTAAAATTCGCCCATGAAAAAAAAAAGACGGCATTATTATTATTATTATTATTTATGTTTGCAATAGTATTCTTGAATACGTTTAAAATTCAACGAAATATACCTAAAAGCTTATACTTTTAGAATGTATAATACTTTTACTTAGTAGAATTTAAAATAATGTATCTATGTTATAATTGATGCTACATAAATATGCTACAGATGTCACAATTAGGCCATTTTGAATTTTTACTAATCAGTTTCCAACAATTCTTTACTACTTACATCACATTTGTATATGTTGGTGTTCTTTAGTTTTTAGCAATAAAATTATGACATAATATTTATGACCAAACAACATGATTATAGCAAGAAGCCATCAACGCTCTACTTTTGAAATATAAATTTCGGGAGGAATTGCAACATTGTAGATGAGTGAACTTTTAGAGGTGACTAAGTTGTATTCCTCAAAGCAAACCCTTGGATTATCTCGGAAAAACTCTGGATCTCTGACGCTGCATTTGTTTGGAATCTTTGTGATTTTAGTTATATATTTATAACTTTCTTACTCTCATAATATAAATTGACCGAATAATTGCCTACAATCTTGAGTTTTATCATCTTATATATTTTTTAAAGTGTTGTGAATTGTATTCTCATCGTTGGAAGGTAGATATGTTAACATACAACAGTAACAGGGAAAAATTACCATTGAAATTTTGTTAATCAAGCAATTTTATTCTCAATTAATAAAATTTAAATATTTTCTGAATATTTATTTTATAGATTATAAATAAATATGTATCCATATAATTATGAAAAATAGACAGTGGGTGTTCTTCTGTGTATGTTCACTAAAAACTCCTAAGTTGCAAACCTTTGAGATTTTCTACATTATTAAAGGTCGCGCAGAGTATAGGCTACTTTTTATTTACTTAAGTCAAGTCCAGGGTTCAAACCCAGACAGGTCAAAACATTTTCATATGATATAGAGGTAAAATTAATTTCTTTTGTTGCAGGGTTCATTTCTTTTTCAAAATTAGATTAGAAATAACAGTCTTCAAGAGTCAATTTAAGCACCAAAAGAAGGAAAATAGAATATAGATACTTATATTGGTCGTTGAAAATTGTGCTTGATTAGAAATTGTGAATATTTTGATAAAATATGAGAATATTTTATCGATATTTTTAGTTTGTAAACAACCCATCCCCCTGACGATCAAGGTATTTGTTTTTTTCTAGCTAATGTATGTATTGGTAAGAACACATTGAGAAGATATGAGTACTTCAAATTAATGTCAGCAATAACTGATAGATTATAGGAAGAGGGAGAAATTTAATGAGATGTTCGTAGCTGCAGCTATGAACGATATGCTCTTAAAAGGCAAGTTGTCATGTTGTAGCAAATCTCCAATACCATATTCCTTGATCGGAGAGGTAAAGTTTGTTTTGCTATATGCAGAATGCAAAAAGTAATTCATAGTATTTTTACTTTCTCTCTATACTAGTATAGAGAGAGTATTGTATTCACAAAAAATTCAGCCTCCAAATTTCAAAAGAAATAGATGTTTTGGGGCTCATATTTTATGTTTTCGCTATTTTCCCGAACATGTCTGTCTGTGTCTGTCTGAGGTAAAAAGAATTGTGGGTGCTCTATTTTAAAAGGTATTTATCCGATCATTTCCAAACTTCATATTTAGTATTTTCCTAACAATGCCAAGAGTTGATTAGTTTTTGATGAATACCGCTTAACCGGAAGTTGTGGTTTAGCTGGAACAAAATTTTGTTTCATGTATATCTATGTCAGAATGCAATGTAGGTATATACAATTACGCATAAATGTTATAGATAATGCACTTTACTACAACTTTTGTTTGAAACATTTTTCCGCACCACTGATGGTTTAGGTGTTATTCTTGAATAATGGTAAACCGGAAGTTGTTGTTTATCCAGAAATGGAAGTTTTTCATACATATCTCTGTCACAATGCAATGTAGGAATATACAATTATCCACAAAAGTTATAGATAATATACTTCATTACAACTTTTTTTAAAATATTATTTTGTAACACTCATTGTTTTCGAGTAATTTTTATATAACCGGCGTAGGCTTCTGTTTTCAATAAATATGGAGAAAGTTGTGTGTTGGACACATCAGAATTTTTTAAGTGCTTCCACTTCATATACATTTGATATTTTTCAGTTATTGGTGTTTAATCTCTGCATCTGTTTAGGCACTGTGACTGCATTTGTGTTATTTGATCAAGCTCCATGTTACGCATTATAGCATTGGGGCACAATTCAGCTCCGTAATACACTTACTTTCCGCAAAGAATAATTATTGGTTGTTTTAGAGTGATATAAAATATTTTTCTTTTGTGTTTGTTCATTGATTCCGATATCCATTTGTGCCTTTCCTAAAATATCTCCTTAAGCATGATGCTTCTTATCCTAATGCTTTCTTCAAATAAATTTTTACTATCCTTAAACAAATGTTGTCTTCATCAAACAAGTTTTTCATTCAAAAGATGTGAGTTCTAATATATAGGTGTTTTTACATATTTTATTATAACTTTATTTTGTTTGTTTACTGGTTTGGAAATAATTAGAGCCTAGCTGTTTCTATTTAGTTTTAAGTATGAGGTATGTGTTACTATCAACTCTATAACAATTGCATTTATCAATTTAAATTTTCCCCTTGAGATTCAATGAACACTTCAACTAGTCTTCTATATGAATATATATGTAAAATATAAAATAGTGTGTGTGTGTATGTTTACGAAATACTCGAGAACTAAGAGTCACGCAACTTAGAAATATTCTACATTATTAAAAGTCAACCCCGCGCAGAGGCTTCTCTTAGGCTATTTACAGGCTACTCTTTATTTCCCTGAAGTCCGTGTTTTGTACCCAGACGAGTGAAAACTTTTTCTTAAGAAATAAATGTCAAGGTCATTTTTTGTTGCAGGGTTAATTTGTTTTTCAAAATTTAATTAGAAATAATTTTTGTAGGAAGTCAAATTAAGCACCATAAGAAAAAAAATTGAACAAGGATTCTTTTTGTGTTCCGGAATATCGTTTGATATTTAAGTTTGCGCACATTTTGATAAAGTGCGTGAATATTTTATCGAAATTTTGAGGTTGTAAACAACCCATCCCCCTGACGATAAAGGTGATTGTTGAGTCCCCAGCTGATGTATTTATCGGTAAGAACACATTGAGAAAATATGCCCAACTCAAATTAATGTTAGGAATAAGTGATAGATTATAGTGAAGAGGGTGAAATTTAAGGAGATATTAGTAACTGCAGTTATGAACGATATACTGTGAAGAATCGAGTATACAAAGGTACAAATACCAGTATTTTAGAAAGTTTTTCTAATATTATGGAAGCGTCTGTATCAACCAAGTTTTACTCATATCAATGCAATTGTTAATTAAAGATTAAAATGTTTATTTTATTCCACGTCCTTGGACAGATGCATGCGCCAAGAAATGTAGTACATACCTGCATCCATGTGCATGTGCTATGGCATACATCAGTTTTCATCTAAAAGTGAGAATTGCATTCGTTTTATGCAATCGCATGTCTTATTGCGGCTTTATTTTACATTCTGCTAATTCATCATCATCATCTTTGTGCTTCTGTCCGCAGACAGGTCTCAACAAAACTTGCTCCTCCAGGCATCTCTATCCTGTGCCTCTCTTTTTAGAACTTGATATTCTTTTCCTTGTTTCAAATCAGTCAGCATTCTGAATTTTCTTCTTCCTCTTTGTCATTTGCCCTTGATCTTTCCTTCAAAAATCGTCTTCTGTAGGCATTCTGCTGATTATGGCCATTCAATTAACGCATTTGCCTTGATGATATTGTTAAATATGCACACACTTGCCACAGTTCTTCTGCTAACCAACTGACCCCTATCGCTACTGAGTCCTTTTCACTATCGGTAGATTTACCGACGATGGCTAGCCGTCGTACCGACGCAGGAGCTTAGGGAATAGCATCGAGAGGAGTCGGTTGCGATCCCAACCGACTGAGAGGCTACCATGCCGACGGGAAATGAGATACAGAATATGGCCCCTGCATTGGAATATTGTTTTTTAGTTAATTTATTTTATTATTTAGTGAATTATTCTATTTGAATTCAATTCAGCATTTATATTGCATTTCAATTAAGTGGGGTTAATGTTGAAACACTCCCAAGCTAATAAACGATTATTGTGATGCATAAGCTATAATGCATTAATGCAAATATCATATTCTGTGGTAAATGAGGTAGTAAAATGCACGTATGCTATATGACAGTGTCCAAATCATTGCAACTAGTTTTTTTTCCTCAAAGTGAATAATTATGTATAATATTTTATAATATATAATTGTATAATTTTATCTCACATATTTTGAATGAATAATTCTTTCACCTAAGACAGCATTAGTTTAAGAAACATGAAATTAGATTAGAACAAAGTTAACATTATTTTATTGATTTTTTTTCAAGATACTTTTTTATTGATTGTATTTATTTTTCCTGGCTATATTTCTTATTGCAATAGTATTTTATAATATTGTAAATGTTTTTATTGTAAACTGTCAATGGGATAACACTCGTAATAAACATATTGTTATTATCTACAAGGTTGTATATGTAGTGAGGTAAGATGCAATATCAGTTACTGTGAAAGAAAATATGTCAGTCCACATCATGAACTGGAAAACCTCTTCTCAGCCTATGCTCCAGATTTAAGTTGAGGATAGAAGTTTTGTTAGATGGATGCCATTCGAAAAGCATGGAATAAAGTAAGGTATTGATGTGTTCTTTATGTATTTTCTCATCTACTACTATGTTCTAATTAATTCAAATTTTCCGTAGAAATAGAAAGATTTTGTATCTTTGATTAATAATTTTCTCTCAAAACTTTGGAATCTATTGTGAGTTAAATAATTATTTTCCAAAATATTTTCCAATCTGATGTCAAATTTTTGTGTACACTTCAGGAGCTTTCTCACAATATTTCCTGAGGACAAAAGTTTTTTTTTTAATTTCTGTGTCTCCTCTTTATTGTTGGTTAGAGTTTGAACTTGGTAATGTATATTAAGGTAGTGTAAAAGTAATGTGTAATGGTAAGGTATTGGTTAATGTATATTGAGTTCCTTTTCTGCTTATCCTCATTGCAAGGCTTATTCTTATGTATCACTTGGTATTATTATTATTTGTCTGCAAAATGTAATGTTATATGCAAAAAAATCACGGATGTGTTTACAGCTATGGTTTTTAGTCCTTTAACTACAGCAGGCCGTATGAATTTTTTATTAGTTCACCCTTGATAAATTCATTTATACTAAAGTACAAAATCATATTCTAAGTCACAAATAAGGAATTTTATTTTAATGATTTTGAGGAAATGCTGATTCTGGTCATAGAAATACATTACAAACATGCATTTGCTAGTGGTATTTAATTTTTAAAGGAAAACATGAAGAATTCTAGGAATTATGATTGCATGTTGAACGTATTATGATACTTTAAGATTAGCAAAAATCGTAATGTAATAGTGAAACGTTATAACTATTCAATAAATCTATTTTGTTGATTGTAAGGTTATAGATAATTGATATATGTTCTATAGTAGTTATATAGTCATTTACTATATTGTAATTATCAGTGTATAACGTACTGTATCACTGTACAGAATGGATTTTTGCTAGTGGAAAGTAGGTTTTTGTAACTATACCACTAAGAAAATAGGTAATCATTCTGCATCACAAAGTAAATGTTGTGCTAATTATCATTTTATTATTTGAAGACTTAGCTCAGTTTGTGATGATATTCAAGGTACATTGTGAAGGGATTTCTCCATGCATGTTTTAATTTTCCCTAAAATGATCATGTAACAGTGTTAGTGTTTACATTTTAAGGTTTTAAAGATATCACACCAGGTATGATGATCAATTCTCAATTATTCGAAATTTCAACGAAATAATGGGCAGAATTGAATAATTTCTCTCAAATTTGAAGTTTTTTCAGCTTAAAATGCCCAAAATTCCAGAAAACCTAGTAAAATAGCGATTCAATATAAATAATTTTAAGAAGTCTCTCTTTCAAAGTTATAAAAAAATTTCATGAAAAAATGGGCGAAGAGTAATCAATTTTGTAAAAAAAATCAGTTATTTGTCTTTAAGTTGCTCATAACTCGAGAAAATTGTAGCCGAATAACGATTGGTTTTTAAGATTTCAACGAAATTGAACCAAATATGTTAAAAATTCTAAAATGTATCAAAATATTTACTGAAAAGAAGAGAATATTTCGCGCTTTCAGTAAAAAATTAATTATATTGGCGATAAAATGCTAAAAATCGAAAATCCTAGTCAAGTACGGACTAGTTTAAAGCTTTCAAAGATATCCACCCAAGTAGTATAACGTATTCAAATATAAATAAAATGTTTACGAAAAAATCTGATGAGGCCAGCGCATGACTTTCTCCACAAATAAGAATTTTTTAGCTACGACAGTATTCCCAATGGCTATATTAAATTTAAATTTGCCGGATGGAGGAAGATCCCGGGTTCAATTCCGGGCCCTGTCAGACCTTTATCAAGTCCGTTATTCCTTGGTATGTATTAAGTGTTTTCAAATTTATATTAAGTAATTGTCACAAAGATGATGTTTTTCTGGACATCTTCGATGAAAACCGATAAAACTGGCGATTAATTATAAATTTCTCCAATACCGTAAGTGTTAAAATTTTAGCAAATTACAAACAAAAACTATTATTAACAATAAAGACCACACATTTATACAGTGGGAACCTAAAAGGTGACAGAGAAAGTCGAAAATTAACAATATATAGAAAAGAAAACCAATAAAGGCATAAATGGAATAAAAACAAAGGAGAAAACTTTTAAACCTTATCAATCAGCAATAGCTCAATCTACTGCAAGAGAATCAGCTCACAGTTATCTTTTTCAGCTAAATATTATAATTGAATTATTATTTTGAAATAAATATGCGTGTTTTAAATTTAAAATCAGCCTCCAAATAAAACTTTGAAGAAATATAGCAATCATGTTGTATTTAACATGATAAGAAAAGGTATAAATGAAAACGACATTTTGACGTAAATATCTCGCAATAACCACAAAATTGGGTAACTATGTTAAGACTGATGGTGGTTGTTAGCGAATGTTTTCTCTAATAAAACTGATAGAAAAATAAATTTCTCGTAACTATCGTAGATAATTGCGTCTACCTAAATATAGGATTAATAGAGAAATTTTGCAACAACGGAAACGAGCTTCGAAAAATAAAGCTCAACTTCCGGTTGACCAGTTTACTCATAAAGCTAATCCACTCTAACAGCATCTACCTATATGCTGATTTGTGTGCTATATACCTACTGCTAAATATGAAGATTGGTAATGATACGGAAAATAGTTTTCACGTTAGTATCTTGAATGTTTTTGTACAATAAAGCCAAAATCTGAAAAATTGAAAAAAAGTGTTTACTTTTCGCCAATTTTTCGGAGAATCGCTAATTAAAGTGGAATATTTTTTTAAAAAATATGGGATGAACATGCAAATATCTTCAAAACGATTCCAAGTTGGACTAGTTTTTATAAAATTAAAACAAAATACAGCCAAAAAAACTGAAAATTATAAACATGCCCATATTTCGCATATTTTTCCGAAAGTTGCTAATAAAAAAGGAATTTAATTTCCACATATGGAATGTTTCTGCTTGCGTCACTAAGGCTAGTCTAAATACGGCTATATTTTCGTAAATTTCAGGCAAAATACAGCCCAAAAACTGAACAGTATCGAAAAAATTCAAATTTTTCGTTGATTTCTCCGTTCTTGCTAGTAAAGGGGATTTTTGTGCAATTCATCTAAAAAAATCGGTAAGTTCTTCAAGACAAATCTAAATTTGTGTAGCTTTCTCGAATATTAGGCAAAATACAGCCAACAATCTGAAGGAAATTGTATAATCTATCGATTCGGCCGAGATGTTGTAGAACGATATAACTGAAAACTGATTAATAATTTTCCATAAAGGATTTTACTCAGGAACTTATAAAAAGTATAAATGTTTTTTCAGTTGTGAAGATTTTTGAAAAAATGCCCAATTTATGCCAATTTACCCGTAACTTGCTGGTAAAATTGGAATGTTAGTTCAACATATGGAAAGATCTTGCTGAGATCATTTAAACGAGTCCAATTTTGAGTAGGTTTTCTCAAAATTTAGGAAAGTACATCAGAAAATAAATTTTCGAAAAAACTGAACATTTTCGCCAATTTATCTGAAATTTGCTTAAATATAGGATTATCTGTGCAAAATATGGAAATTTCTAGTTTCATCTTAAACCGAGTCCATATTTAGATATAATTTTACGAATTTCAGGCAAAATACCGCCAAAAACTGAAAATGTTCGAAAAAATAACCATTTTCTGCCGATGTTTCTATAATTTTCTGATTTAATGAGGAATATTTGTTCAAAATGTATACATCTTGGTAAGGTCTTAAATACGACACAAAACACAACTACCTTTTTTGAATTTTAGGTAAAATACTGCGAAAAAAGTGAAATATTTCGAAAATACTCCCAATTTCTCCTTTATTTCCTAATAAAAGTGAAATATTTGTTGAAAATATCTAAAGGAATCGCTTACTTCTTCAAAAACAGTCAAAATATAACCAAAAATCTGAATATTTTCGAAAAAATACCGATTTTTCGCCAATTTTCTAGTAATTTGCTGGTAAAAGTGGAATTTTCTTTCAAAACATGGAAGGTATGCATTAGAGATGGGTGATTCGGAGCAGGGAATCGATTCAGTGAAATCGAATCGGTTTCCATGAATCGATTCACTTTTAAAATCCTATTGCTGAAATCGATTCGAATCGTCTAGTATCGGAATCGGAATGAATTGAATTGATAAAATAAGAATCGTATTCATATCGTAATAACATTGGTATCGAATTCCTGGAATTCTGTTGGATATTGAAGTCACGTGATGAGAATTCTTGAACCGTGATTTGGGATACCTATTACTGCCGCAAATTACTAGTATAAGAAGTCCTAATTAATGCAGTGAAAATCTATTACATATGAACATTAACATATCGTTAAAAGTAAGAAAGGAAATATCAACAGATAATACTAAAAACGATGTATGTTTATAGATTAACATAAAGGACTGCATGAGAATTCCAGGAATTGTATGCGAAGGATATACATCATGTTCGTCATCTACTCTCAAAAATGGTGTTAAATCCATTTATATTGACGAATCTTGTATCAATACCAAATAACGTAAATTAATTTATAATTTTCCTTTAGATAGCATTTTAGGTTAAATACCATGACATAATTGTCATGTGCTTCTGAAAAAAACAATCAGCGGTACTGTGAGTAGTGCCATCTCGTATCCTATTTTTGAAAATAATTCCATCCAAATATTCCAAATCATATTAATTGGAATACTACGGTACTGCCATCTGGTATCCGATACTTGAAGATGAATCGATTCACTTTGAATTGCATCGGAATCAGAGTGAAATCGAATCGGAAAACAATCGGATTCAGTTGTAAGAAAATCGAATGTAAATCGGATTAAAAAAATTGTTTCGAAAATATAGTAAATCGTACTGATAATATCGATTACGATAAATCGAATCGGAATCGCCCACCGCTAGTATGCATGGATGTTCAAAACGAGTCCGAATTGCAACTACGTTTCTCGAGTTGTAGGCAAATAAGGTCAAAAAACAGAAAATGTTCGAAAAAATGCCCATTTATTTTTTATATATCCGAAATTCGCAGATAAATGTCGGATTTTTATTAAACATATGGAAAAATCTCGCTTATATCTTCAATATGTGTCCAGATACGAATAGGTTTTCTCGAATTGTACGAAAAATACAGCCAAAAAAGTGAAAAAGTTCGAAAAAATGCGCATTTTTAGCGGATTACTTCGTAAATTGCTTACAAAGTGGAATATTTGTTCGAAATATAATATTAATGAAGGAATTTTTATAAAAATATGGAACATTCTTGCTTAGATCGTCAATACGTGTCCACATACGACTATTTTTTCTCGAATTTTAGGCATAATACAACCAGAAAAAGTAAAACTTTTTGAAAAAAAATGTCCATTTTTCCCCAATTTTTCCGAAATTTGTTGATTAATATAGAATTACTGTACGAAATATGTATAAATCTTAGTAATATCTTCAAAAAGAGTCCATAATCAACTAGTGCTCTCCAATTTAAGGCAAAACTGCCAAAATACTGAGTAATCTTGAAAAAATTACCATTTTTTTCGATTTTTCCAAAATTGGCTGATAGATGTAGAATATATGGTTCAAAATTTGGAACAATATCGGTTATATCTTCAATACGAGTCCAAATACGACTAAGTATTTTAGAATTGCAAGCAAAATACAGCGAAAAACTAACAAATGTCTAAAAAATGCCAATATTCTGTTGATGTGTACGAAATTTGTGAATTAATGTAGAATATTTGTTCAAATTAAGTGAAAATCATGTTAAGGTCTTCTTTTTGAGTACTTCTTCAACTATTTTTCTTGAATTTAAGGCGAAATACAGCCAAATTACTGAAAAGGTTGGAAAAAATGCCCATTTTTCGTTGTTTTTTCCGATTTTTTTTTATTTCGGAAATTTGTTAGTTTTGGATTTATGTTAAAAATATGGAAAAATTGGAATCTTGAATGACTTTCCGATACGACTTAGTTATCTCGAATTTTAGGCATAATACAGCCAAAATACTGAAAATGATTTTAAAAATGTCTAATTTTTCGCCGATTATTTCTGAAATGTGTGGATTAATGTGGAATTTGGTTCAAAATATTGAAGGATATCGCTCAGTTCTTCTATCAGAGTCAAAATACGATTTTTCTCGAAAGTTAGGCAAAATACAACTATAGAACTGAAATATTTACAAAAATGTCCCATTTTTCGCCAATTATCACGTTATCTGCTGGTAAAAGTTGAATTTTTGTTCAAAATATGGAAACATCTTGCTGAGATCAAAACGAGTCCAATTTCGACTCGCTTTCAGTCCAGATTCGACGATTTTCTCAAATTTCAGGGAAATACAGCCAGAAAACGCAATTCTTCGAAAAAATTACGATTTCTTGGCGATTTTTCTGTATTTTATTTATAAATTTTAAATATTTATTCAAAATATGGATTTGTTTCGTATAACTTAAAACAAGTCCAATCGCGAGTAGGAGTTCTCGCATTTTAAACAAAATACAGCAGTAAAACAAAAATTCGTCGAAAAAATGCCAATTTTTCGTCGATTTTCTGAATTTTGCTGATAATTGTGGAGTTTTCCTTCAAAATATGGTAGGTTTTCTCTTAGTTCTTAATTATGTGTCCAAATACGACGATATTTTCTCAACATTTAGGCAAAATACAGCCATAAGAGAGAAAGGTTTCCAAAACATTTTCATAAATCACTTTTTCTCGAAATATGCTAATTAAAATGGAATTTTTTAAAAAATATGTGAATATCTCTCTAATATCATAACAATGATTCATATTTCGAATAGTTTACCTAGAATATTTTGCCATAATAAAGTCAAAATCTGAAAAATTATAAAAAAGTGTTCATTTTTTGCCAATTTTTCGGTGAATCGCCAATTAAAGTGGAGTATTTGTTAAAAATATGGGATTAACATGTATATATCTTCAAAACGATTCCAAATTGGATTAGTTTTTACAAAATAAAACAAAATTCAACTACAAAAACTGAAAAATTATAAAAAATGCCCATATTTCGCTGATTTTTCCGAAAATTGCTAATGAAAATGAATTTAATTTCCATATATGGAATGTTTTTGCTTGAGTCATTAAGGCTAGTCTAAATATGGCTATATTATCTCAAATGTCAGGCAAAATACAGCCAAAACCTGAACAGTATCGAAAAAATTCTTAATTTTCGCTGATTTCTCCGTTCTTTGCTAATAAAAGTGGAATTTTTGCGCAAAATATCAAAGAAAATCAGTAAGCTCTTCAAGACAAATCCTAACTTGAGTAGCTTTTCTCGAATATTAGGAAAACTACAGCCAGAAAAGTGAAAGAGTTTGAAAAATGCCCAATTTTCTCGGATTAGTTCGTAATTTACCTACAAAGTGGAATTTTTCAACCCTGGTTGGCGATTTTACTGCTTGGCTTAGCGAGTTTTTCTGGAGTAAATTTAATAAATTTTTACTTGAGTCGACATCCCGGGCCCTTTTCTTTATGCTATGATTATTCCAGTCGATGTCTGGAAGATTAAAATCCCCCCGATTATACTCTGATAGTTCTTACTCGTTTAGAAATTTATTTCGTCGTTAAGATTTCGCAAAACCTGTCGAGAAGAGTTCGGTGGTCGGTAAAACGCACACACATTTATGTTTGGCTTGCTTTCTTGATGGGTGGGTCATTATGGGTCTTAATTTCAATTTTTTATTGAATATGCAACACTTACATATAGATGACTTAATATATAACTTATTCATATCCCAATTCCTTCTACACAAGGAAACAATATAATTTTATAATCTATTTTTGATAAGATATGTATATAGAAATAAAGTTATGTTTTGTGTAAAACTTATGATTGTTAATGACTGAGTATTCCTAAAGTTTTTAGAAGTAAGTTGTACATCTGTAATTCTTTATTATTCTATATACTGGTTGTTTGTTTATTTGCGCACCTCCTGATGAGCCAATTATTGGCTCAGGAGAAAGGAAACCAACAAATTCAAGTGCAATTTTTTGTTCAATTTTGTCTGATGTGTGTACTTAATTGATATTGTAACTATGTATATCTATAGATAAATAAATATCTTAATTATCAAAAAAGAATTTTAGCGAAATTACGAATTCGATTCCATTGAACATTGTGCAGTTCGTGATAATCACACAAATGCACTGCTTTAGAATCTTTGCTGTAAAATCAACTTTGCGTTAAAATTCTGTCCCTCAACAATCTTCCTCGACGCAATATTTCTTCGTCATCACCTCAAACGAACGGTCAATTTCCTAATCGGTTTGATAAAGGAAAACTACGAAATGGCCGTAATTTCGTTCCTGTTATTTAATATTGGAGTTTAAATTCAATGAAATCTCAGTAAATTGCCTCCTTCTGATGTTAGTTCTTACCATTAATGCTGTATGGACTTAAAATTCCCGTGTATTTTTGTGGGAATATGAATGTATCGGATAAACAATCACCTTGGTCGTCAGGGGGACTGGTTGTTTACTACCTTTACTACGGAGAAATTTTGCAAAATATTCTATTATTTTGTCAAAGTTGTCGTAATTTCCATTCAAAAAGTGTATTTTACGACAATACAGTGGTACCTCGAGATACGAGTTTAATTCGTTCCAGAACCGAGCTCGTTAGTCAATCGGCTCGTATCTCAAACGAATTTCTCCCATTTAAAATAACTGAATTCGATTTAATGCTATGAAAAATCCCCAAACCATTGTAAATTATGAATAAAGATATGTTTTTAAATATCAAATAAACATGTATAATTAACAAATGCATAACAAAATATGAAATAAAGAAGTAAAAGAGTTATTTAGCAAAATAGTCTTACTATGGAGACAGACGAGTGCGGCTAACGAAGGTGAACAGCGAGGAGGAGGGAGGGGGGAAGGCACTCTAGACACGTACGTAAACGGCGCTTTTTAGAACTTAAAACTATTTTCGTAACTTTAAAACTAAAACTACACTTTCCTTATTTCAAATGAAAGAAAAAACTTAAAACAATGCACTTAATTTTAAACTTAAACTAAGCTTAACATTTACGTAAATTTAATTGACCCTTGCTTTTGCCTTCTTGGCTGCACTTGGCTTGGAAACACGGCTCGTATCTCGGATTTGGGCTCGTACCTTGAACGAAAATATGGCCCGAGCTCCGGCGCGTATCTCAAAAACCTCGAATGTTAGGCTGCTCGTATCTCGAGGTACCACTGTATTAGGATTCTTTATTTAATTAACCTTCGTTTGACACTTTTCCTGACTTCCTAAGAGCATTATTTCCAATTTAATTCCGTAAAATTAACAAAGCCTATGTGGTGGAAAAGACCTGATCGCTGCTCACCACTGTCATATCGTTGGTTAGATTTCATTGGTCAATTTTCTACGGATATTCGTCATGTTTCAGGTTCCTCCAACTGTGTCACCGATGCTGTATTCAGAGTCGAGGGAATAAGCCTGTCGATTGACTTCTCCGAGCTTGCCGAAGCCCAGGATAAGGATCCCGATCTTCCTAAGCTTCTTGAAGAATGAATTGTGCGACTGAAGCGCATTCCAGTATAAATTATAATTCTATATAATATTAGATCAAATTGATGTTGTTACTAGTAAATATTTTAGATCTTAAAAGCTCAAGCTAGACTTAGTGGAATTTTACCATAGTTATGAAATTATGGAAAGTTTTCACAGAAATATATTTAGAATGACTAGTTTCATATACATTCTTGATGATTTCATCATGTAGATGGAAGTAGTAGTGCCAAATATATTGCTGTGTGAATTACTAAGTCCTTTGTTTATTTCTCAAGTGTAGATTTTTATCATTAGATGTATCTTAATGATTTACTTGATACATTATTTACTTGTATGTATATTTTACACATGGTTCTACTGATTTTATACTAATAAAAGGAATTTTATAATATATATTTGTAATTATTTGTAAAAATTTGCGTACACACAATGTATCCTTGGAATATAGGGCAATATGCATTTCAGGGTAGGAGAAAGTGGGAGGAGTGATGTGGGAAGAGGAAAGAGAAGTAGTAACCCTCTTTCCTGCTACTTTTATTGCTTCCTTTTGGAACCCGCGGTGCGAAGAATGGGAATTAGATATCATTGTAGGTTTATTCTCCGTAGTTAATTTCACAAAAAAAAAATTGCGTCCAAATCACCCGTAAAAATTTATATCTAATACCTCAGGATCAATATTACTAGTAACGTAAATTAAATTTGCTCCAAATAAGAATTGAAATTATGCATAGATGCGCTACATAGTGATCAACTCCCAGTAGCAAGGGTTTCCCTATATCATTGCAAATAACGGAGATATAATAGTTACAAAATTTTAAAAATTAAAATTTTTTTAAATATTTATTGCTTTTTTCGATCATATCTTAATAAAAAGGCGAAAATTTGGGCGAAATAGATGAAAAAAAAGAAATTACGCTAAAACTATTCGTTTCCGTTTATATTTTCGATCATATCTAGATAAAATGACAAAATTAATGCAAAATAGAAGAGAAAGATTGAAATTTCGAAAAATTCATCTGTTTTCGTTGCTTATTTCGATCGTATTTCGAAAAAATGACGAAAATTAAGGAAAAATAGATGAAAAAAGTTGAAATTTCCCTAAAATTTTTCGTTTTTGTTACTTTTTTCGATCTTATCTCGATAAAATGACGAAAATTTAGGGCAAAATAGAGGACAAAAATAGAAATTTCGCAAAAATTATCCGTTTTCGTAGCTTTATTCAATCATATCCCGATAAATTACGAAGAATAAAGACAAAATAGAGGAAAAAAAATTAAATTTTCTTTAAAATTGTATGTTTTTTTTGCTTTTTTAATCTTATCTCGATAAAAAGACGAGAATTAAGGCAAAATAGAGGGGAAAAAATAGAAATTTTGGCAAAAAATATCCGTTTTCGTTGTTTTTTTATCATATCTCGATAGAATGACGAAAAAAAGACAAAATAGAGGAAAAAAATAGAAATTTCGTTAATACTATCAGTTTTCGTTCCTTTTTTCGATCATATCTCGAAAAAAATGACGAAAATTAAGTAAAAAACAGATGAAAAAAAT